>JAODUP010000651.1:0-105000 GCA_025642065.1 Paralvinella palmiformis | reverse complement strand
TGCTGCTGATTCTACTATTAAACCAATTACTAGTACCATACTTCTAGGTCGAGTCGTGGTGGCGCCGTTTGTTAGTGCGTATAACTCGTAACCAAAGGGTCGCGGGTTCGAGGCTCCGGAAGCTTCGATGTTGGAATGTTGTCATATGGCGACTGGTTCACTCATCCATGAAAATGAGAACGTGATGGCTGGGTATTTGAGTAATGCTTTGCGCCTTTAATGGCGGCATGCGTTGTATGCTCCGTTGGGAATTGAAGTGGTGCTGTATTGAAGCAGATCTGAGTCAGGGATATTAATATTATACAACCCCTCAAAACAGGATTGCCTTGTTCAGGCGCTATATAAACATGCATTATACTAATACTAGTAGTACTAATACTACTAATAATAATGATACTATTAATCCCAAATAACGTCTTGTTTTAAGGCTTATATATCCTTGACCTTCACAGTTAGATTATATAAACCGGAAGTAGATTATGAGAGATTTGATGATGTAACATGTTGATGTGGAAAATTATTGACACAATGGCTCTGATAGAGTTTAGTGTTATCTACAACAGCTTGTGATACATAAGGACATATATATATATATATATATATATATATATATATATATATATATATATATATATATATATAAGTTATATAAGTTGCATATATGCAGTGTGAAACGTACGAGTAGAACTCAGTCAGGATACATCTATAAATCAATATATCATAAATAAACTTATTTGATCCAATTGCCTGTCTATTATCTATATTGACAAGTGTCAGACTTTGTACGATCAATCATATATCTGAACCATATACAGGCGAACAGATACCCAGGGTGGTATTAATCGATGCCCGTATATATATATATATATATATATATATATATATATATTTTTATATATATATATATATATATATATATATATATATATATATAATACTTATGAAACTATATGTATGGATAAAAGACTGTATATGCATCCCTTCGATATGGAGTGCGAAGGCTCTTTAACCATTATTGTCCTGGTAACAGTGCCTCAACAAAAACAAATTGACGGGTTCCTAGTACCTGCGGGGTCCCTAGGTTTCAACTTATCTTGCCTTGTGGATAATAGAGCAGCGCAGGTTTCATGGCCATTTCTTAATAGACTATTTTAGTACCTTAATTGATAGTACGCTGTGATATAAATCAACAATCATTTTGGTAATTATTTGTAGAATATTGATAAAATATTTATGTCAAGAAGTGCTTGTTTATTTTGTTACCATGGAAATATACAAGAGACAACCCTTTGATTGCGAATGGTAATTATATTTGTCTGCGTGTTTGTGTGCATGTGTGTGCGTATATATTTAAATATGTGTGTGTGTAAATTTGTGTGTGTATGTAAATGTGTGTGTGTATGTATGTGTGTGAGTGTGTGTGTGTGAGCGTGTGTGTGCGTGCGTGTGTGTGTGATTGCGTGCGTGCTTGTGCATGTGTCTACAACAACGACATAGTTACGCGTAAATTTCAGACCAGGTGACGACTACCTGCACACTAGCTACAAACTAGCTATAGCTAGCCAAACATTAGCTAAACATAATCCATCTTAGCTATATTAGCCACATCACCGAGTAAGCGAATTCAGTACATCAAAAAACGACTTACGACTCACGACCTAGGACTCACTATTTATGGTCCCTGTCTAAGGACTTAGCCGTCGGTCACATTTTCCAAGTGTGACTAACGTCGATGGCTAAAAGTCGTGACATCATGTGATAAATACAAAAACCCATAAAAACATTTCACAATATTGTCACAATATTGGTCACGTATTGTATTGTTTGTATATCGTTCAGTATGACTGCTGACAGTGACCTGTTTGAAGTCCCCCTTTCCGGGGTTTTTCCGATTATTTCTGGTCTTTGATTTGGTACGTATTTCGGTCTTTTCCTCTCTTAGAGTTCGTACATATTTCGGTCTTTTCCTGTCGTAGATCTCATACATATTTCGGTTTTTCCTGTCTTCAATCTCTTACATATTTCGGTCGTTTCTTGTCTTAGATATGATACATGTTTCGGTCTTTTCCTGTCTTAGATCTCGTACACATTTCGGTCTTTTCCTGTCTTAGATCTCATACATATTTCGGTTTATCCTGTCTTCAATCTCTTACATATTTCGGTCGTTTCTTATCTTAGATATGATACATGTTTCGGTCTTTTCCTGTCTTAGATCTCATGCATATTTCGGTCATTTCCTATTTTAGTTCTCATACATATTTCAGTATTTTCCTGTCTTAGATCTGATATATATTCTTCTTTTTTTCTGTATTAGATAGCATATATATTTCGGTCTTTTCCTGTCTTCAATCTCTTACATATTTCAGTCTTTTCCTGTTTTAAATCTCGTATATATTTCAGTCTTTTCCTGTCTTAGATCTCGTTTATATTTCAGTCTTTTCCTGTCTTAGATCTCGTTTATATTTCAGTCTTTTCCTGTCTTAGATCTCGTATATATTTCCTGTTGGCCTGAGAATCAATATAAAAATGTCCGATAAGTTTTCCAGGAGTTTCGATATCCTTACAGCTTCATGGAAATTTTCAATTACTGTAACAAAGGCTGTAAAAGATCCCGGAAATAAAAAGGCCAATCCGGATAAAGAAATCTTCGCTTGACCTATTAACCCGGTTCAATATTTAACGGTCATATCAGGGATACAAATGTTTGCCGGATGATCGAATCATCTAGTTCAATAATGTCGTAATTAACGGTTTCTGTTTTTTTTTTAGATTCTGAATTTGTTTATTGAAGGAAATCTTCAATGAATTGTTCTTCGGCTTTACTGTCATTATATTGAACGGTTATGACAATTATTACACGATTTGTTGTCTTCTTTCAGCCAATATTTCTCGGATGTTTAGGCATCATCTGTGTCTTGCTCAACGACCGTAAATGGGTCAGTAACATTACCACTGCTTTGAGTTGGTGTGCGTATGTTTGTTTATGTGTGTATATATGTGTTTCTCTCTCTCTCTCTCTCTCTCTCTCTCTCTCTCTCTCTCTCTCTATATATATATATATATATATATATATATGTGAGTGTTGGTGTTTGTGTGTTTGTGTGTGTGTGTGCGTGTGCGCGCGCGCGCATGTGTGTGTGTGAATATGTGTGTGTGTGTTTTATGTTGCATATAATAAAGCTGTTACAGAATCGTGACCAAATGACCATCATCACCTAAATAGAGAAACACAATCAATACAACATATCAGTACATATCATGTAATGTAGCTTCAATAGAAAACAAAGCATATACTTTAGTACATATAATAAAATGTCGTCATATTTCTAATATCTCCGACGATATCAGTAATAACCTATATTACACTCAGCCCAAATAGGACGACTATTTTCGGTTGTAGAAACCTTTTTTCGCGGCGTATCTTTGTCCAAAACTGCTTATTCGTGTGTATCTACGAACATCAGATGCGTGAAAACATACCGACGCTGTGAATTAAAGCTTTTTCCAGATCATTTGTAATACAAACGCCAAATTGCCAATATTTATAAGCCATACGTTGGATAGAAATAAAACGACAATTTGACTGATATAATTGATAAAAGATGCGCTCGGCGTCGTCATCAATCTTTAACAATGTATCATTTGATTGACGATGATGAGCCAGCCACCACTAGAACTACATTAAATGAAGCGAGCACGGCATAGATCTAAAAGAGCATCAGATTTTCAGCATCCTTCTAAAGCCATTTATAGCAATGGCTTCTTTAAGATCGTTCTCCGACCGATTTCAAAGCGTGACAATTTCGTATCTGAAAGTGTACTTACTCACGCACCCGGAATAGTTCTAAATACATTGACTCGGCCATAATTTATAAAAACAAAGTTGAATACATTTCGAACGTATTAAGTTTTTTTCTTGTATACAAATGTATTCTATAGTCATAATAAATAATAATTTTTACTGCTGACGTCATGTAGGTGGCGCTGTGGTTGTTATCCTGTATTATTATTGGTGTATCCAGTTTTCTGACGTTTACTGTTTACCGACTTCTGGATCCTGCCGTATACCGAGTTACTATCCTTATCTACGGCAACTGTCGTCAAATGGGGGGATACTGTACTTGTCTGTGGTGAGTATAGGACAGGCAGACAGATATGTAGGCAGACTTATAGTGAAATGGACAGTCAGATAGACAGGCAGACTGACACACAGACAGACATTCAGACAGTCAGACAGACAGACAAACGGACGGACGGACGGCCAACCAGATAGACATATAGACAGACGGACGGACGGATGGACGTACGGACAGATAGACAGATAGATAGATAGAAAGACGGACGGACAGGCAAATAGATACACACACGCACGCACGCACACACACACATACATATATATATATATATATATATATATATAAGATATTTAAGAACGAGAAAGAGAGAGATAGTTGACTATGTTATCATTCTATCATTACAGGGCTGACAAAGTAAACAATACTGTTTCTATACCAACAGCTAGCTGTCATCAGATACACATCATTAGTAGTCTGTATCTGGCTATTATTACTATATTTATCATCACTATAGCTATCATTGTCATAACGTCTATACTAGCTTGTGTCGTCACATTGTGTCTTAAATTATGTGCTCCACCGGTAAGTCTCTCTCTCTATCTATCTATCTATCTGTATATATATATATATATATATATATATATATATCAACCTGTCTATCTATCTATCTATCTATCTATCAATCTATCTATTTTTCTATCTCGCTATCTATCTATCTGTCTATTTATCTCTCTATCTCCCTCCCTATGGTTTGCCCCCTGACCCTCACTATCTATCTATTTACCTATCTATCATCTAAAGAAAATAATTTCTCTTGTTCTTTATCCGTAAATATATAATTACATCCAAGTTATTTTGTTTTGATTACTTGTATAATAATATTCTATACCTTGATATGTTGCTATGATTACTTGTATAATAATATTCTATATCTTGATATACCAGGACCGCTGCGAAGGCGAACTACATACCAAAATATACGGCACGAACATGGCACCATCCAACGGAGCATTATGCCAAACCAGTTATTGTCTCTTGCCACGTTATGATAACATTATAACCCGGCAAGATATACGTGACCAATATCGTCACGAGAACACTATGACGACGGACCTACGTCATTGTACGGACAGCGCGACTTCTGGTGACCTTCAGCGATCACGTGATCAGAGTCCATCACACGACCTCGTACCGGCGTCCGAGTCCCAC
Organism: Paralvinella palmiformis; assembly: GCA_025642065.1. NCBI lineage: Eukaryota > Metazoa > Annelida > Polychaeta > Terebellida > Alvinellidae > Paralvinella > Paralvinella palmiformis. Next base: position 99,715 of record JAODUP010000651.1, on the reverse strand, counting down.
ATTCGGGAAACTGCCGAATGTCACCGAGTGATCAACGCCACATAACGGTGACCTACATCGGCTATGCGATCACGTGGTAGGATCCGAATATTTCTGAAAGGGCGTAGAATATTTGAGTTTGTTATTCCGCCGTGTACTGTCGGGTATTGAAAATAAATTAAACCATACCCCATCTTACAAAATTACAATAAATATTAAGTGATTTATTTTTATAAGCAATTAATTTCCGGTCAACCCCTCTACTGTCCGAGGCAAAGTAATGTTGCTGTTAGGTGTATATAACTATATTTAAAACTGTACTATACGGTACTGGTGAAGTGATATCTGTATTTTGTTACCAATCAGCTTTATTTCGTACTAATATTTATTTATTATCATATCGTATTGTTACCAAATGCCCATATTTAATATATAAATATTATCGATATATTGCTGAAACATTACATAGTTTTAAAAATATGCCTGATAGATGTAAGCTAGTGCGAGATCGTCTGCTATGGCAGGACATCAATACTTACGAGATCTGATATTTTATCACCGGACACGAACATATTTGGCGACAAATTTGGTAAAAGAATATAATTTAAATTATCACAAACTCTGGAGTTGCTGTTGCTGAATATCCGATAGTGTGGAATTATTTAGTTTTAATAATACACACACAACACACACACACACGCACGGACGGAGACGCGGACGCATACACACATTTAAATCATCAATGCCAACTGGTAAGAAATAAAAAGTCATCAAACATTCACAATTTCTCTACAATAACAACATGGTAAATATCACAGGAAACTTAAATCTATCTACATTTTTCTTGATTCAAATGTAGAATTATATTTCCAAGAATCTGCGAATTCAAGCTTTAAATACATAGCTAAGTCAGCAAAATGGACGGGTTTTTTAATGTTCACATTGGCTGTCAGTTATGTACATGCACTTACATACACAGATACTGGCATAAACAATTTTATTTCTATGCAAAAGAATCATCATCATCATCATCATCATCGTTACATCATCATCGTAATTGACAATATTTGTTTTTTACAAATGCATACACATTGTATCGTGATCTAAGAGCTAATGAAAAAGTTTGCATACTTTTTACATAATTTCATATAATGATTGTACAGGTATAACGCATCTTAACACAGGCTTAACGCACAGGCTTCTCAGGTTTCAGAAGGATACACTTGTTAATTATTAACAAGACGTTGATGTCCAATATCAGACCATTTAACAAGCAAATCCTACAGTGAGGTCTCACTCACTCACTCACTCACTCACTCACTCACTCACTCACTCACTCACTCACTCACTCACTACTAGGTACACAATTAAGACAACTTTACATAATAACAAAAGACTGAATACCTATAATACTATTGTTACTGTAAACAGTACTAGTCATACTACAGGTGATGGTGACAGTGTAAGCATTATTTTACTGTATATATTGGCACCATTAGTACCATATTATATTACATGTTAATAGTATAAGTATTGTGTTATGGTACAGCTTGACATTATTGGTGCTATATTGCAATATAAGTTTATAATATTAGTGTAAAAAGTACTAAATATATATATATATATATATATATATATATATAGTATTGTTTCCATATTTAGTCTAATATTGACAGTACTTTATATCTATTTATTAGTCATGTCTATTAGTTAAAACTTATATATATATATATATATATATATATATATATATATATATATATATATATATATATATATATATATATATATATACTGACAGTACTTGTATCATTTTATGTTATTTATTAGTCAGGTATTAGTATCAGTCATCTCATGGCATTGTTTATAGAAAACACTCTCTAAAGAAAACACTATCTATAACCAATACATTGTCCCACAAGAAATGCTATCTCTTGTACTATACTGTATTATCACAGTATTTAAACAGCAATGTTTATAACAGGCACTCTTTAGTATATCTATGAGATAAATCATGAATCGCTTCCAAGATTATCCTAGAAATCTTGGCTCTCTATCTGGATCCTAGGAGTATGTCCTCTGTCAATGTATAAATATTATCACGACAGATACTAACAGATCATCGCTTCATCAATAATAGAAGATAGAGATAAAATAGAAAATTTCCTATAAATATACAACAGAGTTTATCATATTAATTTCGCTACAATGTTCTCCATTATAATGCCACTAGCTATAGCGCAGATCACGTTATACCGCAGCTCGTGTCGGCACCACAGACTTACACAATGATGCCACGGAAAAATGAGCGTTTAGAGTTTCTTTCCATTGCGAACTCTGCATATATGGAATGAAACGGTTGAAATTAATTGGTTATCTAATTAATTGGCTAACTATTAATTATCCACCCTAGTTCCTGTATTTAGTTAGCGCCGATGTGGGCACCTGGGTCCAGTCCAATCCGTATGTCCATGACCAAGTCTGAAAGTCGTTGTTATCCTGGCAGTCGCCGCCTATCTGCGGCATCTGCTCGCCTTTGTGTTTATCCATGATGTTGGTCACCTGAGTGATGCAGAAGTGTTCCCAAACACCGTCGTCCCGTCGCCGCTTCACCTTCATCTTTCCCCAAACTTGGCCCTGATTCTCCAGCTCCCAGATCCCAAACGACTCCCTCTCCTTATCGGTCCGCGGACATTCGCCGACCGTCAGTACGGGATCCGGAGGCGTGATCCGGACGCACTTCTCCCGATAGGTCAGCCGACCGTCGACGGTCAGCGCAAAGTTGTTCTTCGGGATGATCTTGTGGAAGAAGCAGAAGTAGGTCATCCCGATGGCGAAGTCGTCCTGGACCTCCCAGCAAGCCTGCGACTTGGAGTTGGTTAACTCCCCGTAGTATTTCGCGTCCATCGGCGGGATCGCCATTTCCGGCATGACGTAGTAGACGAACCACTCGAAGCTTTTGCAGTTCATCTTCTTCCGCTGCTCAATCCGTTCGGCGAGCGACTTCCGTTCGGCCTCGTTCAGCTCGTGCCGCTTGAAGTCGTACACCCGGGTTGTCGGGGTAGAAGTACTTCTTCCATCCGTCCATCCACGTCTCGGCAACCCGGATGAGATTCTTCTGGACGATCTCCTCCTTGTTCCCGTCGAACTGGTAGGGGAACTCCTTGAAGACGTGCCCGACCCGAGAGCAGGTGATGGTCACCACTCGGCCGCCGCACATCCACGTCCTGAAACCCAGTTCGATGTTCTCGCCACCCCAGACGTTCAGGCCCTCGTCGAACCAGCCAATATGGTCGAAGTAATCTTTCCTCACCGCCAGGGCGCATCCTACCACGGTCGGAGTGAAGAACGGCTGCCCCGTCTCTATAGACCGGATCTGCTCATGCTCCGGTAATCTGAGCCAGGTGTACCTGTAATGATACGTAGACTCTTTTTATTTTTATGATTAAAGATTGATGTTTTACGGCCACTTTCTGCAGATGGTAGGGTAGGCTAACTGGGCCGAGCGACGGCAAAAGATAATGAAGCGAAATGAAAGATGAAACACCCTTCAGATATACCCATGCCGAGATTCGATCTCAGGTGGTAGTGATATGTGATCCAACGCGCTACCAACTAGACTACGGATTAAAGGGGGATTTAGTGGTTAAAATATGTTTAGAATATTTTCAGAACATCAAGCCTCTAATAAAGTTATTCACCAGTAATACAAAGGATAGTTTAGTTTCATTTAGGTACACCCCTCCATGGATTGTCAATGTATTTAATGACGTTATGGTATCCAGATTCATGTACTGGGGGGGGAGGGGTCAAAATCCACATGCTGACTGACCCATGCTAAGCTCGAGCGACTGTCAAGACTGTGACCTCTTAATAAAGTACCCAATCAGGGTTCAGGGTTAACATTACCAATCAGCTCGTACCCCACTCATGAACTCTGTTTAATAAACAAATGTTTGTCATTCCCTGGACATTCCATGTCAAGCAGCGGACAAACAATTAGTCTTGTTGATTAAATTCGACTGCTCGGGGAAACATCCCACAAACGGAGGTGGATTCAAACTGTGAGTTTGCAGTTTGCACGGCATTGCCTTAAGCAGTGTGCTGTAGGAGTGTTAATTATCGATAGATAGAGTTATGTAATATTAGCGCTGTAGAGGGTTGGAGAAAAAAAAATCGAATAAAAAGAATAAATTAGATTTTTTCGATTAAATCGGATTTTTTCGAACAAATTGATTTATTTGTTTTTTTCAACATTCTCGCCAATCTCCTAAGAAATAATTTGTAATTCTGAAAATAAATAAATATGTGGAATAGCATAATATACCCAATAGGCTGAATATTTCATTATTAGCATTTCTAAATAATTAAAGCAAAGCTATGTACAAATTTATAAAAATACATACAGTGAGTCAACTGACAGTGGCAAAGTGAGTAATCAGGTAAGTATACTTTTAGGATAATCTGAAAAAAATCATGTTGATTAAATCAGTGATTAAATTGATGATTTAATCAACGCCAACTCTGGTGGTGTAGATATACAGAAGTAATATGATTGATACGACCGGAGTAATGTGATATCGATTTTGATGAGAGTGAGCTAACTCTCTATACGACATACTGTACTAGGGTGGTACTCAACAGCTCGCTAATGTGATATTTAATTAAAAGCCAATATTGCAAGCAAAATATAAATATTTTACGGTAATAAACAGTGCGTCAAAAAAGCAGAAACATCTGAGCAGGCCTAGTCGTAGGCCTTTTAATTATTCAAGTATTGTGGGAGAGAGTTGCCCGAAGACAACCTAGCCAGTCCGGCTCGCAGCTCCCTCTATCCATATATTGTTGTACTAACGAACCTGGGCTCTGCGGGGTCAAGGTCGATCGTGCCAGTTAGCCATATTCAAACGTTGATATGAACGTTGATATGACGTTATATACACGACGTCATCAACATAAAGCGAACATTTTCTAACATGTAACTCACCAGAGCAGATTCTGTCGACTTTTTGTCATCAACGGCTACAATGAACACGAGGCTTGTCGTCAACGTTTTAAACGTTCGGTAATTGGCTGTAGCACTAAAGAATTGCCATGTTTTGAAGCTACTGGAGCCTCACTTTGGAGTATTTGATCAATAATAGGTCGGCCAGGTAAGGGATAAAGAGAGAGAGAGAGAGAGAGAGAGAGAGAGAGAGAGAAAAGGGAATGACCAGAAAGGAAAAGGGGTTGGGTAAAACCAAGTCGAATTAATTATGACAAAACTTAATTGTATCCAACTGTCTAACCACTGAGCTGTTTAAGGAAACACTAATAACTGATGGTAAAACTGACATAAACGCAGTTATAGTGTATTACGATTTAATTAATTAATTAACAAAACGGCGAAGACATTTCGCCAGAGAGTGAGTGAGCGAGTGTTTTCAATACATTCAATGCTGGTCACACCTGGGACACGTGGTCGTGGTGTAAGACCCTAGATGAACATCCCACAAAGACGGACTTTAGTCGGGTTAGAACCCCGATCTGAAGTTTTCAGACCAGTATTGTAGTGACCGCGCTAATCGGATTCTTAATGACGTCACAAAGATCATTTGTTGTTATCAATACACCATCCTGTGTATTAACTACAGTATACAGGTTATAGGTGTGTGTGTCTGTGTTGGTGTCATAGCCTTGCTACAAGGGGGTGGGGGGTGGAGTAGGGTTTGTATGCCTATGATACAAGTTGGGAGATTTCTACCTCAGACTTGCGATTTGTCAACTGCACAATCGTATATAAGATAGAAATTACAGCTGTATGCACTCAAATAATAGTCATATGACTATTGTTTACATAACAAAACGACACGTACGCACGCATACGTGCGCGCATACACACGCACATACCCTGGTGAATTACTGTTAACGTAGTCGTATGCCGTCTGGTTTTTATGTACCATTCGGGGATATTTACACCTGACACATCTACTAATATAACCATATATTCAAGTGTGACCAGCACAAAGGTGTGCTCGCTCGCTCGCTCAACCACTCACTCACTTAACCATTCACTCACTCAACCACTCACTCACTCACTCACTCATTCAACCAATCACTCAACCACTCACTCACTCAACCACTCACTCACTCACTCAACCACTCACTAACTCAACCACTCACTCAACCACCCATACAACCAATAAATAACACACAACGAATAAAAATGAAAACTGTTAAACGCGGTAGGGCACAACGGGGTATAACAGAGTAGGGCACAAGAGAACACGGCATGATACAGCTTAGTACAGTAGAGCAAGATACCTTACAACGAGGTGGCATACAGTAGTGTACCAGAGAACAGCACGCCGCATTATATTACAGTACATCATAGTACAATATAATGGAGCGGGGGGAGCTTATGGTATAAGATGTTGTAGAGTAAATGTGATAAAAGTACAGTGACACAGTATTTTACAGTACAGTACAACTGAGTACTGCATGGTACAACAGAATATCACATAGAAGTACAGAAGATTGGACTGGAATAGAGTACAACTGAGTACAATTGAGAACAATTGAGTACTAATGAACGTCTTGTTACAATATATATATATATATATATATATATATATATATATGTATCAATACAAATAATACAATAACATAATAATAATAATAATAATAATAATAATAATAATAATAATAATAAATTTATGACTAAAAAAACAACAATAAAGCAAACTTACTACCATAAATCAAGAGCTATTTATCCGTTAAAGGTACAATATATTTATAAGAAAAATAACAGACTTCATCTAAAGACACTCACAACAGACAATAAAAATACTAACATGCTATCAAATCCTAGATGTTCACTTTAGCTGTAAGTGTGTTACTTCTCATCGTGCTTTATGCCAAGCTTTATTCCTGATATAATCGTCGACTTGTCGCGTCGAATGACGGGAGGATTTTTATCCGAATTGATAAAAACGATTCTTTTTTTATAAACCAGACGACCAAAAATATTTGAAGACCATGAAAAATGTTCCCCAGACGAGTTAAAAGCAGGGGCCGTGAAGCTTGTTGAGCACCACAACCGTCATCCTGATAAAACCTACTGATGGTCTCACCAGGGACTCTCATCCATACCCGGTCCCCCCACATACACCCCCCCCCCTCCCCACCCAGTAAGGGGGGAGTAGCCTTTTATGGATGAAGTCTCAGCTGGTGGCTTAGATATGTATCAATGAAATAGAACATTATTTATACTACATATTTATTCGTTAATGTATGTGTGTGTATATATATATATATATATATATATATATGTGTGTGTGTGTGTGTGTGGGGGGGGGTTATAGCAGCCAGAAATAAGGCACTGGCACAAAGAATCTCGAATCAATAAATTTCAACTCTGAATGATTCATCAGGGACTAAATTTTGATCAGTGACTTTTCGTGCTGATACCCGAGTAATGGCTCACCAGTGTCATGCCGGTTCCCTTCGTTTCCTACTCTCTCTCTCTCTCTCTCTCTCTCTCTCTGTGTGTGTGTGTGTGTACATGCGCGCTTGTGTCTGTGTGTATGATTTTGTTGACTTCATAGTGACAATTCAGGTAAGTCGTTAGCTCAGATTACATTCTAGATGAATTCCTAATATAGACTAGGGGTGTCGCCAGTTTATCTGTCTGTGTCTCTGTCTGTGTGTAGGGGGGGCGTGTTTGTATATATGTGACGAGGTAACCATGTAGAACCTGCCACTGGGGGTAATGTTTCTCCGAAACTGACAATTACAAGCGCTGAAATACAGGTCATGCAACCAAAAAATATAGTCCAGCTCAAAAAGTAGTTACTATTATATATATAGCTCGATAATTCGGAGACAGAATACCTTCTACAATGAAAACTTATACCACCAATATCATAATTAATATTTAGTGTTATGATGTCAAAATCAACTTTATATATTTATAATATTACTGAATGTTCTTACTCTTGATACATGCACTATATTTAACTGAAACAGCGCTGGGGATACATATTTAATAACGATAACAGTAATAATAATAATACTAATTGTTATAATTATTATTATTATTATTATTATTACAAACTTCTATTGCGCCAATATCATCGAAAAGAATCGAGCCCATTGACGCACCTAGTACAGGGGTGGGCAAACTCATAGTAAAGGTACAATGCAATATTCATCAACATAATTAATTAATTTAGCAATTAATTCAAACCACCAGTAAAATCTCACGCACACACAATTCTTTACTAAAGCTGTCCCTGTGCCTAATTCTAGCCAATTCGTATATTTCATTCACCAGTATTGTTATGTTATTAAAGCTAGCAACATTATAGTGAACTGATATTTAAATGCCTGCGCGCTGATCTCGAGTCCCTTATTAACCGTCCAGACGTCACGACAGTCGCGTGAATATTCGGTACTTTACGTAATCACTCGGCAATTTCCGTCACGCTCGTGGACAAGTTAACAATCCTTGAATGTGTGTGTGTGTGTGTGTGTAGGTGTGTGACTGAGATTTGTTTTGAATCTGAACGCCGAGTCTGAAGTCTTGTTCAACCGAGTGTGACTCCATTGTCCGTAGGCCAACAGTGAGCATGCGCGCATATCTGACTGCATGATTAATTAGCCACGTGGCAGCCATTCAGCGATCCATGTAAACACATTTTTGGGCCATGTTTCTACACGCAGCAACGCTCGATTTATGTATCACATGCAAAATATATGTGATAAAGCTCATTGTTAAAGGAAGTGTAACTTTATAATATATATATATATATATATATATAGTCGGTGCAGCTAAATGAAGCATAACATTTTCATTGAAATGATTATTATGACAATATTTATAATATATAATATTATAATAATATTTGTGAAAGATAAAAAGTGACCCACCTGAGATCCCAACTAAATGCCCCCCTGTAGTAGGTAGGGGGTGCGGCGAACTCTAGCGTCAGCCTATCGACCCCATCAACAAATGGCTGGATAACACTTTGTGGGTGTTTCATCAGGTCATCCAACAACGGTTCTAGCCAGCCAACGTTACACTCGGTGTGAGCATCCTGGAATAGGACCACTTTGCTGGTCGCCAACCGATATCCCCTCATTCTGGATCGAATCAATCCTTCGCGATGCTCGTTTCGGATGAGCTCTACCTTGGGCAGCAGCCGGACGTACCGGTCCAACGGCTCCTTCAAGTACTCGCGAGTACTCGCGTCATCCACCAGTATAATCTTGGCCAGTAGTTTGTCCGGTGACCGCCAGAGGATGCTGTGGATGGTGCGTAGGAGCATCGAGAGAGCCTCGTTATAGAACGGTATTACGACGGTGGCGGCCGGAAGTTTGTCGACGTCGTACGAGAACGTACGGCATACTTCCGGTCTCGTATCGGGAATCTCGCGATCCATTGACGTATTGTCGCTCAGCGTCACGTTGATATTGTAGGTGTCGTCAGGGGGGCGTTTCTGGTTCCGCAAGATGTCTCGCTGAACCTGCATCAATAGTCGGGTCTTAACGTTTCCGGCTTCCATAGCCGACATGTGACTTCCGCTTCCGGCGACGGGCGGTTTCTGATTTGTGGCGACATCTAGTGGACGAAACAGCGAGTCTTCCGATCGTTTCGACTCGGTTTTAAGTGGACCGCGATCCGTGGTCTTGCTCAGGTAATTGGTTATAAAAAATAGCAATACTCCAACAAATAATGCCTTGATGATCCATTGTATTGATGGCATGTGGAGGTGTATGACCTGACCCATAAGTCTGACCCTCATTGTCATAACGGACAGAAAGATGGACGGACGTATACAAGTGAAAACACACAAATGTGAGTGAACCTACCGTTGCCGTTCAAGCCTCGGTGAACGATATCAAGGGAATATGACACGTGTCAAACAATATTTCACGCCTATGTAGTAAAATAAGCCAATGTTTAAACGGAGTATCGGAGCTGAAACGACAACAATCTTCCAATATCGCTCACCAGTAGGCCATAATACTCTCGCTTAGGAGTAAACAGCCGCAATATTCTCGATATATTCCCGACACATAGGTGATATATAGTGTTGACACGTGTCAGCCGTGTCATAATCCGTTGCGTTGACGTCGAATTGACACTATTTTGACACTATATTTCCATATCGAGACCGGTGTTAATCTCATCAGAAGCACATTTTACCTGTCAGCGTGCCACGGCTACAGTCGCATTAATGACTACGTCACGGCTCACTGAGCAGCACTCGGCCTACCAGTGTGCGGTCTCTCTCTAGGTGTGTGTTTGTCCGTGTGTGTCCATGAATGTCCGTGGTGTGTGTGTGTGTGTGTGCGTGTGTGTTACAGGTAAGACAGGTTTACACCTTTGTTATGTCAGTGGTTTGTGTCGGTGTTACGTCAAGGTTGGTTCTTTAACCAGAACCACGACACTCCCCCACGCCACCCCGTCTCTAGTATACACTGACAACCACACAGAAACTAGAGATAGTTTTATCAGCTTCTTAAACCTAATTGTATTGATGTGAAATATCTATTGCATATTCTTCCTCCCCCGCCGTCCCCCCCTCTATCTCTCTCTCTCTCTATATATATATTTACAAATTAAAAGGTCATTCAGATGTTTATAAATTTAGGTGACATTGCCTTTAGAAATTGCTCGACCGATTTAGTCTACCAGATGCAAAGAGATTAGATCTAAACCAACTACTTCTCCCTCATTCATCGGCTGACTTACTCATTCACAGGCAGACTGATTCCATTTTATCAATTCCAATTCCACTAAATTAATATTATTATTTTATTCAACCATCATAGAATGGAGAAAATACAAGATAAAAGTACATACAGCATACTATAAAAAAAACAAGAACAATACAAGCTTAATACAGCAATAATATTTAAGAAGATTTTAAGAAGATTGTAACCCAGAGCTTACCTGTGCCAAATGTATAACGACAGGTAACGAAGATAATGAATGTAGCGAACGATAGTATTGTGATAACTGTGACGGTGATGACGGATCTTTCTCCCTGGACTATCCCGTGTGAAAAAATGGGAAACACACCCGGACTGTCAAAATGACATAAAGAATGTCCTTCTCACAGGCCAGGAAAATCGCTGAACGGGTAGGCAGTACTCATATCACAGCGAGGTCGTATTCTGATATCACTGGGATATCAATATGCAGTGTTTCCCATAAGAACCGACTTGGCCTCTTGTTTCCGTGAAACTAAGTCAAATGCCTAAACAGGAACGAGTTAGTTACCAATAGGGAGACAGCTCACGCTATGCTGGTCGTCCATTGTGTCCATACTGGTTTTCATTTACCTTTCCTAAATACATTATTTCACGGATATTTGAAATCAACTAAATGTATCAATACACATGTTATTTTTGGAATAAATTACTTACTACTGTAGCTTCCAGTCCCTCACTGCTCAAACTTGTCCATAGAGGTTTACGACTTGATGCAGTGTCATATTCAAACAAAAGCCCTCATGTACGCTGCCTTACGGTTCATTGTTTGCTGGATCTGAGTTTTGCCACCACCAATCTTTGGCTGGTTTTGTTCTTTCTTTTCTTCACATTCCTTGATAACATTCACCTTCTCAGCTAATAATGTAAGATCTCTTAGTATTTCTTTGGTCTTTCCGGACATGCTTTCTTAGAAAATGTTAACACGATATAGTAAATCTTTCATATGATATACTTCAGACACTGAATGACCCGTGGCCGATTATCGTGGGATTTTATAGCAGATGCTCAATATGAAGCAAATATTAATCGTAATTTGAAAAGAACAACTAAATAAAAACAGCTTCCTATTTCTGCTCATAAAACTGATAAATCCGTTGTATTTGTGCGATTATTAAATGCAGTGGAGGCTTTAATCGATGTATCGAATTTGAATATAACATTACCGGAAAACAGTTGCTATACACATTCATAAAACTGAGAAATGATCAATCAATCGAATTAGAAGGAAACGCGGCATCATTTAGTTGATTGACTGATAACCGAATGAGCGTTGGCTCAGCACATCCGATATCATTTGACTTTAGTACATGCGTGTGCTGAGGACAAACAAATATCTAGGCGCAATTTTAATGGACATCTATATTGAATTTGGTAAATGATATTTTTGTAGAATAATGCATTTTGCAGTCTGGATGATACAGATAATGATGATGATGATTGATGTTTTACGGCCACTTTTGTGCATATGGTAGGCTAAATGGGCCGATTTTGAAGTCTGGAACCTGATTGTAATTGCTTAACGTGATTTACAATTTATTATGTAACCATTGCTGAAAAAAATAACATATAATAGAAATAAAAACGTATATTTAATAAAAGCGCCCTTGCTTACAGGAACAATTCAAAGGCGCTGTACAACGATATCTAAAATATAGTGTCTTTGAAATATGTTATTAGAAATGTGAATTAAATAATTAACATGAGTACTATTTATGCCATTTCTAGGGATTTGGTGACAAATGTAATTTCAAAAAGGGGTGTTTCATCTTTTATGTCGCCACTTTTATTAACTTTTTTAGTTAGCCCGGCGTATTTATCCTGCTATGTATACACAGGTACACAAACGTTCTAGTCCATATTAGCAGGGGTGTATAGGCTCTAGTCAGTGTTATCATAGGTAAATATATGTTCCATTGTGCAATGTCATGGATAAATGTATTCTAGCCAATTATTAGCATACGTATATTTTAGCCTGTGTTATCATAGGTACATATGTTCTAGTTTGTGTTATTATGGATGAGTGTGTTTTATTCTAATCTCTGTTATCGTGGGTATATATGTTTTAGACTATATTATAACTTTAAAGCTTGCCCTTTCGAAGGGCTATACTCCGCCCCATATATATATATATATTATATATATATATATATATATATATATATATATGACTGCTTAGAATTAAAAAAAAATTAAATAACTAACCATAATAGTCCCAATCGCAAGACCCAACCAATGTCGTAATCACGGCCACTTAATACTCTTCTGTTAGATTATTTTGCGAACAGACAGACAGACAGACAGACAGACAGACAGACAGACAGACAGACAGACAGACAGACAGACAGACAGACAGACAGACAGACAGACAGACAGACAGACAGACAGACAGACAGACAGGCAGGCAGACAGACAGACAGACATACAGACAGACAAAAAATCACATTCACTTTCATCAGATTGTTATATTATAAGAAATCTATGTTGTGGTCTATGTTTTCACAATGCTGTTTTTTCTAGCTTCCCTGAGCTGTCAATATAGTTTCTTTTGTTACTGTCTACAATAATAATGATAATTTATATTATGTTACTAAACTGCAAGAAACCACACTTTGTAATCACATCATCGGAATCGACCCAACTACAAAGGATAATTTTCTTATTGTTTATTAAAAACACGAAATACAAGAATATAAAATACACAAAGAAAAGAGTAAATAGAAATGACAACAAATAATATTTAAAAAAATGGAAATAGGTCACCTAGTTACCGTTGATGTGATTATTGGATGATACAAAGGATAATTTTCTTATTGTTTATTAAAAACACGAAATACAAGAATATAAAATACACAAAGAAAACAGTAAATAGAAATGACAACAAATAATATTTAAAAAAATGGAAATAGGTCACCTACTTACCGTTGATGTGATTATTGGATGATACAAAGGATAATTTTCTTATTGTTTATTAAAAACACGAAATACAAGAATATAAAATACACAAAGAAAAGAGTAAATAGAAATGACAACAAATAATATTTAAAAAAATGGAAATAGGTCACCTAGTTACCGTTGATGTGATTATTGGATGATACAAAGGATAATTTTCTTATTGTTTATTAAAAACACGAAATACAAGAATATAAAATACACAAAGAAAAGAGTAAATAGAAATGACAACAAATAATATTTAAAAAAATGGAAATAGGTCACCTAGTTACCGTTGATGTGATTATTGGATGATACAAAGGATAATTTTCTTATTGTTTATTAAAAACACGAAATACAAGAATATAAAATACACAAAGAAAACAGTAAATAGAAATGACAACAAATAATATTTAAAAAAATGGAAATAGGTCACCTACTTACCGTTGATGTGATTATTGGATGATACAAAGGATAATTTTCTTATTGTTTATTAAAAACACGAAATACAAGAATATAAAATACACAAAGAAAAGAGTAAATAGAAATGACAACAAATAATATTTAAAAAAATGGAAATAGGTCACCTAGTTACCGTTGATGTGATTATTGGATGATACAAAGGATAATTTTCTTATTGTTTATTAAAAACACGAAATACAAGAATATAAATACACAAAGAAAACAGTAAATAGAAATGACAACAAATAATATTTAAAAAAATGGAAATAGGTCCCCTAGTTACCGTTGATGGATGATAATCGAGATGATGATGATGGTGAGGATTATGATGAGAGTGGTGGTGTTGGTGGTGTTGGGGTGCGTGTGCGTGCGTGCGTGTTTGCGTGCGTTTGCGTGCGTTTGCGCGTGTGTGTATTAATGCGGATTGATTGTGATGAAATGAAATGAGAGATATATTTCATTTTGTGTTGTCCATAATTAGCTTTCATTATTTAAAAAAAAGTTATACATTTAATAGATATAATTGAAAATGAACTAGTTGACCTTTGAGCGAGCATTAACATAACCCGGATGACAATAGATGGTATTAATGCTATAGGCCTATTTACACATCCATATTAAAGTTGGTTTTTACAAGTTTGAACAAAATAACCTGGAAAACCAACGGTCTTCGAGGACAGATGAAAGCATTAAAAATATTATTTGATTACAGCCATTGCACAATAAATGATATTTACAACGTCATTGTCAAACATTATGGTAGTATCTTTGTCATTGACAATATGTGATAATGAGTTATGAACAAAATTGTAAACATGAACATTAAAAGAAGAAAACTCATAAAAATATGTCTGCCGTAAATTGGTATACATCTCCACATACAATTAGATTAACTTCACCCCAAGCGACACTATTCAGGTAGACACATTATCTTGTTATTGCGGATAACAGAATTATAAGCTACTTTGTGTACGACTAATTTTGGCATCTCAAGGTCGACGATTGATTTAATGCTATGAATAGTTTTGGAGATAAGAAGACCAGACCTAGATCAGAGATTTTCATTTATTTATTTATTTGTTTGAATGAGAATGACAATTATATATCACTGTCTATCACGTTCAACGTATATTAAATGTCATACTAATATAGAGGAAACGTTTGTAGAATACTGAAATGCAGATCTCAGGATAATGGGCTCGAATCCCGGCGATTCCTGTATCTGTCCGACGTTTCATCTGACAGTGTCATTTAGCTAAGCGCTCGTACCTCGGGCATACGTTATAGGTCAGATCAATGACGAGATCAAACAAATAAATTATAGTTTCAATATATATCAATTATAAACACGGATTAACAGGTAGACATAATTTAGGTATCAAATATATCTAGTTACTGTAATATAACTGTTGATTAAAGTCTACATAATGTTACGCAAGATGATTAGACTCTAAATATTTAAACGATGATGTTCAATATTTTAAGGCAGATGGTTAGTCAGTGAACCACAGTCTAATCTAATATATATATATATATATATATATATATATATATTACTTATAGGATTGAGTACGTTGTTCAAATCTCGGTACAGGTTTTTATCTGGGATATATAGATGAGAGAATATCCCATTGATAACATCTCACATAAACAACTAAAACAGGGATTTAGACACTGATCTCTAACGTGAAAAAAGGGTGTAATCAAAAAGGTCTATAGATGGTAACCTTTTAGTGCGGTACAATATACACTGTGATGACGGTGTAATATATTGTTTACAGGAATATATAATTAACTTGAAAATATCATATTCTTCTGAAACATATTACAAATAAAGCATATTTCTCTCTAATTAGTATTTATAGATGACCACGCTGGTAGGAACTTATCTAATTTGGCCCAAAAAAGAGAAAGTCCTTCTTCATTGTCCGTGTATCTAACTCGTGTCAGGCCGACGTTGGGGTGCATCATATTGGCAAAGTGTTTCGGAACAGAGTACCTCTCAAATCTATTCTCCAGTATTACTAACAAATTATTTCTGGCTCCTAGTTGATGAAAGGCAAAATTAGCACTCGTCTCACAATATTTGTCTTGGAAGAATTCTGGACATATGATCCATATAGCTGTCTGACTTAGCATAATACCTCGGACGATCTCATCGATCAAAGTCTCACCTTTAATAGAAATATAACATTCAGAATCCAGAATAATCAAATTAAAAATTTAGTCTGATTATTTTATTAAATAATTTAAAAGTAATAAAAAGCTAAATTAATAAGTAAAAAAGACCATTTACCCCCCAAATCGTCTCGCCCTTTAAAAAACATCTG
Organism: Paralvinella palmiformis; assembly: GCA_025642065.1. Lineage (NCBI taxonomy): Eukaryota > Metazoa > Annelida > Polychaeta > Terebellida > Alvinellidae > Paralvinella > Paralvinella palmiformis. The sequence continues at coordinate 83,255 of JAODUP010000651.1, read as the reverse complement.
AGGTTTCTGTAGAGTTCTTTCCACCTTTGGTACGAGTATATTAGTTACCCAACGTGTTGTTATGTCGTCTTCATATGGATAAATAACATAAGAACTATAATGCAATTCTTCGTTGAAATCTCTCAGAAGCATATTATCATTTCTACGTTGTCGAAGGAAACGTAATTTGTAGTATCGCCACCTGATGATCCACCGATATCTGTAGGAAGTAACTGAACTATGAATATTTATGTTACACTTGATCAGGATTAAAATGACCTCCTTGTGTAACATCAAGAGAGAAACAAATTACAGCTACTTTTAGATATCCAGTCACGCACGCACGCACGCACGCACGCACAAACACCTACTCACACACCACCACACACAACACACACACACGCGCGCGCGCGCGCGCACACGCGCGCAAACACACACACACACACGCGTACTCACGTACACATAAACACAAACACACACACACACGCGCTCTCTCTCTCTCTCACACACACACACGCGCGCCCACACGCACACATGTGCATACTCATACGCACACATTAATTCTTACCTGTAGATAATGACTGCCAAGGTAACCATCAGAATAACTACACTAGAGACAACAGCAGAGATGACAACTACGTTGACGGTTAGACCACATTTGATCTCAAGCTGTGATGTATTTATTTTAATAATATGATATGTACGTATTCCTTGTTGACAAGTAATATTCTCTCGATTGATGATGTTGGTCGCCGTTTTCTGATACCATTCAATGAAACTCGTTTCGGGACAGTCACACTGAAATGAATTGTGATCGAGGTGTAAGACGAGCGATGGCAGAGCGTTCATCATCAATTGTGTGTTGCTGCCAAAACTAACGAACGAGTTCCCTGATAGATCCAGATTTTCCAGGCGTGGAGGAAGTTCGAAGCGTACACTCTTTAGTTGGTTGTTAGAGATATCCAGACGCCTCAGCGCCACAAGATTGACAAACATATCAGCCGGAAATTCTCCGATGGAGTTCGTGGCCATGTTCAACTCTTGCAATTCTTTATGTTGCGGGAATGGCGACAATTTTTTGTGGCCTAAAATGTTTCTTGCTAAGTTGAAAATCTGCAATGAAGGCATGTTCCGGATAATGTCAAAATTTATCAATAATAAGCCGATTTCTGATACATCGAAAGTTCTCAAACTGGAGAATCCTGAAAGAGTTCCATTAAAACCTATTGATTCCGTTGCAGCAGAAAACCTGGACGACACATTGAGGTACTTCAGCATATTATTAGCAAAATGAAAACATGTTCCGTATTTGACTCGACCAAAAATGTTTCTGAAGCAATGATCGGCCTTCAAATACGTTAAACACGGCGGAAATGGATACCACGTACAGTTTCTTTTCATTGATAACATAAAGTGTGATTGGTTAATGGGTGAATTACAACTCTCCGAAGTATATTCCTCAAATGATGGAAAATAGTCTTCGTTCATTTTGACCCAGCTTGAAGTTTTGTCGTAGCCACTTAAAATTTCCAAGCCGGGCGTATCAGAGAGCATGAAGTATGACATATCTATATAGCGCAAATGAAATAACACCTTCAAAATAAATCCATCGCATATTTCAAAGCTGCCCCCACACTTCGCTATCGTATTAAAACCTAATGCAATCGCTTTTAGATTTGGCACGCAGTTCTGAAATCTCGAATTAATTGCAACAATACTAACACCGCGAGCCGACAACTTCCTTAGATGTTTCCAAGCAGGTCTACAGCTGGGACGCTCATGAAGACCCGCAATGAACAGACTGCTCTCTGATCCTACCAAATCCAATATCAGAGTTGTTACGGTGACGTCACTACTAGTTGAGAGCGCGTCGATGACGTTATCAACCTTTAATTGGAAGTTGCCCGCAAGATTCAACACGTCCAATGAAGACAAACCATCAAATGCTCCATTTTCTATCATTTTAATACGACAAGCGACGAAGGCAAGTTCTGTTATTGAAGAGTTCCTGAAGGCCTGCATTATTACTGGTGTCAAGACGGAACCAATCCTGCAGTATGTAAAGTAAGCCTTCTCTAAGTTCGGGAGAGCGGCTAGAGACCGGAAGCTGTCGGTTGATCCAGGTGTGAAGATGATCTTAGTAAGATTACTTAGTTCATTCCAAGGGATTCTGTCACTTGTAGATGTGTCACTTGCACTGACAAATAGGCGTCGTAATTTTGGTAGAGGAGTAAACAGCCCATTAGGTAGACCACTCCCTATGATTGGATTATTCTTCATATCTAACTCTTCTAGAAGGACAAGATCCAGAAAAGTCGAACTTAGATATCTTCTCTATGCCACACGTTGATATGTTCAACTTCCTAATACTGGTAAGTCCACGAAAGGCGAATCCTTCCAGGGTCTTGCATTTTATGAAATAGAATAAACAACCTTAATACTCTATGTCTTCGTTCATGCAAAAGTTAATAGACACATTTATCCGTCTATCTATCCATATCTCTACCGATCCATACATCCATATCGCTTTCGTTTATCTGCCTACCTATTTTACATATAGCCTGTTTAGTTTGTCGCTTATATGCATTATTTAATTATGTCAATAATAATAATAATAATAATAATAATAATAATAATAATAATATTTTATTCATATTATAATAATACAGAGAACATTGGGTGCATGTACACAAATACATGCTTACCATTACAGTAAAACAAGAAAATTACAATCATATAGCAGTAACACCAAATATCAATACACATTGCTCGTGTATATAATGCTAATTACAGCCTTAGCCATATCTGTATTTAGATGACGATACAGGTAGCAACATTAGTTATCACTGTATAGCCATATTACCAGGAAAAAACATATTATTTATTATCTAGCATCATGTGTCTGACGTAGACCAAGCGAAATTATTCCGTGCATAGCTGAGTAATAATCTGGTCAATTTCAGACATATTTAATACAAATTGATCTGTGGAAACATCCACCAGCATATCATTAACATTTCTATATACAGGTGTCCAGGTACAGATATTGGATCTAGTCATACAAAACGATTTACAAAGCATTGAAATATTATTTGATACATTTGATCTACTCCCTAACAGAGCCAGTCTGAGACATGAATTAGAAATAAAATTTGGCGACTGATGTGCTGAGTGTATAAATGTCACGAATCACATGTGTAGTCGCACTTTGATATCTCTGTCGTCCGCTATGTAGTGCAAGTATTTACAGTGAGTAGTGGGCCGAACGCCCAATATTCAACGCACAGATTTGCGCCAAGCAACATAAAAGGTTTTCATCACTTTACTTTGAAAATCCAATAATTGACTACGATACAGAGACATGCAGTAATACTTGAATAATTTGTATCTTATAGGTGAATGAGCATGCATAAAACGGGATAAAACCATGTTAACTTTGACATAAAAATCGTTTACTGTCTCAGTAATTATATTTGAGTTACATTTGGGACCCAATATATTACCTAGGTGCTTCTCATTGAGACTTTGTACGATGTGGCCATCCATAAAATCAATATTTAGGTGCTCATTAATATGTTTGTTACTGCTACATCTACATAGAAATAATTTGCTCTTCTGTGAGTTAAAAATTACATCATATTCTTTACCAAATTTTCACATATACACAATAGTTTCTTAACAGAGTATAAAGTAGGTGTTAACAAAATTACATCATCTGCATACCCGAATGATCCGCAATACATATTAACAACGTAACAACCAGAACCACATAAAGATAATGTTCTCAAAAGTTCGTCCATGTATGTAATAAATAAGATTGGTGATAACACACCACCTTGTTTTTCACCATTAGTAACAGGTATATGGTTGGAAATAAAATTACCCCAGTTTACTCTGATACACCGAGAAGTGTATATATTGGTTAGAAATCTAACAACAGTCGGACACAGATGACGTTTTATGAATAATTTCAATAGTTTAACATAATTGACACGTCAAATCCTCGACTAGCGTCAAGTAGAACAGTGTACACATCTGTATTATTGTTCAAATGGTATTGTATAGCCTCCTTTACCACAAATGTACAATGAACAGGGGAATGTTGTTTTTTAAACCGTTTTGATGATCAGAGGTCGCAAATTTATCATAATGCTTCGATAGAATAATTCGGTTCAACAGTTTACCAAGCACACTGCTCAAGGCGATAGCTCTATAATTGTTTGAGTTATTAAGTGACCTTCTCTTATTCTTTGGAATTGGAATAATAATATAATAATAATAATAATAATAATAATAATAATAATAGTGTATGTTTATTAAAGCGCCCATACTCCCAAAAACATTCAAATGCACCATACAGGATACCCAAATATTTATGTATGTAAAAACACGAGAAAAGATTTGAACAATATAATGTTTTTATACTGAAAGCAACTTTTCAACAGATGAGGCATTTCTACTATCTACCAGCAACGTGTTCTATTAAGTGGGTGCTACAAGGGTAAACACACAATCGGCATATGACTGGAGCCAAACACAAATACCTCCCATAGTATCTGACTGGATACTATGGACACAAGTTCGCACAGGTATTTAGGTGCTAAGTGATTGATAGATGTATAAGTTGGTAGTAAATTCTTGAAATGGATATGCTGTTTAAGAGGTAGCCAATGTAGTTTTTGAAGAATTGGGGTGATACGATCATATTTTCGAGGCTTCGTATCACTATGCGAGCTGCAATATTCTGAATTTGCTGAAGGCGAATGGTGTTACAATCAGATAACATTGAATTACGATAAATTATGCGAGCGGCAACAAAGACGTGGAAGCGTTTTTGTGTCAAAGAATGCTTTTAAACAATTGTTGTTATAATCAGATATACAATATAAGACTAGATGAATTGTAACAAAGGTAAGGATCACCGTAACAAGAGTTTCTTGTTTCAAGAATGCTTTTAGATAGTGAATGTACTTAATATGGTGGCAGGTAGCTCAGAAAAATGATGTGACATATTAATACAATAGTCAAACATAACCGCTAGAATTTGTACTGACCAAATTAGAGATTATCCTGGTGTTTTAGGTATTTAACATAATGTCATGAAGCCAAAGAGATATTATCAATCGATACGTTCATCCGCCTGTCATCTATCTATCTATCTATCTATCTATCTATCTATCTATCTATCTATTTTTCTATCTATCTTTCTATCTATCTAACTATCTATCTATCTATCTATCTATCTATCTATCATAGCTAACCATATCTTATTTCATATATAGACATATACGTCTATCTATCTATCTATCTATCTAACTATCTAACTATCTAACTATCTATTTTTCTATCTATCTATCTATCTATCTATCTATCTATCTATCTTTCTATCTATCTATCTATCTATCTCTCTATCTATCTATCTATCTATCTGTCATAGATAACCATATCTTATTTTATATGTAGACATATACATCCGAATAGACGTACTGCCACCATGCGGTTGAATTTCACACTACGATCTCGGGTTAGAAGTCTAAGAATCACTGTGTTGCATGGCGATTTACGCATATAGTAGCCGATAAATGTCTTACTGGAAAGCTGTATTTAGGCCATTTACAAGCTATATTTGGATTTTTTAATAGTCCATTAACGGCATGGGATCTCCAGATCATAATTTTGCATTAAATAAGAATGGCATATTCTTCATCCAATAGATATATGCCACTAAACTAAGTAACGTTCAACGCGATTTGCATGGCTGTCATGGTCCGGCCTGTCTGGTTCAAACTTATTTTTTGTAGAACCTTTGCCATCTGACATGAAGATGTAAATCTCAACTCCCAAGGAAGCATACAACGCATGCTGCCATTATAGGCGCAAATTGTTACTCAAACACATAGCCATCGCGTCCTGTCAGGTACTCATTTTTATAGATGAGTGAACCAGTCGCCACATGACATTGCAGCTCCCGGAGCATCGAACCCGCGACCCTTCGACTACGAGTCCTACGCTCTAACTAACTGCGCTAGCACGGCTAAAATTCTTGTATATTTATTCACAATTTATATTGCACCTTCATCTGGCACGTCGCTGGATGCGTTCGAGTAAGTAACTTTGTTTCTTATTTAGTCCTGGGTGCCACACGGTGACAGCATACTATAACACAGGACGTATTGTGACATTGTAGTATGTTAGTTGGTCTGCCACAGACAAGCCTGATCGTATGAACAGGGCCAGAAAGTGGATATATTCACAGTGTGTGCTCCACAATAAGTTTGATGTCAGCATTACACCAAGACGTTTTGTTTCATAGACACGTTCTATGTCGTTGCCGTGGATGGTCAGTGGAGAGATAGCTCTATTGTCATGGGTGAATCGTACAATCGTCTCATTGGTCTTGGATGTGTTAACATTCAACTTGTTTGCTTCACACCAAGCGCATACAAACTCAATACACATCCAAGTATCTTACTTTGCTCGGGGTGCATGCAGTGGCATCATCGACAAACTGGTGAATCCAACAGGATGGTAACAGATCGCTAACAAGGAAAATGAATGCCATTGGGCCATACCATCTTCCTTGCGGAATCGATCCATTCGTGTGCATCCAATCCGAGATGTCGTTGCGGATTCTAACGCGCTGTTCGCGATCCCGAAGGAATGCATAAACACAATGCACTAAGATATCTAACAAATACAGCCAGGTGCAAAAATCTAATAAACATGGGCAAGTAGAAATACATAACCAATTCTTGTATATTTGTTCACAATTTATATTGTACAGGATTGTGAGCGTCTACCGTATATAACTACTATTTTCTTACTATCATTATCATATATTCAAATCTAGGATACGTGAGTCTTGAGTTAGCGGCTTCTGCCCCGTATATATATATATATATATATATATATATATATAGGGGACTTCTGAGTATGATAACAAGATCTAGTGAAACGTTTTGTTGACCTTTGTTAATAATCCATTTTGATTTTCGGGATCTTTAAATCTCGTTTATTTCATGAAGTTAATTTGTTTCGTATTTACGGTAGCTATAAATCAAATAGACGTTTCGTGTTGATTTAATTTGTCTAAGAGTCCGTAAAATACATTTTCCGTTTGAGGCCGTATCATAAATATACCAGCTTGATATTGATTGCATATATCAGATTTAGCCATGTATATATCGGCATAATGAGGTGCCATGTCGCGAACCATTGAAGTGACAGTGGCCTAATTACCATGTTATCCATTAAAGTGGGCAACCGTTGTTGGCAATTCAAATGGTTCTATTATACCGTCATATAAAAGACCTCGAAATTGAAGCGTTCCACTCACTGCACGAAGTCCTTCAGCAAGATCAATATCTAATCATGCTATATCAAATAAGAAATATAATACGAAATATAGGAAATATAAATAAAATAAGGAATATAAGACGAGACAGACTCGAACGATTTCAGCCAGACTAGTAATCATGGCAGTAAATCGGCCACATCAATTTAAACATGTGGCACCAACTTTTTTAAGTTAGCCTATTTGTGAAATATAATTATCTAAAAATAAGCTTATATCAGCTTAGAACATGCTTTAATTTTATTTTAAATGTAAAGTGCCTCAGAGCAATTCAAGTTCAATAAGGTGCCATATAAGATACTCTTAGCATTATACACTTAGAGACGCTAATTCATGAGAGTTAGTTGTCAGGTTCGAGTAGATCATAGTATTTACACCATATTTAGTTCTATTCCAATCGTAATACATTGTACAGTATTGCTTCGTTGTTTCACTTCACTGCTTCCAGGTGTAAGTACGGTACATCTTGTCACGTGTTCAACAACCTACTTTGTATTATGTTGATTAACGTGCCGAGGGCCTATATAATACCTAACCTTTTACTTAAGTTAGAGAGCAACCTTCGGTTGATATAGGTAGACTTTGTTTGGTTATTTGAACACAGAATAAAGCTGAGGTCACCACTTGTGGTTTCGAAATAATCAATATATAGGTTTCTTTTGAACAACAGAAAAGTAATGCTGAATGTAAACTGCGGTGTCAAAGTAGTAGCGAGCTTTTATACGTAGCCTGCATTTAGCCAATCCCCTGTGTACATGATATAGTTGTCGCGTATGAAAATCGAATTAGCTAGTACCCACACGCTGATGAGTAGACCAGACATATATATATATATATATATATATATATGTGTGTGTGTGTGTCTACGTGTGTATAGATATGTGGAGGTGTAGAATATTTTATATTTAGACTGATGTATGTATAGTTTGAGTTATGTATAGATTTATGGTGGCATAGGTCTCAAACGATGTTTAGCTGTTGATGTTCTCAGCTAGTGCCACCGTATTTGTATCCTAAAACACACACCATACCTATAACAAACATATGAATAATTGACTAATGGGTGGGGAATCGCGAAAATAAGAACACGCGAAAATATCTGTTATTACAGTAGTTATTACACCAATGAAAGAAACATCTTACTTTCATCCGGGTTTGTTGGGTCTAATTGTGTTTGTTTACGAATATCGATATTTACTTACTCGGAATTACTCGGTACAGGCACACATAGAATACTCACTTTAAATAAGTTCCTGCTAAGGTCAACGCTCACCACGCTTATATTATCTAAGGGTGTAGGTATCTCCTTCATGTGTCGATTACTACAATCCAGATGGAGTCCATTTGAACTCTGATCATCTCTTACATCACACGACGATATCTTCACAGAGTGAGATGGATCCAAAAACTGAGAAGTCAGGATTGATAGGATCCAGAGGCCATAGTTGATGTTGTTTGGAGACATAATGGAGTTAAAAGTCTCAACAAAAGCTGATATAACTAGGTTACAGACAGCTATCGTTATGTGAAATACGTAGTTTGGCGACGTTCGTGTCACACAGCACCGTGACTATTTTCTTTTATGAAGGGGCCGAGGCTTATCGGTTTCTTTACTCTGCCATGACGGTACATTGGAATCGGTGAAGCGTTGAGCCGCGTGCGAATACACCGACCACGCTACGACTGCGACACCAAGCGGAAACTGACCGAAACTCGATTTTAGGTTAGAAAGCCGCGACTGCTCGGGCAAAATCCTGGATTACAAGGGAAATAGCCATCCCATGTTTTTTTCAACAACGAAATCAAATAGACATTTTGTTCCGTTCAATCTTGAATATTTCTTAGATCTAACTGTGTTTAATTAGTTGTCTCACAGAGGTAAGAAAAGTGTTATATTTCCCCCATTTCATTCAATATTAAACACGTGCAACATATCAGCTAGCTCATTTACATATAGATGTTTAAAGGCGGAGTTTGTTAGGCCGTGCTCCAGTTTCATTTCGCCCAATGACCCGATTTGTGCAGCAGCAGTGATCACTTAATACTGAATATTCATAATTTTTAGGCAACTGCCACGCTGACAGTGTTGTTTCTTCAGCAAGATTGTTTACGTTTTAACTGACAAAAATATCAAAATAAACTAAACTATTCTTTTGACAAGTGTAAAAGAAATATGAAGCAGCCACATCTCTAGTTTACATTATTTGTGTCGTGAATATATAAATGCTGCATTCATGGCTTAATTCACGAACAATAGTGTGCTTATTGCACCTTTGACCAAAGAGATGGTCGGATCCGATTTGTTGTTTTATCAACACCTCCAATGAAATCCTATTTACGGACACTCTTTACATATATCGGTATATGAATAAAATGCTATCTACATTCAGAATAGATTCACACATCCAAATATGTGAGTTTGTTCTGGATTGACCATGCCCCTGGCTCAGTCCGAGTGTTGAAATCGAAGTTGTTTCAAACAGTCCCATTGACTTTCAGGTATCCGGCTGGTTGGCATATTGTTTCTGACCTAACAGCTCGCCCGGGATCCAAATCAACGCAAATGCGCATGCGTATCGGTCTTTACGTTTAGGTAACACATAGTTGCTTGCGCATAAATATACATACATTACTGCTGTCAGTAGATATCTGGGCAGCTATTAACGTGCCTTATTCATGACACATGGTCGATGCATGATCCTAGTTTCTGTTTTTTAATTGTGGACCGGCCAGCGATGCTTTCTCCCAGATCATCACCCAGCAGCATTTATTATAAGAAAATGAACATTCTGTAGTGCCAATATCATCGAAAAGAATGGAGATCAGTGGCACACCTAGTGGAGGGGTTGGGCAAACTCATAGACCGGGTAGTACGCAAAGTTCACCAACAATGATCAGATGGCAAGGAAACTTAGGAAGGATAAGCGAGTCTGAATAGGTTAGTTTTCAAATGATGACGGAAAGAAGCTATGGTATTTGATCACTTAACATGTTCAGAGAGTGAATTTCAACGAGTAGGGACAGCAACTGAAAAAGCACGAGTCCCAGCCTGAGTTTTAACCCTGGGAACAGACAACAAGTGAAAACCAGATGAACGCAGTTCTCTGGGCTTCGGTGCTAAAGAAAGCATGGACAAAAGATATGAAGGTTCTCCAAAAGAAAGAGTTTGATAGGCAATGGTGCAGAGTTTGAAAATGATACGAGATTGAACAGAGAGCCAGTGAAGAGAGTTCAGAAGCGGGACAGAATGGAAAAACCGAGGATACCGTGTAATCAAGCCTACTAGTAAAGATAAATATAGCACCGAACACGGTGAAGGTCACGAATATGATAGAACTAGGAGCGACATGTCAGAGAAACATGTTTTCTGAAATTAAAATCGCTATCAAATATAATACTAAGAGTACATACAGTGTGTGGAAGAAATAAGTAAGTTTGCTGCGTTGTCTGGGTGTACCTATAATGATTAAACCTGTTTTGTTAGCATTGAGCCTAAGTTTATTGTTTGTCATCCAGCCAGCGATATCACTGAGATAATAATTAAGTTGTTTAAGGGAAAGATCGGTGTCTGCTATAGATAAAGATATGTATATATATATATATGTATGTCATCTGCATGTAAATGATGGTCTAATTCGTGGCTGTTACTAAGTGAGATTAGTGGTGTGGTATACAGAATAAGACCAGAAGCTTGGTGAGCACCGCAAAACAAAGGCACTTCAGTTGAAAAAAATATCGTATTTTTATTGATTGAAACCTATTTATTAAGAATGAGGGGATCCAGGTAAGTGCTTTGCCTGATATGCCATACCAATCAGTATAGCGATCTACAAGAACAGAATAGTCAATGTTGTCCAAAGCTGCAGATAAATCTAAAGGTGTTAGTGCTGTGACCTTTCCTCTATCCATGTTTAGTGCTATGTCGTTATGAACTTTCAATAGAGCGGTTTCTGTAGAGTGAAATTGTTTGTAAGTTGACTGAAGAACATTATACCGATAATTACAGATTAAGTGAAAGTTCAAACGAACGGATACGGCTTCTAATACTTTAGATGTGAATCATAGATTATAAATAGGTCAATAATTGTTTAGGTCATTGGCTGGTAAAGATGATTTCTTAAGAAGAGGGATTACGTGGGCATGTTTAAAATGAGAAGGGAATACTGCGGAGCTTAGTGATAAATTTATCATCTTAGTAAGTGGAACAATTAGTGTGTGAAGACAAGATTTTAACAGAAATATAGGGATAGTATCACGTTCACAGGACTTATTAGGGGATGACAAAATCAATTTAGAAACATCAATATGTGAGGCTGATTTAAACACTGTGCAAGGTAATGTACAGCTGGAAAATGAATATAACAACTTGAAGCAGAAACTGGGAAAGAAGCATGAATTTGGGTGATCTTATCCTTGGAATGTTTGGAAAAAGAATTGCCGAGTGAATTAGCTGAATCATGTGCGGGCAGAGAAACAGAAGCCTTTCCATGGAGAGTCCTATTTATACAGTTCTATAGTTGACGAGGATTTCAGGGGACATGCGTGTTGCGGGTTGTTTAATTTGTATGGCTTTTTATCTGATAGGTGCATGTTTGTCAAGTCAGGTGTTAAGTGTAGTGTGGTATTGTTCACATAATTGTGATAAGTCAGCTTTAGGGTTGGTGATAAGTTCAGATTTTACTATGTCATCATTAAATGAAAGAATGCCAATCTTATAAAGAATATTCCACTTAGAGTCAACTGGATTATGCTTATATTTTATTATTGGTATGACATTGGAATCATCCGATAAATTATCTGTGGCAGTTAGTGCGTGGATTTAATGCGGTGTAGATCGGGTTATGAGGAGATCAAGTCAGTGACCATGAATGTGTGTGGAGAAAGAAACGCGTTGTTTCAAGTCAAAACATGCTAAGATGTCATTAAATGTGGATGTAGCTGTATATCCAAATAAAGGTTGAAACCACCAAGGATGAAAACGTCTGGATGAATAGTGACTAAGTTATTCCATGAGGGCGATAGAGACATAGGCAGTAACCAATAAATGAACAGTTCGAAATTTCGATGCAGAAAACCTCGAAAATATAATAGATATGTACAGAATGGGACTTTTTTTAAATGTATTGGATACCAGAGAGCCAAGACCACCTCAGGGTCCAGAATGACGTGGTTGGTGATAAAAGGAATAGTCAGAGGGTAGATATTAGAAATACAAGAGGTTGTGTCATAAGGGCTAGGTCAAGTCTCAGTGAGCGCGAGAATATCCAATTTCTCAGTCTGTGGTTTATTATGGACGGACCTAACGTTGCTGGTAGCCAGGCATCACCTCACGCCTCCAGAAAGACCACCCTATAAACACCACCATCAACAATAAAACCACAATAGGTGGCTGTGTCCAATAAACGACAGCTGGTGTTCTTTACCCCAAATTTTAACAAGTGACAAGAAGCTTTCAGCTTTGATTAACGTGTTCGTATTCGACACTATCTGGCACGCTTTGTGTAGGTTTCTTTCTCGTTTTTATCTATAAATGTATCACGCCAATGAAGACACAAACAAGCAAAAGTCATAACTAGCCAATCGTTATTTTATTTAGAACTTTCCAGGTTAGTGTTCCTTTATGAATCAACATTTAATATTTTTTATTACTCTGATTGTGAATCGATAATCACTGGTCCAATAAATCATTGCTGCTCATCCGGCATGTTTTTGTTTTGGAAGAAACATATACTTACTAATTGGCAAAGTTCGGCCAAAAAATACCTGGATTTAGTGTCGGGTATTATTGTCATAAAATGAGTATTTCAGTGGAAACTAGTTTTGCTCCGTATCCTGGGCAGCTTGCCGTTTTTATATTGTCGTTGATGAAGGAAGCACGATTTGATCAATGTTGCTCCAGTGCATGAATTTGGTATATATATATATATATATATATATATATATATATATATATATATATATATTATATGTGTGTGTGTGTGTGTGTGTGTGTGTGTGTGTGTTTTAGCTGTGTATAATAAGGCACAGGCACTATATGCTATATAAAACCCACCAACCGCGCGAGCTGTGTCCAATGCCACCGCTCGAGATGCGATGCAGTGTTTCTATTCCTGAGTCAGGAGTACATGCTTTAAGAGCGTACTGTGTCTGCTAGAGTCATTTAAACGCTGGATAACCAGGCCAAACATCTAAACGGCGTGCCTCCAAAGACGCAAATAGTGCACGGAATATATAGCTCCAGATCAACTTTTGTTGAATGCAGGGACCGGGAAATATGGTCTCCACGTATAGAAAACGGAACTTTCTCAACCGCAGCATAATATGCCTTGTGATATTTGCTGATGGGTCAAATACCTCATAAACATACAAATCCAATAAATACTATGACCTACTCGTCACTATTACATCGGCGCTTTAGCAGACCGTTATGGCAGAATTGCCCCTTCTCTATCTCTCTCTCTCTCTATCTCCCTCTCTCTGTGTCTCTCTCTCCCTCTCTCTGTCTCTCTGTTTCTCTCGCGCTCTCTCTCTCTCTCTCTCTCTCTGTATGTGTGTGCGCGCGCGCATTTTTGAGTGAACCTCTCCTACAGACTCGCGACCAACAATCGTAGTTTTCCTTACTACGCGGAAACAGCGATGCCATTCTTGACACGAACAGGCATCAGCTGACTGTTGTAGCGCGTTCTAAATCAATAATAAATTATTGTTCCGAATAGATTATTACAGCGTTAATTAAGAAATGCAATAATAAGCGATATTACATATTAACTTGTCACCCATCTCTTGTATTTTTGATGTCAACATAAAGACTATAGGTCGCAATCACCCGGATGATAATGGTCAGGTTGACTAGATCCGTTCACTGATATTTCACAAACGCCTTATTAAGCTGTACTCCGAGGGACAAGTATATCAGCTCAGAAAGTCATTTTATTTATGTCCATAATGCTATATATACGATGTTATCTTCTGCCATATGATGTCACATATTACCATATATATTGCACCTCCTTCGATACACGTATCTTACCCCAGTTCGACTTAATAAATCTAGCTGACAGATCATCTACGTGAAATGTTCAAACTGAACTATCTAAACTGCTAGAAGCAGTCAGGCTAGTGTTGTACCTATGTAAATAATGGCCGCACGATAGACTAACGAATTACTTTAATTTTACAATAATCAGCCGAGTTATTTCATCAAACATCCTAAATTCATTAAATGGACAGACATGGAATAAATTATCCACTGCTAAACATATTATTATTATTATTATTTGTATTAGTATTATACAATATTTATATGGCGCTTCATGTGCACCTACACAGTGTTGTAAAATGAAAATGATTAAACATTAGTATAAAAATAATAAACGTCTAAGCAATAAATACAAATCATAAGACATGATAACACTGTCTGGTGATGTAGGATGATGTTTGATGTTTAACGGCCGCTTTAGTACACATGGGCCGAGCGACCTCCAAAGGTAATGCAGCGATATCAAAGACGAAACACCCTTCAGATATGCCAACACCGAGATTCGAACTCGGGTGGTAGCGATCTGTGGTCGAACGCGCTACCAGTTAGAGCACGGAGGCGCCCAACTCTCTCTAGAGAAATTAGTTTAATTCGAAAACAAAATCTTAAATGATTGTAACTGTTATTGACAAAATCTGATAATTCATTCAACCAGGCGGACGAGCTCTTTGTGAATCTTCTATCTCTTTATCTCTAGGGTATATCTTAGCTGCACAGAACAACAAGCCGGTTTCTGATGTTAGATATAAGGAGGTGTTGTGTATGTGTGTGTGTGTGTT
Source organism: Paralvinella palmiformis (assembly GCA_025642065.1). Lineage (NCBI taxonomy): Eukaryota > Metazoa > Annelida > Polychaeta > Terebellida > Alvinellidae > Paralvinella > Paralvinella palmiformis. The sequence goes on along the minus strand of JAODUP010000651.1, from coordinate 68,104 downwards.
TGTGTGTGTGTGTGTGTGTATGTATGGGGGGGGGTATAATTGTAGCTTTGTCTTGTTATATATCTAGGACATCAGTGCATTATAAATGTGTATTATCATTTGGTAGTGGAATGTTGTGTCTAACAAGTAAACTAAGTAGCTCTTAGAATGTTGGCGAGATGTGATCAGTCCAGGTGTGCTGCGTTATATACACGTAACAGATAGCCTGCGATTGTGTTATCCAGGTTATGTAGCGTGTATCTTCCTGTAGCCGACATCACACGTAGCTATAGGGCTATTAGTACTGCAGACATCTTCAGATAGCTATCTCCTTATGCGATTGATATTCCATAGTAGTTGGTAGTGACAAATACGTTGCACAATATGCACGTGTCCTGATAGAACTATGTACGATTTTAACGATATGGCAAGGTATATATATATATATATATATATATATATATATATATATATATATATATATATATATATTAAGAAAATCTTACATAAATATACGAGAAATGTATTAAGATAAATATCACGACTTCAAGTCTAGTTCGATAGAACTTTCTCAATTGTGTATCGAATAAACTGTAATTAAAGGGACAGTTCACCCTCAGAAAATATTTTTTAAATATGTAATGCTTAGAACAGTAACCAAAAATTCCACAATAATAATCACGAAATATACCTAATATTATAGATATAGGGAAGTAATACAAATTACGGAGGGCGGCCATTACGGCTGCACCGGAAACCATATTCGAAACTTAAATGCTCTGATGTCACATGGGCGCTATCTAGACTGACGCGGATTATAGTTTCTCTTGAGCGTTAATATCTGAGCCATTTTGAATCATCTTCCTCTTGTCAGGTTCCTTCTCGCTCAAACTGATACGGTTGCATATCATTCATGACGTAATTTTAACAAGATAATGCCGTTTAGTTTTGGAATAATTATTTGTTCACACTTGTTTATATGGTTGTGCACGGGCTTTACAGACTTCAGGTAAACCGGATACGCTGAAGTGACGTCAGCATTCAGAACCTTCAAAATAGCGGCGTCCACGGGCCATTAAAAGTCGATTAATCAGCACTTTGAACTGGATTATTTAATATGTGGGTCATCGTTTACACATTTTGACATTATTTATTATATTTGTGAGTATAGCTGTATTAGTCCTCAAAATTGTAAATCCAAGTGGACTATCCCTTTAAAATTAGGTATCCATTCATTATATCAGAGGACGGCGCCATTTATCATGCTATGCCCTTGCGGGGAAGGGACATTAATCTTTTATTAAGCTGCTAACTTCATGACATATTATTTTGGGTGAGTCTTCAAATATCTCGTGCTCAGATCTGTTAAATCATCCGAGCTGATATGTGTGTGGGTGTTTGGGTGTGGGAGGTGTCTTTGGGGACTCGTTTCAGTACGTTCTTTTTTGTGTGAGGAATGTTTCATCCAACAATGACTCCGGCCTGATCATCTCGTTTCCACAACGGAAGGTCTATTGGCTGTATGTCTTAGGTGACATCGGGGGATGAGACTAAATACAGTAATTATTCATCAAAGACTATTTCACTCAAAGAATATTTCTATCAAAGAATATTTCATAAGGAAAACCCCACTTTCTGTTTCTTGTTGTATAAGGACAACACACACACGTACCCGGGCGAAAGGATGTGTTCGGACGTTTCTGGCAGCGGGCCAATATATGATCAAGCAACAACCTACAACATATACTATATACATATGTAATATCTATATATCCATGATTGTAATATGTATATATCGTATACAAAATCTCTGTCAACTGAGGAATCGCTGAGACTTATTAGCAACGGTTAGATTTGTGTATGCTCAGATTTGTGGGAAATCCGTTTCTGAATGCTCAGACCTGTGCCCGTATAGAGTTACACGAGTACTTGTTTATGGAAGTATAGATTTTTTTAGTATGGTTTGGTCTTGCCTCTTTGTGGGGCTAGTATCATTATAACACACACACGCGTACACACATTGATAAGCGCGTTTAATCTCATTTATTTCCAATATACACAAACTTGATATGGCTACCGCCTGGCTTAACCTGCTGTAATTTAGAAAATCATCATCAAAAACAAAACCCCTTCGTAAAGCGATTAATCATTAACGCGCACATAAGCTAATGATAGGCAGACGTCACCAATGACGTAATATAAGGGAACACAAATCATTGGCTAGCTCCGTAGCTGACGTCATATCAGCACGTAGAGCGAATCGGAAACAAAAATGGCCGGAAGCTGACAAAACGGCGTTCATCCGAACGTAAACTCCAAGTATTAAACACTAACACCAACATCCCCCCTTGTTGTTGTTGTATATACGTATTCATGTCTAGAAATGAACTAAAACTATTATTTCGAGATAATAAAATCTTTGCGCTAGCTGTATAGTACACGAGAAGCAAAACGTCTAAGAGAACGTAGAAAAGCTGACTGACATAAAGATGAACAACAGAGAAACGAAACAGTCTCTCGCGAAGAGAAATATAAACATCATCATCATCATCATCATCTTAATCATCATCATAATGTAAACATCACCTTACGCACAAAACGAATTAACAAACAAACAAACAAACAGATAAAAAAGAACTACTTTGCCATTTCAGTTTCTAAAGATTGTATTTATAACCTGATACCGCCGTATAAAATATGACGCGCATGCGCGCACACACACAGACGCACACGCACACATACACGCACCCACGCACACCGCTAAAAGAGGCGCTCAAAAAGAGATACTTTGTCACCGAGACGTTATGATTAATACAAACTAAAACTGAAATTAAGATCCAGAGAAGAGTCAGACAACAAAACATTTCCTCCGTTTTCCTGCCGCCTCCATTCCGAGTGTGTTAAGCTGCTGATGCTGGCTAAGTTACAAGCGATACGTGGCGTCTTGTCGAGATCGGTGGGTCAAGTGGTGACATCTGGCGAGTTATTCTGTGGTTAGAAAGGAGAGATTTTATGAATATTTTTAAACAAAGCAAATTACTGCTCAATAAATATGATAAGCTGTGCAAATATAATACGATTTTATTTGTTTTGGTCGTTTAGAAAATAAACATCTATAATTACGGCCCATATACAGTTCGTACCATGCATGTTTGGAGTGACTGATACTCCGGAGACGTTGTAAATATTTCAGCACTTTAGATAAGCTGATATCTGTAAAGAATATAATACAATAATATATATATATATATATATATATATATATAACAGCTTCATTATTTTAGTTTGTGTGTGCGTGCGTGTGTGTGTGCGTGCGTGCGTGTGTGCGTGTGTGTGTGTGCGTGCGTGCGTTCTTTTTATTTAGGATAATGAACTATTGGGTACTGTACATACCAGAATTGTCGCTTGCCGGGGACGGTTCTGGTTCGGATACTTCTGTGGAAATCAGAAACAACAAGTGAACAATTACCGATAGTTTATATACGGAACTGGTGTGATACGATTGTATGGTGAGCCGGAACTGTCCAGTAATTTAATCGATGGCCCCAATAGACCACACTAGTGTTGATGTTTCTTACTCATTTACGAAGTGGACGATCAGATTAATTTCACAAACGACAATTAACAATATGATACATTGCTAAACAAACAAGATACACATCATCACGGTACGAAACATGTGGCCATATTGCTGCGGAAACAAACCCTTTTCGTATAAGTCACGTGTTTCTGAGTGAAGCTCCGGCAGACCTCCATCAAAATACGATCGTTCTGCGTAAAAACACATAGAGGCCATTTTTATTACGAAATGATCGACCTACAAGCCGAGTGACCACTGCCCATGTCCTGTCACGTGATTCTAACAAAGGCCATTGATCGGTAAATAGTTTTTTCGGTGGATAGGCAATACTTGCCACGAAAAATGATCGTAAAATAATCAAAAATTAGCGAATAAATGGTTTCTCGCGGAACATAGAAAAATACAGTGTATTTATAAAAGATGGCGTCTTTATATAGATTGTAAACATATACGTCGCAAATTTGCTGTTGTTGTAGGGGGCGGGGTTTCTGGTCGTCTGCATACGAGAATATTGTTTGTTTGTTTACCTCAAAATGATCATCTGTCTATCCAATCAGTACTACGTTGGCATCGAATATTAAAACTAATAATGCAGGCAGAAAGTTTGGAATCTGATTAGAAAACGGGTGGAGACGGGGTGGAAAGTAGGAAGCCATAACATACGCCTATATATAGGTAAAAAGAAGATACCCAATATCTAGAAAATATTATTTATAAATGGCGACAATGCCAATATTATATTAGTGCGGAGAAAAGACAGCCAGAATATGAGAATTTCAAATATTTACAGTCGATAAATTACTATATAGAATGAACCAAAAACAAACTTCCAGTATAAATGGATATATAGCGATATATATATATATATATATATATATATATATATATATATATATATAATATGACAGCCAACGTAGAGATCTATTTTTGATAAAGAGCGAGGTCAGTGGGTTACTATGACCTCGGCACTGGTCGCATTGGTCAAATCTCGCAAACGCACTAGTCGGGTTCGAACCGGGAACCTGAAGGTTTGCAGCGCTATGGTGTAACCACTGTCCGCAGACACGCCGAGAGAGTTCTGCTTTAAAGCCAATGTCCAGTTATGGAGATGGATGATGAGGATCGATGTGTTACGGCCACTTGGCAGGCTAAATGGACCGAGCGACCGCCAACGGTAATGAACCGAAGTAAAAGATGAAACACCCTTCAGATATTCCCACGCCGAGATTCGAACTCAGGAGGTAGTGATCTGTGATCCAACGCGATACCAATTAGACTAGTAAAATATCAATACTAAGGTGAAAGGTCAATAGATAACAGCGATAAAAAAGGCATTGCTCTTCCTTTACGTTAATTAGAGAAACATCAGAAAAAATGACCATCATAGGGAGTTGATACGCGTAGACGGCAATGAAATTGTCTATAATTTCAATTGGTATGCTCTGTTTTATAAACAGGATCAGTTGCTTTCCAGTAATAAGACTAACGAAGCTTTTATTCCATGAAAGCCTTAACTCAATAGTAACCACGCAGTACTCCCGAGACCACCCCCCCCCTCCCGAGCGGATATGACGTATATCTGAAACCGTTTGAGCAAAGGTGAAAAGAAGAAAAAATATATAAACCATGAATGAATGTCTAATCATCAAATGACCCGAGATGTTCTTTTAATCGTTCTAATATTTGGAGAGATACGTTGAGAACTACAAGCTGAATCCAATCAAATATTAAATAGTAACTAGCTTATTTTAATAACTGCTAATGAGATGAAGACCAATAGAGATGGCTGTATGTGTCATCTGTGACAGTGATAGCGGTAAAGATGAGCTTCCGTTTTCAGAATGGTCAGTGACGTATATTAGCAGTACTAGCTACACTGTAGCAGCATGTTCTTATTGAAGTCCACGTTAGGTGTGTGTGTAATTATGTTAGTGTTATCAAAGTGCGACATCACTAGTTATTGTTATAAAGCCAGATTTGTTATTATTAGTTGTCGTAAGATTACAGATATGTAAACAAAAAATAAATTAATATTATTTCCTGTCAACATCACCCAACCTGTTATGAGAATAACACCTGATCTGTGATAATAGCACCTGTGTAATAACACTTGGTCTTTGATAATAACACCTGAGTGATAACACCTAGTCTTAGATAATAACACCTAGTTGGCAACACCTAGTCTTTGATAATGACATCTGGGTAATAGCACCTGGTCTTTGATAATAACACCTGGTTGATAACGCTGGTCTTTGTTAATAATAGATGATGACACTAACACATCTGTCGTAGCACTCATTTGGGGCACTAATAGCTGGATGATAAGCCTAATATCGCTGTGATGAGATAGATACATATTTAACAACACTAAAACTTGTGTTGTGATATAAACACTAACATCTGTCTGGTAACAATAATGTTCGGGTGAATAATGCTCAATTTCATCACTCGGACATGTTATCAACATAATACCATTATTGATGTTATCATTGAACACTCAGTTGATGATACAAACACCTGTGTTATGACGGTAATATGTCTGGGTGGTGAGGACACAAACCACTAGTCGTAACACCCACACCCATGTCATAGACCCAGAGTTATGACACTAACCACAAAAATAAACAATGACACTAACTCTTTTACTATGATGAGAACACCTGTGTGATGATGTTAGAGGTATAAGCAAACACGCAGGTGATGTGATTGCATTAATCGGTGTGCAACGTGTTAATTAGATATCAAAATATTAATCGTAAAACCAACACCTGTTTGAAGTTGGTTAACACACCTATAGTACAACGTCATCATTTTTAATTACACTAACAGCTGTGACACCATCACATGTTTGATAATGTTAACGCCTGTTATAAGTAAAGTTTATAATCTAGACAGCTATATATGACGTCATCTTACTTACCTTCATTTGGTCGACTTATCTCTGGTTTAATAATATGGAAAAATATTAATTAGAGATATATAATAATAAGTTGTCAGATTAATGCTAAACCCATTTGATTTTGATATGTAATTTGAATATATATATATATATATATATATATATATATATGTGTGTGTATGTATATATATATATATATATATATATATATATACCAATTTCAGTTCAACTCAATTATTCCATAGATTATCAGAATCGCGGACTGATTGTTGTTCTGTGGTCAACAACAACATGTTATACATACAAGATCAGAAAAGGTAAAATTTCGCCTACAAAAATGACCAATATTAATATAAAATATTACGATAAAACACGCAGATAAACCTTCAAAGGACCTGGAGGAACTAAACCCCGTAACTAACCAATCAGATAATGTAAACAAAAAATAACTCACGTTGTCTCTTGTAAGGTATATTGCCCTCTGTGTCGGTGAAGTAATAATAATAAATATATAATAAATAACAAAATAGATTGATTAATGTAATTAATTATTATTGTTGATATTCACCTGTCTATTGTAATCTTGCCGAGGTTTTGTTATTAATACATTCATTATTAAAATTCCGAATAGAAATACTGTTTACAGGAAAATAAATATTTTATTATTATCACATACTATAACATAAATGTTAACGTATTTAGAGAAAGTGCGTCTTTTTATATGTCGATGTGTGGTTACTGAATATGTTCACCACTCTACGATCTGGTTTGAATATTTTTGTATACAATAGTGTGTGTATATGTTTGTGCGTATATATAAATCGTGTATATGTGTGTGTATATGTTTGCGTGTGTATATAATCATGTGTGTGTGTGTGTGTGTGCGTGTGCATATAATCGTGTGTGTCTGTTTGTTTGTGTATGGAATCGTCTGTATGTATATACGTTCGTGTGTGTATATAATCGTGTTTGTATTAGTTTTGTACACGATGATGTTATCGAAATGAGACGTTAACAGTTATGGTTAAAAGACAGGAATTTGTTATTGTCGGTTGCAATAAGACACCAGACATCTAAACCTAGAAAAAAACTTGATATTAAATATTACTACTATCACCTTCCCTGTTACAATGTTAACAGCTAGTCCGCGATAATAACACCCGGATCATAACACCAACACCTACGTGATGGCACAGATACCGCAATGATTACAGAAAAGGCCACGTGATGTTTAATAGTATTACCACATCGTTCTTGGTGACACTGACGCTACCGGTTAACACTAACACTCATGCGATGGCCCTAACATATAGATTATGGAACTAATTCCAACAGTTGAACGATGACACGAACTCGTACAATTGGATGATGACGTCAGAGCCTCGGTTCAGAGAGACGTTTTCGGGATGTAATACCTGAATAGTGAGGTTACTACATCTGTGATGCGACTTATACCTATACATTGACACTAGTATCAATGTTATAACACCAACCATTAACATCCGTGTGGAAACATTTGGCGGATCGCTTGGATGCCGAGACCAACACCTGTGTTGTGACACTAACACGTCAGGCAGGTGAGAATAAAACCTAAATTATGACACTAATATGTCTGAGTGGTGGGTGACACTAACACTTACTTCAAGACAGCTGAGTTATGTTACAAAGTACAAACATTGGGTGATGGCATTAACACTTCTAAGATTATACTAACGCCATCTGTATGATGCTATCATTATTGCGACAAACACACAGGTGCTGTGCCTATATTATTTCGTACGTGATGTTTAACCTGGATGAAAGGTATCTATCATAACGCCAACACCTGTGTGATGGTGATTGACACATGTGTGTCATCATTATTTTTAAAAATCTTACTAAAACAAGTTTGTTGATAGTAGTATATGCGTGTGATGACAACAGCGAGATGACATTAATACTTGTGAGATGAAATTAACACCTGTAAGATGCAATTAACACGTGTGATATGACATTAATACCTGTAAGATGAAATTAACACCTTAGACATGTCATTCACACCTGTGAGATGACATTAACGCCTGTGAGATGAAAGCATTATAGAGCTTGTTATAAGTACAGTTTATAAACTATCCAACCATTGTATGACACTATCTTACCTTCATTGGGACGGATTATATCTGATATAATAATATAACAAATTTTAAATATTTAATATAATAATTAGGTAAACTGTTGTTATATCAACTACAATATTTGATGTGTACCTTGTTGCTTTATATATATATATATATATATATATATATATATATATATATATATATATAAAGGTTAATATGAGATTTATTACAGGATTATTCCTAATATAATCAGGATTGAATTTCCTCACTGTTAGTTCTGTGGTCAACAAGTACGTGTTATGGATACAAGTTTAGAAAAGGCAAGACCTACAAAAATTACATTATTAATATAAAATATTAATAAATATTACGAGAATACACCCAGAAGAAAATACCTTTGCAAAATAAGCACACTGAACTGAACCCTATAATTAACCAATCAGATAATATAATTAATTAATAACTCACGTTGTCGCTTGTAAGGTATATTGCCCTCTGAGTGGGTGTAATAATAATAATAATAGTAATAATAATAATAATATAATAAATAACAACAGATTAATTGCCATAATTCATTATTATTATCATATTTTCATACCTATTATAATCAGATAATAATTTAGTTATCATTAACTCTTTATCAAAGTTCTATATTAAAAGATTGTTTACGCGAAAAAAAGAGTGAAATTGGCGAAATTGTTATTATTATTGTTGTTGTTATTGTTGTTATATAAATGTTAACATACTTAACAGACGTGTGCGATGATTATATGTCGTTGTGTGTTTATTTATGTCAATATCTTATATTACCATGTGTGTGTGTGTGTGTGTGTGTATATGTTTGTGTATGTGTATGTGGGGTGTATATTGTGTGTATGTGTTTTGATGAATATAATCGTGCGTGTAAATATTTGTATGTTTATAATCGTGTGTGTATATGTTTGTATGTATATAATCGCGCGCGCGCGTGTGTGTGTGTGTGTGTGTGTGTGTCTGAGTGGTTGTATAATTATGTTAGTGTTATCAAAGTGCGACATCACTAATTGTTGTTATAAAGCCAAATTTTGTTATTATTGGTTGTCATATCTAACAAAGATTAAATAACATATTAAATCCTATCAGCATAATGTACCCTGTTATGAAATAAACACCTGAGCCGTGATAATAACACCTGGGTAATAACACCTGGTATTTGATAATAACATTTGGGTGATAACACCCGATCTTTGATAATAACACCTGGGTGATAACACCAACACTCAAGTTACGATACAGAAAATGTAATGATTACACCAACACTCACGTGCTGTGTGCACATACTAACAAGTATGTGAGTTTCTGAATGAGAGAGTGAGTGAGTCAGCGAGTGAGTGATTAACTCATACTCGGCGCCGGTGTCACGTGGAACACATAACCGAGGGAAGGCTCTATAGGGAAATATCAAACATACATACAGCTGTGTGACCGACCAGAACCCATAGTCTAGAGGCTTACAGCGAAACGCTCTACTCATTTGGGCCACGTGTGCGATTAATCTGACTCATACCTAGCGTATATAGCCTCGAAGTGATAGCACTAACGCATTTATTGCACTTATTATCATAACACTCATTTGTGGCACTAATATTTGGATGATAAGCCTAATATCGCCGTGATGACAGTTATACATATTTAACAGCAGTAACACTTGTGTTATAACATTATCACTAACATCTGGGTGACAATAATATTTAGTTTAGCAACTGGATGATGATAAGACTAACACCTGTATTAAGATGTCCGAGTGATGACACAGACACCTTGTTGGCATGTCTGGATGAGGGGAATAAAATTTATGATAATACCAGGATTGAGTGGTGAGCATGTGATGACACCCGAGTTATGGCAAAAATATATATGGGTGGTGACACTAACGCCTGTGATCTGGTCAACTGACAATGATACATATGGGTGGCTGACATGTGGTCAATTCAAATTCCTGAATTGGAAATGGAATTGATTATTTAAAGAAATGGAATTGGAATTGCAAAATTTTGAATTGGAATTTCCCACCAAAAAATCGATCCACAAATTAATTTACCATTTAATTTTTTTATTCAGAAATATTTCTTCCTTGACAATCCTACTTGGAATATAAACTACTCCGAGTTGGTATTCAAAGTAGGTACTTGAATAGGTACTCGGAGTACCTACTCGTGGCAAAAAGTAGTAGGTAAAAAACGTGCGTAAAATAGAATTTGAATTCGAATTAATACTTGTGGAATTGGAATTGATAAATTTGAGGTGGAATTGGAATTGACCAAATGGAATTGAGTGGAATTGGAATTTGTATTGACCAAATGGAATTGACCCCATGTCTGCTGGGTGGTGACACTAATACCTATGCATTGGCCACTGAGCTATGACAATAATGCGTATGGGTGGTGACAATAACGCCTATGATTTCACACCTGAGTTATGACACTAAGTTGATGACACCAACACCTCTGTGACGATTTTAGCACCTGTGCAATGTTAGAATTAAAGAATAATACCTAGCTGATGGGATGACATTAGTTTGTGCATGATTATTTAACACGATATACCAAATTATCACACATAACCCCAACACCTGTGTGATGTGATGATGATTAACACATATCCGACAAAATTATCATCATCCGATGACTTCATAAGTACACGGATGATGACAGCCATATCACATTAACACCTGTGTTATGACACTAACAGGCACGTGTTGGTGGAATCGATAAGTTGGTTAAAAGTACAGTTTATAAACTAGCAAGTTATATATGACGTCATCTTACCTTCATTACGTCGTGTTATCTCTGGTATAATAATATAGAAAATATTTGTTTATATATATATATATATATATATATATATATATATATATATATATTATACAGATTGGTGGTCGTTTACTGCAAGAATTGATCCAGAACTTTGATTTCGTATATATATATATATATATATATATAAAATAAATATATATATATAATTTTTAATTCACTAACATATTCTTAGCAAGATCAGAATATTATATTCCTCACAGTTAGGTCTGTAGGCGTCACGTGTGCGTGTGTGTCCGTCCGCCAGTCTGTCTGTCAGTGTATCTCAGTTTGTCTCTCTGTCCGTCAGTCCGTCTGTCCATCTGTCTGTCTCTGTCTGGCTGTCTGGCTGTTGCTCTGTCCGTCCATGCGTTCGTCCGTCCGCCTGTCTGTCTGATAGCGACACCATTCTTTTACCATTCGCGAGATTACGGAGATCACAATATGTTTTATATATTGATAACATCTCTATTACATTTCCCAACTTGATGATTTATTTTCAATAACATGTAATTTTTTTCAGGTCAAAATAAACTGTCAACTTTCCCCATACAAATAATCTTATCTATCAGTAAACATAATTCTACCTTATATTTAATAAAAATGAAACTTGTACAAGAACTTGTAGGTGGATTTAGTTCTGTGAATCCCTCAAGACGTAAATTTACAAACAAATAGTGAATTACGCTTCTTGTTCCATGCTAGTAAACGGCTTTATTGACCCGCAAACCACAGTAGATGTGGACTGCGCATGCGCCGCGGAAATGTTCTATTGTTAATTCCTGTCCCTATATTAATATGTCCAAACCGGAAGTTGACGTTATTTAAAGAACAAAACAATATGTAGATCGTCTATAAAGCGATTGACGATAACAACTAACTGTCTATCAAATAGAGATAAGATACACTCATCATTGTTACATTTTTGTCAACCAAATTAACATCAATCTTTGTTAATTTCCGCCTATGACATAAAACGGTGTCGGTTAATTGAGTGACCGAAAACAGAACGGTGCATCAGAGATGGTGGTATAAGGAGGGTTCACTGTAGAAACACCCAAAGATGCTCAGTAGACGTTATTATAATCTTGAAGATTATTAATATTATTATTATTACTATTTTTAACTAACCTTTCATTTGTTCATCAACGGCGTCTGTGCAAAGACAATATAAAATTATTAATATTAATACGTTAATCAACATATTTTGACCATACTGTTATCCAATAAAACATCTACTAACAATTTACAGACATGTTGTGGTGTTATTTAGTCAAATAAATGTGCTACGTCATCACGTACGATAAATGATCAATGTCGCCATATTGATTAAATTATGTTATAACTGTTATCTTTATTAAGAGCAGATGGTCCTTAAATTTGGTCTTCTTCTTCTTTCAATATTGTTAGTTTATTATTATTATTATTATTAAGCGGATTAATAGAATTTGTTATTAAAACAAAACATGCCTGTGTTATGTATAACATGCCCCCAGATTAGATATAGTCCGACCAGCATCCGATAGATGTCAGCATCTGGCCATAATTTAATGCTCCCCCATACGGCGTCAGGTTAGAGCGGAAATACAGGATAGATAAATAAAGATGGCGGTCGAATTTGTCATCGGGGTAGCATGGTAAACGTAGCTTCTGATAAATCTGACATTCACTAGTGCTCGGTCTTAATTAACGAATGCTTATCCGGGGTCCAGCTACCATCTTAAGCCGTACGTATGGCCAACCATAGCGCTGCGCCTCCGATGAGACGCGATGTGGGCAATAATTGGTGAGAGACATTAATATCTACGTACGTCCTTCATCCGACTGGGACTGCGGGTTAGCGATGCGTTTAATCTAGCGCCAGTCTCACCTGTGGCACAGAGCCGAGAGTATACTCCCCGGGATGACGAGATGTTCGGAGTAAGGTCTTTTTTTATTAATGGAATACAGACACAAGCAACGTTGCGATCCGATCTCACCGTCTCGGCATTTGTGGACGAGTGCGCTACTGAAGGCACTCTTTGTAAGTATAAAAAAACGGTATATTTGAAACCTGCGGTCTAAGTGGCGCGCAACAGTCAGCGAAACCTGCGTACGGTCATCAAGGTATAATTGTGTTAAGTCAACACAATCTACCTCTATTCCCGTGGGTGGCTGACCACGTTAAATGGCGCTGCAGTCTCCCCCGAATTATTACAAATAAAGGGTGGACGTAAAGACCCCACGATGACATAAAACATTCTGGCAGTGACCATACTCAGGGTATTTCGGCTCCATCTTTCCGTACTGCTCCCCTGTGAGTGGTGGGGGAGGACTTTTCTCAACCATTCCATCATAGAGGCTGTGCCGAATTAGCGACAGTCTGGGGATTCTTCCGTCAGCGTAATATTGCATTTTGGGATTATAGCAGTGTACCATTACCGGCGAGGGTGGTACTAAAATATGTGCCGCCATAAAGCTTATGTCCCCTAAAAGCTATCAATATGGAGGCATTCTCCGGTATCATGCCTTTAGGACGAGACTAGGCAGCATGCACGCACGCACGCACGCACAGACGCACACACACACACACACACACACACACACGCACGCACGCACACAGAACACATACAGAAAGAGAAGGAGAGAGAGATTACTATAAATATAACTGTCAATTAGGAAGCTCATATGCTATAACATATTATTGATGGCTGACGGTTGTGTATAGAGCATTCAGTACACATTCAGTTGCCTATGTTTGAACAGTGTGGGATAAAGAACTAGCTGAGAGAATCATGCATCGTGAAAACAAACCACGGGCGATTCATCAGGGGGCAACTTTTTATATACGTGCGTGTGCGTGCGTGCTCGCACGCGTGTGTGTGTGTGTGTGTGTGTGTGATGGCATGCTGTTATTTATGCAGCTCTACCTATCACCTATTAGGAAAACGCAACTTGACATACACAAGTCCGAACAGTTATTAACGATGGTATGCAATCTAAGCTTCATAACAAAGTTAGTAGAGTCAATCCTGAACCCATCTTATAACAAATACAATCACTAATAACCTTCAGATGTTCTTTCCGGACGCTCCACAGACGCCATTTCGCCTTTTTACAAAACAGAGATAAAGAAGCATTTATTAGACATATATATAAAATCGAATATGTGTGTATTCGTTCGTTCGTTTGTGTGTGTGTGTATTTGTTTGTTTTAGCTGTGTATAACAAGGCCTTGTCATAGAGAATCTCAAACCATGAATTCAAACTCTAGACGATTCTCCAGGGTACTGAATTCAGAGTGGCGACTTTTCATGCTGAGACATGTGTAATGTATCAGCAGTCTTATTGTGACTATGATGGTGTTTTTTAAATAATTATTCTAAACCCTTATTGATATGGGCCTAAGCTCCAACTAGCTCTTGGCAGGAGTGCGCTTAAAGTCTGTTTAATATATATATATATATATATATATATATATATATATATATGACACTGAATGGTCTAAATTGTGTCTAAACAACATTCATCCATCATATATTTAAAAAATATATATATATATATATATATATTAACGGCTTGGTGGTCATTTACTTACAGTGTAAACTTACCATGATCACGTACACTTCTCTCAGCAGCTGGCATCTCTACTTCTGGTGAAATTTAAAATAAAGTAAATTGGCGAATGCTTTTTATTTGAAGAAATGAATTTTTAATAAAAATCAATCCAGTAATCAAATGAATCCAGACTGGTGTATATATATATATATATATATATATATATATATATATATATATATTATTCTCCTAATGCCACATATAATATGTCAATAGTATTAATAAATTGTAGGTTATATTGTGCAGCGGCCATGTTAGTATGAGTAATGTTGTACAGTACATCATGTTATAATGTACAAAAGGCACAGCAATCATGCTAGTGTACTAAATGCATAGCAGCCATGCCAGTGTACATAATGTTCAACAACTACCTTAGTGTACACAATGCATAAAATGACCATGTCACTATTGAAAGACAGCCTGTACAGTATAGACGACATCAGAGTTGGTGTCACTTTACCTAGGTTTGTACAATAGACATGTCAGTGTACACAATGCCGTATAATATTAATTTTCGAGTATATATATATAACGACGTTCGGTAGCCATGTCAATACACGTAGTACTGTACACTGGTGGTTACGGTGTTCAGTTCGTACCATACACATGTCTATGTACAATGTTAGGCATGCTGGCAATCGAGGGGCGACATGCCACTAGATCAATCAGGTCGATTATCGGTTAATACAGCCTTCGATCTGTTTGTTGACAATCAGATCGTCGAACAAGATCCATGCAAGAAATAAACAAACAAGATGGCGCAAATTGACGAAATCCTAATTAAGAAAGTTAAATAGTAAAAACTAAATTCTATTACAAGTAATCTCTAACTTAGTATAACATATGCTACTGATTCAGATATGCTAAATCTGCCAAGCTGTTGTTCTAACTATCTCCTAATATATATATATATATATATATATATATATATATATATATATGAATAAGAATCATGCTCGTTTATGATAACCTATTCCACCTAAAGTTCATACATACTATCATATTCAAAATCTCTTCTTTCGGCCCTTCCCGTTTCTGTTTCATCTGTTGCTTATTTAAAGAACAGCAAAGCCACATAAATATACTGTCATTGACGGCTGCAGCATAGATATCGAATAAATACCATTTATACCATACCTATGGGCGAGCTAATCTAGATCGATACGGTAAATAGTACAGTCAACACGCTATTACACTAAGGAATCGCCGAACGGCCATCCCGTACTTAAATAACAAGAAATTAACACGTGAAGAGATTCACGTTCGACGGACGTATGTTTACTAATGAGAAGTCGTGTTTGGAGAATAGACGTAGCCGAGGCATGCATCCGAGAAGTGAAAGGTTCAGTAGCTCAGTGCATTCGGTTCGCGGATGGTCAACAAACTCAGTATTCACCTGATATACGACACTCATCAATCATAATCCCGTGTTTCCGGAACACTTCGCAGATCTCGCTAATAACTGTGTTAAAATAGAGCGCAATAACTGAGCTGGGTAACATTAGGAACTTCAGTTCGTTTATAGGATAATATGAAATATTATAATTTCTACTACCTTATTAGTTTTACGAACAACAACCCCCTCCCCAAATAAAACACCAAAACAAATACGACTACAAAAGGCCAATAAGTACATCGGATTCCTTTATCAGTAATATAACTGTCATAATATTGCTATATTGCCAAGCCGAAGACAGGCGATATTCCATTAAAAGTCTCGTCATACCGTTGACGTGTGATCTGGCTGTCCTGTTCAAATCTTTGTCTTTATCTGTCTCTACGAAACGAACAAACAACAGACAAAATGGCTGATGATGAATATTTATCCGAATTTACTTTACCGAAGATACGCTTCCGATTTAGTAAATCACCATCACGACAGATACGAATTTGTCAACAACTTAGCGAAATCTTATTTAGTTCATGCATTTCACTACTACACCTCACCGTCGACAAAGCTTCGTTCCGCTGTCGGCCTCTCTACTTCTCCTATATTTAATAAAACATACACAAATATTAGCCGTTTGGTGTGATATTTATAAAGCGTCGATATGACTGAAAGTTGTACCCCGTGGCGTTTAGTACGTCCCGTATCATAACGTTGCACCTATGTATTCGATCAATTAGAAACCGGTCATAACATGTATTATAGTACTCGATGCTAAATTATCTCGACCGAGCGAAAGAACGATGCTATAGATAATGCATTCAGCAAGATGGCAAGCATAAATAGGGAAATATGTAATACGAGCAGGCAATCCAGTAATAAAGAAATATTAATGTTAATTGAATATAAAGAAAATGCTGAACTTCGTAAATGATTATTTTATCAGATTATGCAACAGGGAGAGGGGGGGGGGGCGGGATTTCCACCAGTTATGATACAATTGTGGGCATCTATGGCAGGCATTGTGTCAGACTGTTGTGACGTGTTCAAGGCGTCGTCAATTGGTCGAAGATGCGGATAGACATGACACGGTTTGTGTGTATGTGTGTAAGGGGCTGGGGGATGAACGGATTTTAAAACGTCCCATTTTACAGAAGCCAGATAGCCCGGGGGTGGGCAAGGAATTGGAATGAGCGGTTATGACGGAGGAAGGCGTAAGATAGCCGCTGAGCCTCTCAGTCCTGTTATGTTAAGATTTTGGTCGTGTTGATTGTTCAGTTTCTATCGTCAATAAAATTAAATATTATAGTAAATTTGATAGAATAACAAACCCAGGTATGGTTTGTATTTAGCCTGTAAGTCCGCACGTCTATATAAAGGTATGGATATATCGTTCAATGTAGACAACAAACACCGATCTCTAGATCTACAAATTCCATGATATTGATCTACAATAGTACATAGATCTACAACAGAGCTATATGTATCTCTATAATAACACCTAGAATATAGCACATTCCTATATTAATAAACAAACATTATCTGGACAGGCGATATCTTCCTACATAAATCGCCAACTTTATCTATATATTATCACAAAAGATCAATTTTGGTTAATAATAAAATGCTGTGTCATGATGCGAAGGACACAAATAAACATTAAAAATACTAATACTTCAAACAATGCCACTGATTAGTACACTTTCATTGAACAGTGTGCGACAGCGATTTTGATATTTAAAAGATTCATCATTCCCACGAATAGTACAAATCTGGATCAATAGATCGGATAGTTCTGTAACTGAGGTGGATCAAGAAGCTCGTCAGAGAGTGAACAGTTGGAACTGAGCGTTGCTTGCATGAATGAGCACAACGACCTTTGGTGGGAATTTTATACACAACTATAGTCTCAACCAGAACAGAACAGAAACTATAATAATAATAATAATAATAATAATAATAATAATCGAAATATCACTTATTTTACGTGGCTGGCTATCTCAAGTAAGGGAGACGCATATAGTCTATAATTTACAGCTTCATCACGGGGACTAATTCTAAACAAATTTAGAATTTCCAATATATGACATATTCGGCGGAGAAAACCTTGCCAGTTGCCTGGTTGAATAAATAACATCTCCTATTATAGTGCCACGGCTTGGATTCGAACCCCGACCTCCTGCAAAGGATGACCACAATCATGGGTAAATAGCTGCGAGATCACAGAGACATTATGAGTACTGTGATCTGCTAATTGAGCTTCCTTTAGAGCAGGTATTGCACACACACACACACACACACACACACACACACACACACACACACATATATATATATATATATATATATAATGTCGAAACAGTCAACACGCCTAATCTGGGTGTTTGCAATAATTCGATAGAGATCTTGGTCTATGGTCTAAACACCCAAAGTTAAGCTACTGTATATGCAATATATATTTGTGTGTGTTTTGTAAGATATATATATATATATATATATATATATATAATAGCAGTGACTCAGAAGTCAGAAGATCAACATTTAAACATCCTTTAAAATCTACTCCTCCATAAATCTATACATAAATAAATCTGTATGCATGAACCTAAACATACAAAAACATTCCACTCCACGCATCTCTACATACGTAGACCAATGTATATGTCTGTGCCACTCATCAACCTGTGGGGACCAGATAATTCACGTTTAGTACGTGACAAATATGACACGGCCATAGGGAAGCGTTTACATGCAGACTGCGTACAGCCGCTTTGCAGTAATTTGATTGAAGTCCCCGTATAAGGGACAAACAACCAAAGATAAGCTATAATATATATATATATATATATATATATATGTGTGTGTGTGTGTGTGTGTGTGTGTGTGTGTGTGTGTGCTTCGGGGGTTATTTGATCATTCTGGTCCCATTTTCAGCTGGCACTGTTTCATAATTTTCTAAACTAAAAGCCAAACAATTGGCGAGCGCGTTGTCGTCATGCTAACACAGCCGTATGCTAAGGGGACCATTTCATGCAGTGAAGGGGCGGTTTCAAAAGAATCAGAAAGTGGATAGCAAGAAAGTCTACGTCATAGGTATCGGTTTGCTCACCAAAATGATCGACATTTCGTCTTTCTGCTTGACCGGCCTCGTTTTGGTCGCCTGCTATCGTGACATAGTTACAGGACATAAAAACAAAGGAAACAAAGAAATATTTCTATTGTTTTTGTATTCTTAAAAATCTCTGGCTGTATCTCTGGATTCGTCTAAAAGCTAGCTTTCCATTTTCAAGCGATCAGTATGCCGTATCCACGTAGGTAATTTGGGACGGGACATGACCTCTATATACCTAATTATCGCGCATTGAAAAACGGAAAGAAAGAAGATGTTTTTCAGCACTCGCTTAATATAGAATCTGATCCTATAACGACGACTGGTGTCTTACGGCCACCTTTGTGCACATGATAGGCTAAACGGGCCGAGCGACCTCCAATGGTAATGCAACGAAGTCAAAGATGAAACAGCCTTCAGATATACCGACGCCAAGGTTCGAACTCAGGTGGTATTGATCTGTGATCCAACGCGCTACCAATTAGACCACCGAGGCGCCCTATCCGACGCTATAAGACTCAACCTAAGTACTGTGGGTATTTCTTAACGGAAGCTTGACAGATACGTATATAGATGTGTATTATACTTAACTAATTTCATAAACAGGCAAACAATTTATTTCTAAATCAGTCCATATATGGCTCCGTTCTTATAAATTCTTATTCAGAGCCATATATGTAGGTAGCTTTTCATTCCAAATATCTGGGTTTGCATATACATAGTCATACATGGACAGGAAGTACTGATAACCTGTGAGTGGATCGATAGCTTTAGGTATTATATTTCTTAATTTATTAAATTGTGTGTACATGCGTGTATGTGCGTGTGTGCGTGTGTATGTGTGTGTGCGAATCCAAGAGGGGAAGTGACAGGATGGAAACTAATGGACGAAAGGTAACAGGAAAAACGATTAAGGAGATAAATTGACGAGTCATTTAAAACTTTGATATGAAAAATCACATTTACGATCTGTTCTTATAAAGTAAATAACATTCTTAACATCAAAGTTCAACCGCTACAAATATGAGAAAAGACATCAATCCTGAGACGTAATTTACTTATGGCTTCCTAAAAGTCAATCCTGTAGTTGATTTTACTGTCATACGGATTAAGGTTGATGATATGACTTCATATAAAATATATTTCAAATAAATCTGTCATCGTTGTTAGAATGGACATCATGACAACTAGCAATGGGGAACCTAAAAGGCAATGGGGGGGGGGAGATTCAATTGGGAATAAGCCAAAAATATTAAGACCAGATGGCGCTGACAGAAGAAATCACATTGCAATATTTGTTTCCAGAAATAGACATAATATGTTTGTTAATAGATGCATTTTATTTCAGTAGAGCCAGATATATGCTGAAACTCATGATCCAATGAACCTGCTTTACTGATAACTCTCTTGTTGTGTACGCGAGTACAGGACATTGGTGGTAGGTGCTGGAAAGTGGCAATCTGAGCTGTTTTCCTGACACCTTTTTATTGGATAAGAATTATGATACGTTTTTCCTGTTACTTTCATTCCAGTCCTGAATAGTCACATTCATGTAATGATATAACTCTGACATGTGTTGACAAAATGGGATCAGTTATAACAATGAACGATTAATTTGCAAAATTCTCTTGCTTGTTTTTGTTTGTTTGTTTGTTTGTGAACTATGGTAAACGGTAGGAAATAACCTTCAGATGATATCATTCATTGAAAGACTAGTCATTCTCCTATCAGACGTATGCTAATAACAAAATATATACAGCACTCAGATATATTAAATGTAATAAGAATAAAAGTATCTGAGTAGAGATTTGACGTGATAAGTTACTAGAGAGATTAATTGATGAAAGTCCTGAGTAATAAATAAATCAATAAATAAGAGGATAGTTTGTCTTATATATCACGTTTGTCTCAAATCATGTATCAGTGCGTGTATGTATATGCGTGTAAGTATATATATATATATATATATATATATATATATATTTTTATATATGTGTGTGTGTGTGTGTGTGTGTGTAGTGTGTGTGTGTGTGTGCGTGTGCGTACGTGCATGTGTGTGCGTGTGTGTGATTTCGATTAGCCGGATTCGGATATCATTATGGCGTATGCAATATCAGATGGATGCCGAAAGAAGTTGGGAGACTTCAATATCAGAACGACACGATATAGTGTAAATAAATCATGCTACAACCAACGTTGTGCTCATGCAATAGTTTACCTATTGTGTCACAACTAGGATCGTGTAAACCGTGCAGGTGTAGTTCTTTGCAGATCAAACCCAGAAAACCTGCTGAAACGGCACGAAATAGGATAATGAATAACATCTGGTGTGGATATCCTCGGTAGGTGGCGATAATTTAATAGTAATATTACGTCATTTGGGGGAAACCGGGAAGTTTATGGCTGATGGTATTCGGTAACGAAATCGTCAATCAATCTGTTAATTACAGTTGATGGGGTTCATCTGGCAATTATGACTTTCCTTTATTTTAAGGACACTTCGAATAGACGTCACTAATTTTTGCGGGTTCGAATCGGAGATATAACTCAGATATTAAAAATCCAAACTTTACTGAGCGCGGCCTCGATATTGCGTGATTTAAATTTAAAACGATAATTAGGGGGCTTTATTATAACTCAATCTAAGAGCTTACCACCCCATCTTGCTTGTCGTTTAAGTCCATCTTCTGCTGATCACATCCACCAAACCGAGTTATATCGATCGAGGTGTAAAAACAATAAACAGTTTTAAAACATTTTCCGTTCGGCATTATTAATGTGTAACATGCCACACTTGTAACACCTTTACGCTAAGCAGTCACCTTTGTCATTACAGTTGATAATACTTGTAAACAGTATTTATTAGTAAATTTTGAACTAATAATAATAATAATAGTAATAATAATATCTATAAAACTAATAATAATAATAATAATAATAATAATAATAATAATACATGCATATTCAACATATTTAGCACATGATGCGCACGAAACAGTGTGAAAACCGAGTCTTCTAATAAAAATCCACCCCTCTCAATTAAAACAACTTAATACGGTTACAACATTCTGCACCCAACTGTCGTAGTACTGACACGAAATATTTAACTTACTCGGATTTAAATGGAGTAAACATCTCTGAAACGCTTACAAAATTATCGGTCAGACATGGGGTCAATTCCATTTTGTCAATTCCAATTCCATTCAATTCCATTTGGTCAATTCCAATTCCATTCAATTCCATTTGGTCAATTCCAATTCCAATAGTCTGATCTAGGTTGCCGAAATGTTTTGGTTTTCGGGGGGGGGGGGTTGCCTAACTCGGTCTTGTTGGGGGAAAGTTCCGATTACAGGATTACAGTAATTTTTCATAAACAAGAGAGACACGTTGACGTGTAAACCGAAAGATGGCAATAAACGTATTAACGACAATAGTGGGGAATCTGGTGTAAGAAATGTTAATACAACAACATTCTGGAAAGGAATTCCACGTGAAGGGTGCTATGTGCTGCTCTAAATATGTCAACACGATAATAATAATAATAACAATAGTAATAATACATATTATTTTGATTATCATTATTATTATTATTATTATTATTAATACTGTACCCCAATTGCACGCACAATGGTTCTACAGAGTGGCCAGACATGCATACGAAAACAAGCAGCAGGCGTAACGGATATAGGCATTAAATATGTCAACAAACGTAAACAAACATAACAGGAGATAACGATTTGTTACCGTGAAGGTGAACTTGGCTGGTTATCTCTGGTCTACTGCCATCTGTTTATATTAAGTCAAAGCAACAAATCTAATAACGCATAGATAGATGTATATATGTGTATATGTGTGTATATAGGTATTGCTTAACTTAAACAACGACTGCTTTTATAACAACAAAATAAAGACCCGTTCAGTAGGAACGCAAAGATTGTTAATCCGAAGCGGTGGTAAACGTTATGATATTAATGTGCTCAGTATGACTAATTGATGTATTGTTGTTGTTATGATTATTACTAATGGTATTACGTTATCACTATTATTCATTAGTTCTATGCCGATTAACTTATCAAATAGGATGATGGATGGATGGATGGTATCCGCTTCAGAAATGTCTAAAATATGTTTCTTACCAACAATAATTGAACAATAATTTCAACAAAAAACTTAATTCATTATATATATATATATATATATATATATATATATATAACCACAAACAGTAACTAGACTATTTTAAAGCCATCATCAACAAAACTATGCTGCTTTAATGTGTGAAAATGATAACTGCATCACGCTTATCTAGGTGTCATTTTTCTCAAGGTATGATCTACGCAGTCATCATCCAAGAAAGCTAATATTATTATTTAAAAAAAAATGCTTCTTAAACAGAAATCATCTCTCATCCACGTATGAATATAAACAAAAATGAAATTAAAGCCAAAAGGATTAGTAAAAATTACTACGTCATTGTGAAACGAGCTATTGTTATCATAATCAGCTGATCGCGTCAAAATGGGATTAGTGTCAAAGAGTAATTATTAATCATTTTCATAGTCATACCTTCATTTCTCCCATTTAGCTCCAATTCTACATCTATGAGTAGAGAAAGGAAAATCTAAATAAATTATAAAGAAATAATCAAAGAAAACAAAGCCATACCAAGAGAAAGCTCTTACTAAAAGATATTAATTACAAATAGTAATCAACAAATCTACGAAAATCAACTTAAATACTATTATATATATATATATATATATATATATATATATAGATAGATCAAAACAGATATGAATTACGCCAGGAACGACGAGAAAGCTTTCTAATACTAAAAGTTGAACAAGATTGAATACAATTAAAAATACAAACGTTATGATGTCTGGAAGATTTGTCGCCTTAGAACGAACCGTTATGACTCTCGGCGTATACCGTAAGACATAGGTTAAACATACTTAACAAGCCTTTGTATGCGACTTAAGTATCACTAAATACATTTTAGAGAATGGACCAGCTCAAGAGTACCGATGTCATGCCGGATATTATTATTACTATTATTATTATTATTATTATTATTATTATTAGTTATTCGGCATGCTTAAATCACGTGACTGGGGGACATGTGCTGTGGTCTTGGCATAAACACACATTTGATTGACAGGAAGGTATTAGTAATATTCATTAAAATTAACACACAAACATAAACACACACACACACACACACACAATTAATAGAGGTTAGAGAGAACAAAACATAGTATTATAATAAACAAGTATTACGTAGTATTGTTTGTTAAACAAGTATCATGTGTTAATTAATGCTAAACTTACCGTGTTCTGATCTCTCTGCACCTAAACATCCAAGATAAATACGAATAATTACCAAAAACAAACATCTCTCTATTTCTCTTTCCGTCTCTGTGCTTGTGTGTGCGTGTGTGCGCGCGCGTGTGTATAGGAATGGTTGGCATAGACAAAAGTGGATATGGCCACAGAGTGATATTATATTATTGCTATTTGTTATGATAGACTTTCTTATCTATACTAGGTAATTATACAATGATAATAGCTGAAGGGTTATTACGTACGTTGTTTGTCTATAACATTATCTAGGACGATGTTGACTTTCTTTAATAACTGGGTCAAAAGGTCAACGTCTTCTGAAACTGTAAATTAAAATAGCATTACATTAACATATGTGACATAGGAGTTGTGATATATCTAGCTGTATATGTATATAACCATAATATATATATATATATATATGTGTGTGTGTGTGTGTGTGTGTGTGTATTAGGATACATATAGAGAGACAACAGGCACAGAGCATCAACATATCTAAACATCCTTCGAGATCTATCTCCATAAATCTAAATATAAATACAAATACAACTATACATACATCAATCTAAATATAAAAATTAGCTATACCTCCAGATATGGATGCATATATGTGTATACCTATGCATGTGTCTGGTCTACTCATCAGCCTGTGGGAACCAGCTAATTCGCTTTTCGTACGCGACAAATACGTCACGCCCACAGAAAAGCGGCTGCATGCAGGCTACGTACAAAAAGGGGAAGCACGTAAAAACATACCATTTGATACCACAGCTCGCAGCAAACAACACGTGCGTGTGGTTCAATGGTGACTTGCTACATACATATCATAAACTATTTTGACACCACAGTTTACATTCAACAGTAATTTTCTGTGGTCCAAAAGAAACCTGTATATAAAACATTTCCACACCTCAGATGCTGACCTCAGCTTTATTCTGGGTTCGAATAACTGAATAAATCCTACCTATATGAACCGTTTCGATACACATGTGTATGTGTTTGTGTGTGTGTGTGATCATGTATAGTATATATACAACGTTTATAAACGTGTATTAATCGGCATACAGGTAGTCGGCGACTTACGACCTACGCAACCTACGCCTGTTTACGACTTTACGACAACCGGCGGTACGACTTAAAGATGATTATATCATTACAGAGTATAATATACGTAAGGTAATAATAACATAGGCCGACTTACGACAGGTCAAGGTCGTAACCAATCGACGACTACTTGTATTACTACTATTGTACTAGATTCTTTAGAATTGGCGGATTTGAGGATCATCGCAGATGGAGGGGGGCCTTCAGAAGACCCCTCGTGGATCCCACAAGAGCCACTTCCGAATACCAAAACTTGATATTATCATGATCAAACATCAGTAATATAATTCGAGTTAATATTTACATGACCTTTACGCCTTCCTTCTTTATATTATGAGGTTTGACTTCCCATAGTACTTAATTGTTTGTTTAACACATACACTCACAAGCGCGCGTGCACACACACACACACACACACACACACACACACAAGGACACACACAAAGACACACAAACAAACAAACAGACATACATAGATACAAACACACAAACAGATACACATGCACACAAACATAAGCACTATTGTACGCATGGATATGCCCGCATGCACGCATGAACGCACGCACGGACACACGCGCATACATACACAAAACTGTAGTCCGTTTGGAGATTACCAAATTTTCAATCTCGATTGATGCGAAGTAGATTAGAGCCTACATTATGAAGGCTTCGTTAAGAGGTCAAGAGGTCAAGAAGACAGGATAAGTTCAACCGGAAGAAGACACTGTGCGTCAAAAGATAATAGATCTAAAGTATATTGATTATAGAGTTAATAAATTTATCATAGAGGCGGAGGGGAGGGTGGTGGTGGTGGCGGTGGATGATGATTATGGAAGGTGATGGGCAGAAATGAGCAAACAAATTGAGTCGAGATTAAGGGAGCTAAATGCGTTATCCCCTACTAGACGGTAATGACCGTAATACAGAGGGTGACGGGCGTGCGTGCGTGCGTGCGAATGAACACAGAATGAAATCGACGTCGACGTGGCCGAGATAGTAATGACCGTAATGTAGAGGTTGTCGTAGTTGGCCGGTGACGATTCATGCCGAGGGTGGTCGTATTGAAGAGAAATGTTAACTAAGAGCTATAGGGGTCTTATTCCGGCCCGATTACAATGACCGTAGTAAGCAGGTTGTCGTCGTTGGCGAGAGATGGCCATCGTCAAGAGCTTCATTCCGCTTGATCTAGCGTATAAGAGACTAATAATCTTCTTCCATTGATCATCAAGATGTGTAAGACACTTGATGTGTTCGAGGAGAAGGTAAAACTTTACCTTTTATTTCGACTTATCTCCTCTCAATACGCTACGTGTAGGTGTTTTTGTTTTGTTTCTCAACATAGGTAGCTTAATAGAAAGATTTAAAACTGATACGAATATATTATCTTTCTTGTTAACCACCCGTAGAGTAATCTTACACATTATATAGGACGCTATACACGTTGTATAGTAGTAGTAGTAGTAGTAGTAGTAGTATAGACGAACTATGTCAAACGATTAGAAGACGGATGTTAAAAGGATTGAGTTATTATCTATATGAGATATTAAACTGAGAAGATGATCTTTGTGAATATAAATGAACATGTAAAGTTATATATATATATATATATATATATATATATATATATATTTTAATATATATATATATATATATATATATATATCCGCGTGTTATATATCAATGTTATATAAGTGATACAAGATGTTTAGTTTTATGTAATATTTGTAGAGTTAATGGTATCCCCTCTCTCTCTCTCTCTCTCCATCTGTTATAAAGGCGCCGGATTTTATTTGTAGAAGACAACACCACATCCGGGTATTGAGAGTAAAGGTCAATATTTACCTATAGGGTTAGGTCATCATGTCTGGAGCATGTCTGTGAGCCTGTGTGTGTGTGTTGACACCGCTAAGTATCATTATAAGCCAACAACATTTAACAGCGGAAATCTTAGCTATCTCTCACCTTTAATAACTATAATTATATATATATATATATATATATATATATATATATGTGTGTGTGTGTATCTGTGTGTGTGTGTGCGCGCGTGTGTGTGTGTACGTGCGCGTGTATATATCCGTGCGCTTGCGCGTGTGCGCGTGTGTATGTCTGTAACTGTATCATATAGGTTATCTGTAGCGTAGTCATAGAGGCAGTTTTAAAAACTGTCATCCAATTACTCTGATACAGTATCAAATAGGTAGTCTGTGCCGGGTATCATACAGGTGAACCGCAAGAGTATCAGATAGGTAGTCTGTGGCGGGTATCATACAGGTGAACGTTAAGGGTATCAAATAGATAGTCTGTGGCGGGTATCTTACAGGTCAACCGCAAGAGTATCAAATATATAGTCTGTGGCGGGTATCATACAGATGAACCGTAAGAGTATCAAATAGGTAGTCTGTGGCGGGTATCATACAGGTGAACCGTAACAGTATCAAATAGGTAGTCTGTGGCGGGTATCATATAGGTGAACCGCAACAGTATCAAATAGGTAGTCTATGGCGGGTATCATACAGGTAAACCGCAATAGTATCAAATAGGTAGTCTATGGCGGGTATGATATAGGTGAACCGTAAAAGTATCAAATAGGTAATCTGTGGCGGGTATGATATAGGTGAACCGTAACAGTATCAAATAGATAGTCTGTGGCGGGAATCATATAGGTGAACCGTAACAGTATCAAATATATATTCTGTGGTGGGTATCATATAGGTGAACCGCAACAGTATCAAATAGGTAGTCTATGGCGGGTATCATACAGGTAAACCGCAATAGTATCAAATAGGTAGTCTATGGCGGGTATGATATAGGTGAACCGTAACAGTTTCAAATAAGTTGTTAATATCAGCATCATATATGTCGTAACGTTCTCATATAGGTAGTTTCTTGCAAAGCTTAATACAGATAATGATCTGCAAAATATATCGAATATATATATATATATATATATATATATATATATATATATAGGCATAGGCAATGGTCTATGAAAGTATCATATAGGTGGCGTATATATCATTAACATGTTGTTATATCGTTGTATTTGTAACACAAGTAATAGTAGGGCATTCTGCAAACCTCCAGGTTGTGGGTTCGAATCTTACTGATGCCCGTGTTTCTGGGTTGTTTTTTTCCCTCTAGACAGACGCCCCTTTAGTAACCTTTTCCTCCTTCGTATCGGAATTGTAAAATCTCGGGTGTTTCATTCTCCGTTTCACCCCGTTACAAGGTTAAATAAACGCGTTGATCTACGCTAAACTTCGTCAATTTTGAGGATCCACTTTTGTGCACCAGTAAAACTAATTACTTATCATATATATAACGATAGCTAATTGTAGGGAACGAATCATGTGTTGCTAAGCCGGTATTGTTCCTGTTCAGCAAGGGCGCCTCCGTGGTCTAACTGGTAGCACGTAGGATCGCAGGTCATTACCACCCGAGTTCGAACATCGACCTGAGCATATCTGAAAGGCGTTTCGTCTCTGACTTGGCTTCATTACCTTCGGAGGTCGCTCGGTCCATTTAGCCTACGATGTGCACAGAAGTGGCTGTCAAACATCAAACATCAATCATCCATCCTGTTCGGCGAATTAAAACAGCCAGTTCGTCTTCAGGAATGATGTTACTACGAGCCAAATCCGTCAGAGGGATATATAAATTGATGACATACGGATTATAAAAGCATTGAAACTAATATTATTAGCTGAATATTAAATTTTATTCTCAGGTTAGACGTGGGCATCAGTGTGTCTAGTTATTCAAAAAGTGCGGGCATAGAGTAGCTGGCTACAAAAATTTTAAGCTGTCAATTTCAGGTATAATCGAAGCAAATATAAAATATTGTTTTATTAACGCTCGCTGTTGCGCACACGGTAGGCTAAATCGGTCGAACGACCTTCACATGTAATGAGGTCAACTGAGAGATGAAACATCTTTCATACATAGCCGGATACGGGATATGAAACAAAGTGATATGGACCAGTAATAGTCCGTAGCATCGTAGGCAATTATGAGGAGAGGATTGGCTTAGAATACCTCGGGGTGTTGTTAAAGGTGTGGCAATATTTTGATGACTTTGATGACACAACAAAACTTAATAATTTAGCATCTGATATCCTTTGGTGTGAGTCATACACGCTACGTCCTGGATATATTTAGTCATAGATCCGGACTGCCGGTGAAATCC
Organism: Paralvinella palmiformis; assembly: GCA_025642065.1. Taxonomy (NCBI): domain Eukaryota; kingdom Metazoa; phylum Annelida; class Polychaeta; order Terebellida; family Alvinellidae; genus Paralvinella; species Paralvinella palmiformis. Next base: position 37,987 of record JAODUP010000651.1, on the reverse strand, counting down.
ATTCACCACGCACACCAAGATCACAATTTCGTCGCGTTAACTTCCTCATCTACAAATATCGTCCCCCTGAGACCCCGAACCAACCCAGTCACTGAGGGGTCTCCCACACAAATGTCGGACCCATGGGGGTCTCTAGCCACTTACCGTTGTGATGTTGTATTTTCTGATCTCTTACGTATTAAAGCAAAATGTTGCCTTAAACTCCAGACTGTGCCTTATCATAATGGAATCCAGAATGAATATATTGGATAGCCATATATGGCATCATGACTCAAAGATATAAGATGTATCAATAACACGTCATCGCAAATAGTTATCTATAACCTTTAGCTCTGTAGTATCAAAAGTATAATTATTTTATTACTATGGCCCATTTTCTTGCCGTCACACAGCGCCACCTATCCGGATCAAAATAAACCTGATTAATAATATGATAACCGAGAGATAATTAATTCATAATTATGAAGCCATTTCTTTGCGTTGCATCATCTATCAAACTGATCGAATAAATAGCCGTAATTAACCACTCCCCGGTACAGCGTCAGCAGAACGTATATCTAAAGCATTTACATATGTGAAGCTGATTGGTGTTTTTACACGGCGCCGTCTCTTTGATTGGCTGAACCGAATTTTTATTTGTAAATACTCATCGAGATATGGATCTAAATAATTGACGACTTTCCGACGTCCCCCGTTGACGTTAGGTACACAACGCCAGCTATTTGATTAAAAACAATACCTCTGTCTAAAACTAAGCTTTAACCAGTTTCCAGTTTTATGGCTCATTTCAGACATTTCTTCTATGGCGACTGGAGCCAGTCGGACCGATCAGGCGATTAACACTGTGAGACATTGTGGTAGTACAACAAATTCGTTTGATAACAACTTGTATGTGTGTGGGACCATGGGTACATGTGTGTATTGCACCAATGTACACAGAACGTGGTATGCAAATATGCTTAGCCCGGTATAATATATATTCAGCTACTCTAAGACCATTATATTTCTCTTAGCTCTAAGGATGTTATCGTAAGGTTTCTATCCCCCTTTCCCATCCGATATTTCAGCCTACGCCATGGCGGCCTATCTCAACCACCGAGTTTTTGGATTCGAGCCGAGAACCTTCTATACTCGGACTCGTCTAGATTGGATATCAAAGCAATCTTTCGGTGGGCAATATCTTGAATGAGGCTAATAACAAGGACTTTTATTGGCGTGATTATTCACTCTAATACTTTGTATCTTGCAAGTTGTATATAAAATACGTGTTTTTGTAGGTAGAAATGTCGTAATATGTTTGTGTTTACTAGGATCACTTTCCGCCCTACCACCACGTGGCTTATTAATTATACGGCATAATATGCACGCATGTTCACTGTTGGCACGCGGAGCGCCTCCGTTGTCTAACTGGGAGCGTATTGGATCACAGATCACTACCACCCGTGTTCGAATCTCGGCGTGGGCATATCTGAAGGGTGTTTCATCTTTCACTTCGCTTTATTACTTTTGGATGTTGTTCGGCCCATTTAGCCTACCATGTGCACAGAAATGGCCGTAATACATCAATCATCAGCATCAGCATCACTGTTCGCACGCAGAGAGCGGTGACGCTTCGCAGGTAACCCGAGCAAAACTATACCAAAGCACACACACACACACACACACACACACACACACACACACATGACGTCACTACACAATATTATTCGCGGAATTTGCCGAATGGGAACGGACATAACTTAATATTCATGAGGATGCCTTATATGGTACACGATTGCTGGTCGGAATCTGAATTTCCGTGTCTGACATTTTATAAATGAATATAATTAATTTTATCCACAGTTTAAATAAGTAATTAAATATTTTTGAGTGATCTGGGCACACACACACACACATACATACACATATGCATACACACGGACTCACTGTACTATGCAGAGTCCGCTTTAAAACTATTGTTGTTGATGTTGCTGCTGCTCTTTGTGTGCGTGCGTGCGTGCATGCGTGCGTGCGTGCGTGCGTGCGTGCGTGCGTGCGTGCGTGCGTGCGTGCGTGCGTGCGTGTGCGTGCGTGTCTGCTCCGGGGGAGGGGGTTATTAATGACCCCCCCCCCGTGATCCTAAATTTCACTGTATTTTCGTACTGTAATATGACACCAGTGAGATTTCCTTTGACAAAATTCCTGAGAGAACACCCCCCCCCGCCGCCCAATCCGGCTCCGGACCAGTACTCGGGCCGAGATCTAGTATTATGGATCCGTCTCTCCTAAGATAACAATCGGTCATCCCCAAGGTCAGCGTTCGCTTTCCGAAAATCCCCAAACCGTCGTGATACTCGATTTCTCGGCTCATAATTCGTGGGTGGTTGAACGTATTAAATGCCACTGTCGGTATTAAAGAGACCCTCCCCGACCCCCCCTCCCACCGAAGTCTTGTCAGACAATCTGACAGCAAACATAGCAGGAAACTCCGGGGGGGGGGGACGAGGGGGATTAATAGGGGCAATTAACCCCCCCCCCCATTAAGATATCTATGTCGACACCATCATCCCATTCATCACGCATAGATGTAAACAACTGACAAGGAATTATTGCTTTATATGAAGATATCAAATCAAAACAAAACCAGAATATATCAGGTATGAGAGTGTCGTGGAGAGCAAAGTGATCCACATAAACGTGGATGTGTGGCGGAAAAATATGGGTTTTGTGCATTTCTAAGACAATCTGAGACTACTAGAGTGAGAATAAAACATGACCTTTGCGCGACAATATATATATATATGATCATCTTACCTGGAGCAGCCTGACAGCTGGATACAGCGAGCGTGATCCCGACAGTTAGCAATAACACCAGTCCGCCGTTCATGTTTACCGTTTTTGTAGTTATTCCGGATCTGGAATCCTGAATAAATTGGACAATATTTATAATCGATGTTTTGGCTGTAAAGAGTACACTTCCACGTGAACACACTCGGCACGAGCAGCTGTGATCCTGGAAAAAACATCACACACACAGACATATACACACACACACACACAGAGAGAGAGAGAGAGAGAGAGAGAGAGATTATCAGATCGTCAAATTCTAGATCGTTAATCCATACTGATTGAACTCAGAAGTAATTAGTTTGACGAGATCCAGAATGAATCCTTGACACCTACAGATGGGTCTGTGTTTGTGATGAAGGATAAGAGTGAAGTTCTTCTCCAGATCTAATGTTTATATAGTGATAGGGACACCATAGTGGCTTACTGGAGGCGTGGGGGCGGCCCTCTGTTCGAGGGCGAGGGGTGGTGTATGCTGTACAGTGACTTGGGCAATAGCACACACACACACACACACACACACACTCTCTCTCTCTCTCTCTGTGTGTGTGTGTGTGTGTGTGTGTGTTATTAACAATGTTGTACATAGTTTTTTTCTTCTGATTTTAATTTTGATGAAAGACAATTATAATGGAATATTAATATATATATATATATATATATATATATATATATATATATGAAGCATAAAGTAGGATGCATGCCTGATCATATTACACAAGAGACACGTGGTAAAAGGAAGATTAGTTGTAGCATCCTTTTTGTTATAATACCAATTGGTGTTTTCATAATAATGGAAGTATTAATTAATTTTATGTTCGCTATGATGGTCTGATCACAGCAGATACCCCCCCCCCCGAATATTATAAATTATATTATTTCAATAACGGGCGTATAATTATTTTTCTTCCCTTCTGTCATATAATATTAAATTAATTATTGTACTCAACCTTTATTGTACTCTTTTTATATACTGATCCTGATAGGCATTTGCATAATAAAAATTGTACGCCTCCAGGAACGACGACCTTGTCAGCATGTCAGACAGTTCACCATTCGCACACCAGATGTCGCGGTGACAATTAACATTCGGGCTGTTATCGTAAGTATTCTAAGAACGGCATTGTGGGGAGTGGCTTAGAGTGATATTGCGGGGGCGGCATCGGGGTGGGGGGGGGATGGCTATGGACGAGTGACACCTACGATTGGTCAAACCGTGCTGTTGCTACCGAGAAAATAATTATTAATATATTTTCTTACACGTTTCCAGAACAAAAATAGACATTGCATCAGAATTAACCAGTGGCACCTCTAGCGGATGTAGTTATTTCGGCGAATTATGTTTAGCGAAATTAGAGTCGAGACCTAATGATACGTCCTCCGATACTCGTTGTTTATATCGCATTATTTAATTCGGGCACTGGCACAGAGGAACACAAATTGTGAATAGATCAAATGGATGAATCCAATGCCATATATATATATATATATATATATATATATATATATATGTGTGTGTGTGTGTGTGTGTGTGTACGCTAAAACACACAGAAGCACACGCTTGTCCAAATGCACTGATAGTACAAGACGTTAAAGCTAAGCCAGTACAAGTCCTAACATGACGTCAGTTGACACAAGGTAAACATCATGTTGTCTGATATCTGAAGTAGACTATTATCTATATAAACGTTTTTGTTTGTTATCTAGACATCAGACAAGATAAGGTCGTGGTGTGTGTTTAGCCGTAACCTAGCAACTAGTTAGTGACCCGATATATACTAGATGTGATATGATCTTTGACCTCCATCATGGCGACCTCTTCATATCAGGCTTAAATATATCATATCAACAACACTTAACAGTATAAATGTATACGATGACTGTATATATATATATATATATATATATATAGAGAGAGAGAGAGAGAGAGAGTGTGTGTGTGTGTGTGTTTATGTGTGTGAGAGAGATATATTATGATACACATCTAGATTTAAACAATGCAAATGTGCACCCTGAACAATTCGAACATTGTGTCTAGAGATATTTTAGAGATATCTGGACGACATATAATGATTTTTAGCTCACAGATTAGAGCTGCCACACACAATTACGTCCTTGATTGAGGCCAACACTCCATTTCGAAATTTAAAACAAGTTTCGAATGCTGACTTCTATTCCGTTGCCAGCGCAACCACGAGAACTGGATGATCACGTGATCTAAATCCCGCAACCACGGGATGAGGGTTGTTATGGCCCGCCGTGAATGCGTAATGCATCTTTTGGCTCCCCTTAGAGACATACAATATAACTTTTGACAATAAGATTATAAAATATTGCAGATAATAATAATAATAATAATGCATGTTTATATAGCGCCAGAACCAGGTAACCCTGTTCTGAGGGGCTGTACAGTATTATTATCCATGACTCAGACCTGTTTCCATCCAGCACACATCTCAACTCCCAAGGAAGCATACAACGCATGCCGCCGTTAAAGACACAAAGCGTTACCCGAACACATAACCATCGCGTCCTGTCAGGTTCTCATTTTTATGGATGAGTCAACCAGTTGCTTCATGACGGCATTCCAGCTCCCGAGCCTCGAATCAGCGACCCTTCGGCTACGAATCCTACGCTCTAACTAACTGCGACATCTGTACTCGATTGGCAACAATCAGCCATCAAAATGGACGCACTAATTAATGGTTTTCAGCTCGGAAAGAGACTTATAATTTGGACATCCCAGATGATCTATGGTGGTGTCATTTAAATCTACTGCAAGTCGACCCATTCTACACGATCTCGTGTCGAATATCTGGGTGGGTGTAAAAAATACCGAATATGGACGTATTCCATCTCGCATCAGTTATTCTTCGTTATACACCCCGAGGTTGTTGAATAGGCGCCAATTAATCCCAGGAAAGGAAACGTATAACATATTGTTTATAATATTGTATATTTTTCTCGAGTAAATAAAAAAAGATGCCGACGCGATGTTTAAAATCGAACTAATTATCGGCAGCTTCTAAGAAGCAGACGATAAATGTCGAGGTAATTATTTTCAGTATTTTGGAAGCAGACTGACAAAAAATAATTTTGGTTTCTAATTATTTTTATCGCTCGAGTCACCAGAATGATTATATTGAGTGTGTGTGCGTGCATTTTTTATATATAAAGATTATTAAGATGTTGGTATTATGGGGTCTGTTGTGTGTAAAACGGCACATACAGAGAAAGTCATGAATCATAAAGACAACCTGTGGACGATTAGTGAGATAACTAAAATATTAATCTCTCTCTCTCTCTCTCTCTCTCTCTCTCTCTCTCTCTCTATATATATATATATATATATATATATATATATATATATATATCTTTCGATCTATTTATTTATCGATCTATCTATCTCTATACTCCTCTACTTATATATATATATATATATATATATATATATATATATATATATATATATTATATACCCCCTCTCTCTCTCTCTTTCTATGTATGTGCGTGCGTGTGTGCTTGTGTGAATACGTACGTTCATGTACGGGCGCACCTTACTTACTCCACGGAGGGAAAACAAGCACTTGGTGAGAAAACTAAACTCTCTTTTATCTCTCTCTCTCTCTCTCTCTGACCAGTTCTCGAATCCGATTTTTATGCCGGTCTGTGATCCTCAACGTGATCTATGATCCGCGATCCTATCATTGATCCGTGATCGTGTAGATCATCCGAAATATCCCGGAGTCTATACTCTCCTAAGTGTAGACCCGTTATTATAACAATAATTCGCACCAGATCCACACAGAGACCAGGAACTCGTCGGGGAAAGACCACATAAAACACACAAACATCGGACTATATCATGATGGTAGATAGTAACACATCCTGGACGGGGCCAACATCGCTTACACTAATTACCGCATGCATCCAGAGCCGATATTTGCTCTCAGTGGTATATTGTTACTCTATAACCATACAAAGCCGCCATAATAAACCGTTCTTGACGTAATACATCCGGGTATGAGAGGCACGTTATCTGTTTTGGCTCAAAATTGTGCTTTTTTTGTGTGTTTGCCCGTGATAAAACGCCTAGAACTGGAGACACTTTGGTATCAGATAATTTGGGGATATGAAAAATAGAGACGTGTCAAAACCTACTCAACGGCTGCGGCATGCAAACACACATGCACTCGTGCACACACGCGCAAAAGGTGGGCTCGTTTTCTGCACCATAGATAACTGTATTGGTAAGAGATGACAATATTGGTAGTACGTCTTATGGGATGTTTCATCGTCTAATTTTTAAACACAACAGAACATCCACCACGGTAGTATACTCAAACGTAGGAACTCCCCCCCCCCCCAGAAATTGAGGAAACTCCCTTGTTCATTTTATAGGATGGGGTCTGATGGGAATATTGATGATGATGATGATGATAGTGATGCTGATGTTGATGATGATGATAATCACATCAATGATAATGATAATAATAATAATAATAATAATAATAATAATAATAATTATAATAATATAATGAAAATTAATATAACACGAGGTGAGTGTGAAATGATCAGGCGCCATTTTGTCGTAAACAAATAAATCTGACTGTAACGTGTAATTTGACGCGACCAGTATCACGTGACAACAATATTCAATATCTAATGGCGTAGAAAATGGAAGAGAGAGTGCCGTTGATGTTGATTTGTAGTCTAAGGACTTTAGAATCTTCCTTTTTTTCGTTTGTATTGCGATTATTCTCCCCTCCCCCATTAGAAGACAATAAAGACGCCGTTGCCAGGACAAAATTATTTCAGATCATGGTTCTACTAGATACCAAAACGAATAACATATGGAACATACGCATGGTATCGAACGCTAGGTCGAAATAAGTATAGGTAAAATGCGAATAATATATAAAATGCGAATAATAATAATTTCGACGCGTTGCCAATTAGCGTTTTGTGCCAATCAGCTCCGAGTTCGATCCCTGAGATCCGGAGATCATCGCCTCGGCTCACAACATCGTGAGCGACTAAACGCATTAATTGGAACCGCTGTATGAGCGAATTTTAAACAACATCCGGGTATTTCGCGCTGCGCTCCCAAATGATGGAGGATGCGCGGAGTGGCGTCAGTGAATCATTAAAATTGTTCATACTTTCGCATGTTATTTATGGTCCATGGTCACAGATCGTGAAACGATAAAAAAGAGAGGAAAAAACCCGATGCCGCTACAATTATGATATTCCCATAGTCAGATAATTTGATGGGATTTCTGACTTCAGATGTTACATAATCATTCTCGTGCCAGGTTTTTTTTATCAGCCTGCTGTAACCATTGGTACACGATGTAACATTTACTATGTTACATCAACAATTCGTATTAAAATAATCGAACAAAAATCAGCTGAAAATATCATTAAAAATCATTATCATTATTCGTCGACTTTTATGGAAAAAGATGAGGTGCATATATATGTGTATGTGTGTGTGTTCGTTTGCGTGTTTGCATATATATATATATATATATATATATATATATATATATATATATGAGTGTGTGTGTGTGTGTGCGTGTGGTGTATTATATATATATATATATATATATATATATATATATATATATATAGTCAGAGTCACAACACATACATAGCGGCTATAATAAAGCCACAGACATAAGATACTTTGACAGACTGTTACAATAGGACACAGACATGTTATACTGCAATTAACACAGTCACATCCTGTCACGTGAAATAGTAATAATAATAATTCAGGAAGGACTATTCTACACCGGAAAATAATACTAAAATAATATCCGATTCGACCTGCGTGAAAATGTTGATTAATACTTGAAAAGGGCCATAAATGGACAAAAGAAACGGAAGACAATGTCGTTTATGGGGTTTTTTTGTCAGCTTTTTAGGACTTTTATTGCTTCCACTTCACGGGCCGAACTCGCAATGGAAGTGGGTGGGGTGGGGGCGGGGAGAGTCGCTGGGAGGGCGCTCTTCTCAGTCATGGGTGTGCCCAGTAATAATGTCACGTTTTAGACGACATTAAGTTGTCATTAATATACAGATTGAGGTCTAAACCTCGACCGAGGAGAAATGTGAAGACTCGTTTTGGTAAAATAATGGATAATTAGACCGGAAGTGACGGCTAGACTGTAAACAGTTCACGGCGGATCTGTAACACAGCGAAAGGTTGGGCCGAATTCTTTAGGCACGCACGGATGCACGCGCGCGGTTAAATAATTCTGCCCGACTTTTGTGCGTGACCGCGTCTGTGCGTGCTGTAAACGTCCATACATTTCTGTTCACCAAACATCGTCGCATTCATTTATATCGTAAAATTAGCGAAATAATACTTTCGCTCTTGTCCCGAGTCCGACATCGTATATTCTTTTCCTGAGCGGAAGCTATATATATATATATATATATATATATATATATATATATATATATATATATATATATATATATATATATAGTGGACATATTCGGTACCTTTTAAGAGCCCTTGAAAAACGTTGCAAATTGTCAATGTGGCCGGGATATCTAAACGATAAGAAAACTTGATTTGGTGTAAGAAAAAATGTAGTATTATTATTCACACCGAAATTTTCGGAAACAGTATTGTTTACTAATTCTCTCTGGTAAAAAACAATAACGCGCGCGACGTCGTTCCCCAGAAAAGCAGTCATCAATTGACGCTAAAATTAGTGACGAACGAACGGGCGGCGAATGATACTGGGGGCGAAATGGCTTCGGTGGCGAACGTCCCCGGAGCTTAACCGGAAGCGCCGGATAAACACTTCCATCGCGAAGAATTCGAAGAGCATTTGTTCGCTGAAAAAAATCGTCGACGGCAATATTTATCGGTTGACAAAGCCCGACAGGTGGCGCATCGGATTGGAACAAAGATGCCGGACGCCAACGCGCCCGAGAAGAGATGATTCGAGCAGAAACCGTCAATACAAGGCATTGGTTTAGATGGTGCAATTACGTTTATGCGTTTACTGATCGTCTGCAATTTGTGTCCCGTTCCCAAATCCGACCCCCAAAACCGAAGAGACTGTTTACAAGAAGCATTCTCGCCGACGTAAAACGAGATGCGCAACAATTGCTGGAGAAGCTGCTGCTGTCGGAATGTCAATCTGGACGCGATGACGTAACAGTCAGCTGATATTGTTCGTACAACGATGTTTATGTTGAGATCCATTAGAGACAGAACGGAACAAGCCTCAATGATAGTATAACTGGGAGATGGACGATGAAGCGACGAATGACTAGATAAGAGTCAGGAAAACAACGAAATGTCAGCTTCTCGGTTAATTATTGTACACTTAACAATACAAGTTTAAATATCAATTAAAGTGACGAAGATGATGATGATGATGATAATGAAGAAGATGATGCTAATGATTATGACATTTATGATCTGTATTAATCTCCCCCATTCATAAATAATTTTAAGGTGCTAAAATATATGTATTTATTATTATTATAACAATTTTTTAGATATTATTAGTTATGTTATACTAATGACAGTATTTCGATTTCGGATATATTGTTATGTAAATGAGTTGAATAATTTAAATGGACGATTAATTACGACGCGGGGATCTAGAAGTGGTGTGTATAGCTGTTTGTAAAGTGGTGAGCGCGTATGACACACACACACACACACACACACACACACACACACACACACACACACACACACACACACACACACACACAACACACACACACAACAACACACACACACACAGAGAGAGAGAGAGAAAAACCAGAGAGAACGACAGACAGACAGACAGACAGTCAATAACAGACCGAACCTGCCCACGTAGTCAAATTTATAAACAATGAGTTAGGTTCATGTGCATGATACGATCGTGAGTGGGGGACGGGGGGAAAGTGGTAACTTCGGAGATGCTTCATCCATAGTACACTAATCCTAGACGGGGTAAGTACCGTCCGCCTCCCCCCCCCCCGAATATACGCTCCTATCTATACAGGAAAATACATATATAATTTAAAAAACATCTAACATTTTATGTTAACGCATAAGTATCAGTCAGAGAGGTGGCTGTTATAAACACCATCGCTATAAATATTATATTACCTCAGTAAATAACAACATAAAGGGCTCCGAACTGCCTAAATATAATAAAAGATATAAATAATTTGTATACGGCGTATTAGGGATATTGGTGGATTTATTGTGTCACAAGTGACGTAGGCTGGAAATGTGGACTACGTCATGTTTTTTGTGTTGTGTTAGAGGTAATAAATAATTGGTCGTAGTGCGATAGGTTATAATGGACAACTGGATAGAGTGAGATATGTTATAATGGGCAAAAGTGAAGCATGACGTAAAATATATAATGGTGAAATGGGCATAATGGATAGTGGACCAGAGTAAGGTACTCTTAGATAATGGAAACTGACCAAAGTGAAATGGTCCCCCCATACACAGATATATATATATATATATATATATATATATTTAGGTACATATATATTTACACATACACACACATAAGACAATAACACCAGTGAGTATGTGTATTCAAAGTTTACCGAGTGATCCAGTAACTATGCGCCAAGCAGGTAACTACAACATTTTCAAGGTGAAGCGAAGTTGACTAAATATTGAAATCGTTCGTCATAGAATGTCACAACGACTAAAGTATTTATTTCCAATTTCCAAGCATCTGAAGTTCTGATCACACAAGCTGTACATAAAACAAAATATAATAATGGAAATTGGGGGACCAGCGTAGCCAAAACTGTCTTCCCATTGGCCCCTAGAATTAGATATGTATCATTTGAGACTGAATTAATATTTAAAAAAAACATAAATTTGGATGCCGAGCCGTGGGAGGGCACATTAAAGAATACCAGTGACCAGGTTAGGAAATGGAAGAGAGGTGAACATTTAGTTATCTTCGTCGGCAGTCCTATCCAGCGTCACGATAGCTCAGCCGTAGATTGCTCGGTTAATAAGTGAGAACATGCACCCGAGTTCAAATCCACTCACTTGCCAACGATTCCCCTAATATCAGTATTCGGTACGATGATAATAGATTACTGTGTGTCATCTATCTGGAGCTGAGAGTTGGCATTCGGATTTAACAATAAATGTATGACCAAGTGAGTCTGTTGACCAATTAATGTCTCGCCAGATCTCGTTCGTGACGTGTTTTTCTGGTTACAAAGGTCTATTGTTTGTCTTTGTTTGGCGGCATTCCCCGGAACAAGATAATAACTTCTTTGTTGTCGACATTCTTTGTTCCCCTCCGATGATTGTCTGTCTGTCTGTCTATCTATGTCTCTGACTATCTCGCCGTCTGTCCATCAATCAATCAATCAATCAATTAATCAACCAATCAATCAAACTGCCTGTCTATCTCTCTGTCTTTCCGCCTGTCTATATAGCTAGCTAGCTAGCTGCCTGTCTCAATCAATCAATCGATCGATCAATAAATTAATCAATCAATCAATCAATCAATCAACCCAACAGTCAGCCAGTCCACAATTCATTCGTCCATAGATCTGTCCATGCGAATAATAAATAAATGCGACATAGCTTTTAATGCGACAGAAACTATACGGTCACCGTGACCTTGAATACTTCTCTGATCTCCGACCTTCATTCGTTCATCCATTCATCATGTATTCCTTCCTTCCTTCCTTCCTTCCTTCCTTCATTCATTCAGTCAGTCAGCCACCAGTCTTATAGATGGCCGTCATACGTCACTTTCACATTATTTGACATCTGACTAACGAATATTATATTTAATTGTAAATGACAAGACAAACGTATCATCTTATCATGAACTAGCTGAAAAATTGCTGTGATGAAATAACTGATAAAAACCAAATGAGGGTACGCCTGGCTACACACACACACACACACACACACAGAGAGAGAGAGAGGACCTCCAATACATACAGCAATCATCCTCACTATGCCATTCAGGTCAGCCAATAACTTTGTTTATTGGGGCAGATCAGGGGTGACGACTTGTCTGACCACCAGACCGTGTCACTATGTCGGAATGGCTGGACATATAAACCTGTATATAACGACAACCTCTCTACCTCGGATACCTACATAGATAGGTAACATTCCTCGGGTCGAATAATAGGCGCAGAGGTGGGAGGGGCTGGTTGGTAGGGTGCTACCACGCGAGTACTAGCTCCAGGTTCGAATACCAGCGCTAACTGTGTCTGTGCGATGTGTTAGCTAGTCATCGTTCAGAAAGAACTGTACAGTAAAACCAAAATAAGCCGACTAGCCGACTAACCTGCCTATGGGGATAGGTTCTAGTCGTTGGCGATAATGACATGTATGCAGACGGACATCAACCGATTCAAATAGACAGGTGGTATGATTAGACAGTTCGCCATCGAACCGGATTTAACCGTTTAACGCGATAGACCCGTACATTGTATGGGGCGATTACTTCCGTGGACCTCTTCTACAAAAATGAGTACACAATGTTCTTCTCTAATGATCTAATGATCCACAGATCCAACGTCGACGAACTGAATTAGAGGAAATATTTTCTCCAATCTAATTATCCCGTTCCTCAGCCATCGATCCAGATCGTGCGTTCTTAGCCGGAATCCAGAAACGAACGAATTACAAGTAAATGGACCATCGAATTAGGTCACCGAATCGGCTGTTTAGATCCGGACAAGGAGAACGGAATCGGCGAATCCGCTTATGTACGATATTATTGTATAGATGGATCTCGGGCCAAACGTTAGCTTTTAAGACATTTACTGTACCCGATGTTGAGTCACTGTACGGCGCAAAACATCGATCAAGTGCAACCCTCGGAACAGTCCGGACGGTCACGGAACACGACGAAGTTGGTCAGATAGACAGACAGACAGATATAAAGACACCCCCGCTGACCCCCGGGTACGTGGACGCCGAATCGCTAACAAACTTGGAATCGTTTCTGCAAAACAAAACCCGAAAGTGAAATAAAACAAAATCCCACTACTCACCTTCGGCTGCTGTTGTATCCGACAGTGTACAGAAATATATATATATATATATATATATATATATATATCGTCAGATATAGATCGGTTCGGGTTGCCTCCTACTGTCCGTCGATCGACTGGTAGAAGAGTTCTAAGGTAAGCAAAAGCAGCCTCACAGTCTCTGGTCACTAATTGTTTACTCGGAATAACCCGAGCTCTTTAAACCGTTCGTCGTCACGTCACGGGTCCGCGGTTATAGTCGGTCGGTGCCACTCCGTGTTTTTCGGCGTAAATCACGAAACGCGGAACAGGGCCGTCTCGAGGAAAGGAAATTTAATCGGGGAATCGAAGTGGAACGAATGTTATTGTTCGCTCGTTGGCCGTTGGCAGCCAGAATGCCATACGGCCGTATGTGTGTGTGTGTAGAGAGAGAGAGAGAGCGAAAGAGCTGAGGTTTAATAAGAATAGGGTAATGAGCGGACGGAATGGTTGTTAAGTTGTGCGAGGAAGCCATTAACAATGCTATCACCGTGGCTGGTGAAGAAATACGGACCATGTTTCTCTAGATGTCGGGCTGGCTTACTGATGCCGCCCCGAGTCGATTTCGCTTCGTATCTACTGGTTTATCTGGAGATTGCCAACCAGTGGCAACAGACACATGCCCGCGCGAGCACACACACACACACACACATATATATATATATATATGCGCGCGCGCGCAAACATACACAAACACACCTATGCGCAAACATAAACACGCGCGCACATACACACATACACTAATACACACACGCACGCACACACGCGCACACACGCATATATATATATATATGTATATATATATATATATATATATATATATCCACACACACACACACACACACACACAAACAAATCACGAAACCGTACCTTCAGTGAAACAGAGCTATCTTAAAGAGATGAACTTCATGTTGAGTTAAAAGTGAGGAATGTTGAAGAATTTAATCAGAAAAACTAAACTTGCGATTGTTCATCCCAGTGATTGATTTGTTTTCGGCTTCTTTTAGTATCGATTAGTGAACATTCTACTCGAGTAAATATAGAGCCGTAATGAGGCGAAGGTCACATACATCATTACGCCATCATAAACCTCATAAACCATAAGTATATCTGCATGTGGCGCGAACATAATATACATGTATATGTGACATTGTGTAAACATGTGTAAGTAACATAGTGCGACACTTAATTTAACTATTCTCTCTCTCGCTCTCTCTCTCTCTCTCTCTCTCTCTCTCTATATATATATATATATATATATGTGTGTGTGTGTGTTATGTGTGTGTGTTTGTATATATATATATATATATATATATATATGCATGTGTGTGCGTGTGCGTATGTATATGTGTGTGTGCGCGCGTGTGTGTGCGTCATTAACCAGGAAGAATTCCTTCGATACTATTATGTTACTAATAGTTGATATGTATATTGTGGCGGCATGTCTTCATTAAAAAAAAACTATACTGAAACAGATGCTTTGAAAAATCCACACAGAACCAGGAACGAACCTTGACAAATCTTATGAACAAAATCAATATGGCTGCCTGATTTAGAAAACACGTCACACATTAGTGACGAATCTAGCTCTATTTCTCGTCTTCACCTATACAAAGTGGAAAAAAAAACAAGGATGGAGCCGAAATACCATGAGGGTGGTCACTGCCAGAGTGTTTTACGTCCTCATGGGGTTTTTAACGTCCCCCTTTATTTTAAATATTTCAGTGGAGACGGCAGCGCCATTTAACGTGGTCAGCCACCCACGATGTAGTGAGCCGAGAGATTAATCCCTGGAAAAGTTTCGACCTCTTACGGGGTTCGAACCTGCGACCGTTGGTACCAAGTGCCGACTGCTTAACCGCTAGGCCACCGGAGCTCACTAACCTGAATGTGGACTGAGCCAGATACTAATATATGACTGAATATGGACTGAGCCAAACACTGCACTATAGATACCTGATAATGAACTGAACCAGATACGTATCTACACCTGAGTGTAGACTGAGCCAAACGTTGATCTATGGTTCAATATGGACTGAGCCAAATATTAATCGACAATTGAATGAGCCATTTATTGATCTATGACTGAATCCGGATTGAGCCAGATACGTATCTACAGTTGAATGTAGACTGATTCAGATACCTATCTGGATCATCCCTCACCCAGCTGTAGATATGTATCTGAATCAGTCCACATTCAGCTGTAGATACGTATTTGAATCTACAGCTGAGTGTGGACTGCGCTATATATATATCTACAGCTGAGTGTGGACTGAGCCAGATATTTATACACAGCTGGGCGTGGACTGATCCAGATACGTATCTACAGCTGGGTATGGATTTGACCAGATACATATTCACTGCCGAGTGTTGAGTGAGCCAGATACAGACATGAAACAAGTAGAAACAGCCAAATAGTATATATATATATATATATATATATATATATATATATATATACAATAATTGGAATCGAACCAAGGAACCGCGACTGGGTGCCTACCTGTATTATGAACTGATCCACCCAATACACAAATATTCGCGCTGCTCCGGTAATAAGAAATAGTTCGTACAAATATTTGTTATAACTTACCGTTTTTGTGTGTGTTTGACGAGTTATCACCGGTGATTACAGTCTGACAGCTGTCGAGATCATAACTACAGCTGTTTTTACACTGCCAGCTGGTCTGATGCGAGCTGTTAGTTGTGCCGAGATCTACAACTTGTTTTAAGGAATCATTCAAGTTTCGGGCGGTGCGCATAAACAACATCCGCCATATAAATCTGGTTACCATGGCAACGGTTTATAACGCATCTTCTTATTTCTTGGGCCGGATCCTGATGGTGTGTGTGTGTGTGTGTGTGCGTGTGCGTGTGTTATTAAGGACTGACCCCATTTTACACACACACACACACACACACACACACTAGCTGTTAGTGATAACAAAGTCAACTTAAAAAGGTCACCTTTGTGTTTACAGGAATGTTTACCTTCTATGATAGAAAGATGACGACAAACAATCTTAGATCATCTCTCTTTGGTAATAATATTACATTCGAAAATACACTCATCACGCCAGCGTAAACATATTATGTCGGCGTAAACATACCAGACCAGGATAAATATATCATACGAGCGTAAACATAATATTCAATCGTAAACACCGCACACCAACCAATGCATACGTACATACGCTAGACCAGGTTAAAGATACTATACAAATGTAAACATGTCTTGCCGAGGTTAATCTACGAAATCCACCGTTTTACTTCTTGCAGTGTAAACATATCAAACCAATCCATGTATGTTTATCACAACGCGGTAAACATACAAGCGCCCGGGTAACATTCCAAGTGAAACAAAACTCGGAATTAAACTGATAAGGAATTATTGACATGGCATTATATCCAGATTGTGGCCGACGGATTCCGGATCCACTAATGGCAACATCCCAAAGATTACGTTTTTCTGGATCACGATTTATCTTGGATACATCATCATCGTGCGAGTTTCACGTCACAAGACGTGATGTTTTACGGCGTTAATAAGTTAGTTACTCGTGATGTCATGTTTATTGGGGGTATTATATAGAACACGTTATGCTATAATATGACGTCATGTTTGTTGGAGTATGTGATAGAGCACGTTACATTATAATATGTTAGTAATTACTAATGACCGGATCTTGATGTAATGGCACTGGAATATTTCTCGGATAGTTCAACTATTAGATATTTTGCATATTATATAATATAGGTGTAATTTATATTAATATGTATTGATTATATTTAGTTATTTTGTATTTCTTGCATTTTCTTTTTAACTGCTCATTTGACGCCCTATATTATCGCCCACTTCAGTGTTTCCCATAAGAACTCGGTTTTTTGCTTGTGTATGTTTTATTTTTAATTTTCACTTATTTTATTTCTGTAATTATAATGAATTATACTAGAGATAAGTTACCTGCCATACGACCCCATGGTGGTAATAGCATTTGTTTAGCGATGCGTCCACGTAGTGGAAAACGTCCAAAGCAGATTGGGTCTGATGCAAGTAATTTGATCACTGTGCCAATAACACCATCTGATGGCACAGCTGTACAAAATGTAAGTATTGGTCTTATTAACTGTCAGTCGATCTGTAATAAAACTGATGAAATATCTGATGTTATTAAAGGTATGGATCTTGATCCTCTCGCCTTTACAGAGACTTGGCTGACTGGTAATGTTTCAGATCAGAAAACTGTTGGTGATGTGACTCCAGCTGGATATTCATTCCATCGTGCAGCTCGGATTCACAAGAAAGGTGGGGGAGTAGGCATTCTTCTCCGTGATTCTTTGAAGTGTGAAACCCATTTGTGCTTTCAGCTTAAGTCCTTTGAAAATTACCAACTGACTTTTGTATCTGGGGGGATAAGTGTTCGTGTAGCTATTATCTACCGATTACACCCCACTAAGAAAAATGGCCTGAAAGCAGCAGATTTCTTCAATTTTCGGAATTTGTTGACTCTCTTGCTACCAACAGTGGCCATCTGTTGATCTTAGGTGATTTCAATATACATTGGGATTGCCAGAGGAATTCAGATACTAAACAACTGGCTGACATTCTTAGATCTGCCAATCTCAGGCAGCATGTCCAAAAAAGAACACACAGACATCTTAGATCTTGTCATCTCCCGTGATGGTGACAATTTGATTTGTCTGTGTCTTCCATGCTGTCTGATCATTTCCTTGTTAACATTAATGTATCTTTACAGAAACAATCTGTTTCAGCTAAAGTTATTTCATATAGAAGATATAAGTCAATTGACAAGGAGGTTTTTCTTGCTGATCTGTGAGTCTCTTCTCTGGTATTGGATCCACCGGATGATGTGGATCATCCGGTGGATCTCTATGATAATACATTGAGAGACATTGTAGATCAACATGCACCTTTAAGGACAAAGGAAATGCCAAGCAGATCAATGCTTCCATGGTACAATAAGAACATACAGGCTGCAAAGAGACACAGAAGGTATTGTGAGTGACAGTGGATCAGGACCAGTTTGTGTGTTCATTTTGAAATGTTCAAGGTCAGTAAAATTCTTGTTAAAATACTCTTGTCTCTACTAAACCTGAATATTATAATAAAAAGATTAAAGCATCCCAAAAAAATCAAAGGACTGTTTTCAGTGTTGTGAATAAAGTATTACATAAAAGTCAAACTGTCCTTCTAAATAATATCAACTCAGATAAAGATATGGCCCATTTTTTTAATAACTTCTTCTGTCAAAAATATTAAATATATGTAGTGGGTTCCATTCCAGCACCTTATCAGGGGGTAATCCATTGGTAGAAGTGTCCTGCATATCCATGTTGGATGCACTTGACCCTATGCCTACATGGCTTGTGAAAGAGTGTCTAGATGTTCTGATAAGGCCAATTACAAATATAGTTAATACATCATTATCTCTGGGTGTTTTCGCAAGATCCATGAAAGCTGCCCTTGCTAAATCATAAATAAAAAAACACACTATGGACTCTAATATTCTAAACAATTATAGACCTGTTTCAAATCTTACATTTTTATCTAAAGTTATAGAAAAGGCAGTTGCTTTCCATCTAAACAAATATTTAATCAATAATAACCTTAATGAATCAATATAGTCTGCCTATAAAAGTGGTCATAGCACTGAAACAGCCTTGGTTAGGGTGAAACATGATATCATGATGTCAATTGATCAAGGTAAGCCAGTAATACTTGTTCTTCTGGACCTGTCTGCTTTATTTGATACAGTTGACCATAATGCACTTTTCTCTAGGTTAGAAGACATGTTTGGTCTGTCAGGTAGAGTACTTGAATGGTTTTGATCATATCTGGAACAACGCTCCCAGAGAGTGTCTGTTCATGGTATTTTATCTGACATTCAATTTTTGTTATCTGGCGTACCACAGGGTTCAGTTCTTGGTCCTCTGGTTTTCACAATGGGTTACCCGTCCTCTTGGGATCATTGCGCAGCGATATGGGATTAAATATCACTTGTATGCTGATGACACACAGCTGTATATATCACTGGATCCTGACAATGAGTTAAATTTTTCCTCTTCCTTGATGAATTTAGAACATTGTATTGCCGATATTCCTCTATGCGTGACTCAAAACCTAGGGGTTATTTTTGACCAATGTATTAACATGCATGAACATGTCACATCAGTATGCCGAGCTGCCTACTACCATCTTAAGAACATCCACTGTTTAAAAACATTCTTGACACAAGAAACACTTGTAACTGTAGTTCATGCCTTTGTTACATCTCGTATAGGTAATTGTAACTCCCTGTTATATGGCATATCTGATTATAACATTAATAGCCTTCAGCGAATTCAGAATAGTGCAGCTCGCATTGTAACAAATACTAGAAGATATGATCATATAACCCCAATTCTTCAAAAACTACATTGGCTACCTGTTATACGGCGTATCCATTTCAAGATTTTGTTAATGACTTATACATCTATTAATGATATGGCGCCAGAATACCTGTGTGAACTGGTTTCCATTAGAAAGTCATCCCGAAAACTCAGGTCATCCAGTCAGATACTATTGCAGGTGCCATTGTCTCGGCTCAAGTCATATGGTGATTGTGCGTTTAGTGTTGCAGCCCCCATTTGTGGAATAAGTTGCCGGCAAATATTAGAAATGTGTCGTCTCTTGGAAATTTTAAGTCTCTTCTAAAAACACACCTATTTAATGTCGCTTTCAAAGATAAATGATTATTATCTTTTATGGTTTTTACAGACATTATATTGGGTATTATTATATTACATATTATTTGTACAGCGCCTTTGAATGGCTCCTGCTAGTAAGGGCGCTTTATTAAATATACATTATTATTATTATTATTAATATGACGTCATGTTTGTTGGAGTATGTCGTAGAGCACGGCACGTTATAATATGACGTCTTGTTTGTTGGAGTATGTAATGTTATAATATGACGTCATGTCTGTTGGAGTATGTAATGTTATAATATGACGTCATGTTTGTTTGGGTATGTTATGTTATAATATGACGTCATGTTTGTTGGAGTATGTCATAGAGCATATTATATTACGTTATAATATGACGTCATGTTTATTGGAGTATGTTATGGAGCACGTAAGGTTATAGTATGATATATTATATCTTGGTGTATATTATGTTATGTTGAATTATGTCGTCATATTTTTGGAGTATGTTATGGAAAATGCTATGTTATATTATGACGTCATATTTGCTGGAATATGTTGTATTATAAAGTCATATTTGTTGGAGTATGCTATGGAGTACGTTATGTTATATTATATTATGACGTCATATTTATGGAGTATGCTATAGAGCATGTTATGTTATAATATGACGTCATATCTGTTGGACTATGTATGGAACATGCTATATTATATATTGCGTCATGTTTGTTTGTTTGAGTATGTTATGGAGTATTACAGTATTATTATATGACGTCATGCTTGTTGGTGTATATTTTGGACCATATTATATTAGATTGCGACAGCTTCATGTTACTGACGGGCGCCTCCGTGCTCTAGCGGTAGCGTGTTGGACCACATATCACTACCACCCGTGTTCGAATCTCGGCGTGGGCATATCCGAAGGTTGTTTCATATTTGACTTCGTTTCATTACCTTTGGATGGCTTTCGGCCCATTTAGCCTACCATGTGCACAACAGTGGCCGTAAAACATCAATCATCAATCATCATCTTCGTGTTACTGTTTTGCATACAAAATCCATAGGTCATCGTTCAGGAACCAGTAACTGGCCATTCACCAGGTTACTAAAGATATATATATATATAAAATTATATATATATATATATATATATATATATATATATTATATATGTATATATGTATACAAGTCCTACTCGAGTATCGTTGACTATGAGAGCTTATCTTTAATTGATATAATACTGTTAGGTAAAATAAGAAATACTAGATAAAACACACGTGCGTGCATGCACACATACGCAAACGCATGGACGCACGAATACATAGATACACAAACAGGTTCACCCTATCAAAGAAGAGCACTTCACCATGAACTTGTGCCGAGGCTGAACAAAGCACTCACTCACTTACTGATTCACCATTTGGATACATCGAACCGGTGACGACTGTCCTTGAGCAACGTGAGTATAAATAATTACATATTTAAATGGGAGGGAGATTTGAAAGCACCGCACGCACGCACGTATGCAATCACACACCTGCACACACACGCACGCGCACACACAAGTACACTTACACACCCGCACACACGCATACAAACACAGAGAAGCACGCGCTCACACACTCATACACACACGCACACACACACACGGGCGCGCGCTCATATATATATATATATATATATATATATAGAAAGAGAGAGAGAGACCACTTGTTCTGATTTTATCAATTTATTATATCTTACATTACGATAAGATCAACAGATTTACCGATTATTGACGCCGATGATAATATATTTTATCATCACAGACACCGATAGACGACCATCTTACAAATATCAATATATTATATACCAAACGTATAAAATATTGCACCGTTTATACCCAGCCCCGTACAGTTTTAGGCACATACATAATTAAACTATTTCCTAAAATACCCCCCCCCCCCACAAATACCTGGACGTCACACCGTGTCTTCGCCTACAAGAACCTGAAAATCTATAACAAACGGATTGTTTTGTCATAATCTTCATTCGTGTCAATTTTATACTTCGTTTTTCTTGGACTCTTCTCTTTGTGGTTTTGCGGCTTGGATTACAAAATTTATAGTTGTTCGTAACGGTTATGTTGCTGCAAGTAACAACAACCCCCCCCCCCCCATCTATAAATTGCTCAGTAAGCATAATACGGCCATATAATTAGTTTAGGTGGCGTCAACTTCATATATTTTTTGGGAATTTATTACTCCCAAGTAAAGATTTGAAATTGAAAATCCCAGAACGCGAAAGAAGATTGTGTGTGTTTTAGATTTAAACAGAGCGTCAAGGGTGTGTGCTACTTGTGGAATGTCCTGTGAATATTAATTTGGATGAGGAGAGACTACATTGTTTCACCGACATCATTTGTCAGGTGTTACTGATGAAGATTGGTGGATGAGATGCTACATGATAGAAGGGACTACACACTATCTATACCAATTGTCGTCATCCGTGTAAAAAACGAACGTGTGTTTATGTTCGCAAAAAGAATACGTTCCCCAGGTGGCGGAACTTTTCAAGACGCGCAACGTGTTGACGTTAAAGTCGATGTACGAATTAGAAGCAGCCAAATTCATGTTTGCCTGTATACACAAAAATTACGAAAACCGTTAATGGAGCATTTCGCACTAAATACTGCACATCACGATCACAATACACTTTTCTCTAAGTCGCGTACACTAAAAGTTCGAGATCTAGTGAAATTCAAAACAGCTGTGTCTATGTTTAAAACATACCACTTTAAGTTACCAGCTAATATACAAGAAGATTTTGTGGAGAGAAAAAGATATCTCGGTAATAACTCGCCTTAAAAACAAATTGGTTAGGTGCTGGGTCACCTTAAAGTCTTGTCTCTTTCTATCTAAGGCATAAATCTCTGGAATTCCTTGCGGGGCGCCTCCGTGGTCTAGCGGTAGCGTGTTGGACCACAGATCACTACCACCCGTGTTAGAATCCCGGCATGGGCATATCTGAAGGTTGTTTGTCTTCCACTTCGTCTCATTACCTTTGGAAGTCGCTCGGCCCATTTAGCCTACCTGGTGCACAAAAGTGGCCATAAAACATCAATCATCAATCATCATCTGGAATTCCGTGCATGTTCAACTAACTAACTAATATAAAACAAATAAAGTATTTCAAACATAGGTACCTGATTATTTTAAAAATGGAATTGGAATTGATAAATTTTGAATTGGAATTGACGTAAATTTTTTAATTCCGAAATATTTCTTCTATGGCAATCCTACTTGGAATATAAACTACTGGGAGTAGGTTTTCTAAGTAGGTACTTTGATTAGGTAATCTGAGTACCTACGCGTGTTAAAAAGTAGTAGGTAAAAAACGGAATTGGATTTGGAATTGGAATTGAAATTTTTTGAATTGAAATTGAATTGAAATTGATAAATTTGATGCTGAATTGGAATTGACTAAATGGAATTGAGTAGAATTGGAATTGGCAAAGTGGAATTGACTCCATCTCTGATAGGTACACGACAATACTTCTGAATGAAGATATATAATTGCAACTTTATTGCAACTGATTTTGACGACTAATTCTGATTACTAGTGAATCTAAACTATATATATAATTCATTTTATGCATCCGTTAATTTTATAAATACGTTAATGTGACTAATTGTTTTTATTATTCCTTTAAGCATTCAGAATATGCATAATATTTACATATCTAATGATTTTTATATGATGGTTGTGACGCATTACTACAAGTTTTTAGCTTCTTGTGTATTCCCTTCAAGCAACATTATGTATACATCATATTGATATGGTATTAAATTGTAAGATATGTTTAGAATTGTTTGAATAAATAATAGTAGTAGTAATAATAATAATAATAATAATAATAATAATAATAATAATAATAATAAAACTTCCTTTACTCGCCAGCTTGATGACACTAATAACGACCTAGTTGCACAGCAGCGCCATCTAGCGAACTAATTTATGTGTATTAGCAGCGCCATCTAACGAACGCGTTAAACAACATATCTCATTGATGTGGATTGATATTTATTTATTTTTAATAGGCTGTGTGAATGGAATGACATATTCATAATTAAAGTTTGAGTTATACTCCTACTTTTGAGACTAGTTTCAATCTCTTTATAACAATCAAATCCTTCTGTGGATTAGTGACTAGTAAGCCACAGTGTGTACAAGTATTTTACGTCTATTTGATTTTTAAGCCTCCAGCCAATCTATCAGCACATATCATACTGTCATATTATTGAGCGATATATATATATATATATATATATATATCTGTGCGTGTGAGTGTGCGTGCACACACATTATTATATATATATATATATATATATATATATTCTAGCTGTCTGCTTTGTAAGAAAATCGTTTATCCTTTGGGGAGGCACCTTTTAAGCGTTGGCTCGGTTCAGTCATTTAGAAGCAGAATTTCCAATTCAAAATATGATCCTGTGGCATTATAAAAATATGACGTTGATTGTCCTTAGGCTAGTGAGTTTTTACACCGTCGCTAACACTCGTTGCGTATAATTCGTTGTAGTAGTATTCTGGCGTAGAATAATCCTTTCTACGCCGACTTTTTCTAGTCTGATATATGATATTGGAGGCAACTTAGTAAGTAACATTAAACCCGGTTATTAATCGTATCGTGTGTATAACAGGTTTTCGCAGCACCGATGCCATAACGTCATTTCTGTATCCCTAACGGCGACACACCGATCCCATGTAAGGGTCATTTTGTTGAAACTGGATCACCGAGCAGACCACATCACGTGACAGGCTGATCACATCAGTACCCCCCCCCCCACAAATACATGGATCATTGGACTGCATGGAGTATTCAGACAGAGTGACCTTTCTATAATTGACCACAAAGACAAAAACAAGATTACATTGCTAAACTTCTTAGGAATGTGTGTCACAATTTTGTAATCGTTGATTTGCATATATATATATATATATATATATATATATATATAGTATACACAAGCGGTATATTGTTGTGGGTCAGGTAAGAGATACGTTTATTTCTAATTGTCTCGACTGTCCGTGAACTAATCAGAGCCGATAGCAACAAATGGGATAGGTCAATGAATTCTTGTTTCATCATTCATTCATCAAGTTTAAAATAACTTAAACATAGATCAATAATAAGAGCTATTTCGTTTGTGGAGGTCACGTTTTATAAACATCCGTATAGCCACCGGCAGTCTTGACCCGAAACGGGGAACCTTAGCTATTAACGTTAAAGTCCAGTGAGTGTGAAATGTAAAACCAAAAATGATTAAATTAATTAAACGACCCGTGGAACGGGGCGGTGTAATATTCATTACATATTTTTTTCGTTTTTGATGTTAATATTTATGTGCGCTTTCTTTCCGTTACGGACAGAAGTCCAAAGGACTAAAACTCAATTTAAATCAAATAATCAAATTTTAAATGTACTTTACGTTGATAATTAAAGCAGCCTATATATATATATATATATATATATATATATAACAGAATGTGATAGAATGAATTATGACAGATGAGATCGTCCTAAACATGACAACAAGCTTAACAGAAACACAATGTTTCTCATCTAGGCCCGTAGTTTTTCAAACATTAGTACCATTTGAATCAATTGTCCAGTTTTCGTCATCACCCGAGCTTCACCACTCTCAATTCACTGAAGGCGGTCGATACTTTTAATCAGATGTGGTAAAGAATATTAAAGATGACGGGAAAGGAAAATTTATATTTCGAAGTAAATAAACCGTAGCAAATAGTTATTTTATTCCCTATCAAAATAATTCTGACCACTAGCTATTATATTTCAATTAAAATATTCCCTAAATCCTTAAATTCCGAAACTTTCGCGAGCCATTGCTAGTGATTCTTGTGTGACGTTGACGAGCCCATTACCAGTTCGCAGACACAATGTTAGGTTCCGACGAAACTGTTGACCTTCTCAGGGATATCAAGCCATACAGATTTAAACCACCCGCGAAAGAGGTCACAGCCTGTATCAACTTTGAAGATTTAGCTGCAGCAAGTGCATATGTGAATACAGGGTAGCCACCTGTGCCGCTGACACCCGGCCCAGGTTGAGAATGCGATACTATTCCTCTTCCTTTCACATAACTTCATTTAACATATATTGGTATTTGTCGGTACACGGGAGCCCGGTGGTTGCATGGAGCTTTCCCATATGTGACCTATACAGGAATGTGCTGCCCTTGGTGTGTCATTTTGGCCATTTTGTGCCTAAATAAAATTAAGTTGTTGAATAACGGAAATTTTACTTATTCGCCAAGGTATGAACTGGTGAATATCCAATAGTTTGCTTTCAAAATTACCCCATTACCGCTAATACCTACCCGTTTTCTATTCAATTTCGCCAGTAAGCTGCTGATTCGTTTTGGCTTAGCATCATGCTGTTTGTAAAGTATGGAAGGAATGGCATCTAATGTGAACTCTTCTTGTCATATTCAACTGATCATGCCAAAGATGATGAAATAACGAACATACGTTTCTCAAAGGGTTTCCTGCATAGCTTCCACTGTTCATGTTTCGCAGCAAATCTCGCAAACGAGTGTTGTTTTTTAGGGAACGAAAGCTTGCTCCACCCGCAGATCCATTTGCATGATCATAAGCAGCACAATGCACCCTTTTACATCTTTAACAGTGACAATATCGAATTTCACAATACAAGTTAAACTAAGCCACGGTGAGTGTTTGGCGTATGTTTGTCAAGGATGACATATTTGTCCATGTAAGATGTTAGCAAAAACCACTGTAACTTTATTTCTATGAAAAATGCATCTCTGACTGAAATCGATTTTAATAAATAACACTGACATTTTACCTGATTTGGAAGACCTTTCTTTGTGAAATTTAAGATAGACTGTGAACCACGGTACTAAGTGTTTACTATGTTAAAACTGTAGTTGTCCTTAACATGGTAAAATCAGCTCAACATACTCATGTGACAAGTTCATTCTTGTTAATACATTTGTTGAACTAACCCCTAGATGCTTTACATCATGTGATGTTAGTGTTTTTAGGAGTTTCATATGATGACATGATGGCAAATAGATAATACCAAGTTGTTAATAACCCACAGTCAAATCCATTAGGCCGTTCAGTGTCCTAGAACGGTTGAGAAAAAAACCCAGTTTAATGACAAGGAGGTAATAGCATAAATTATTGATTACAAATGCTAAACATAAAATCGTAATCTTCCAAATATTTTACAAAATCAAATATTTATATTGACTAGATGTTTATTTTCATCAATTATATAACAAAGAAAAAATACCAACTTCTCTTAGAAAACATACAATTCTATCCGTTGTAATATTCTCCAACAGTTGTTTACGAGTCTCTCTGTGGTAATATTGTTCTCTGCAATGGAGGGGACTGTGCTCTAAAATCAGACATTCATCTCTGTTGGGTTTTCACCAACCAGGTGGTATCTATGTATGAGGAGAGTGCCCAATCCGCAAGCGTCACAGCACCAATTCGTCACGAAACCTTTACCCACTGGACGTTATACGAAAAGCGATTCTAGGCTACACTGCATGCAATTTGTTTTATTTTTCTCGTGACTAAAAATCTGACCTGCTGTCTTGCATAGTGTTTTTTGAAAGGCCGGAAGTCAGCGAAAGACGTGATGTTGATCTTCAGACCTATAAGAACAGCTTTGGCAGCCTGGTCGGCGAGTTCATTGCCACAAATACTAACATGGCTCGGTATTTAGAAGATTATTACATCTTTTTGTTTGGTTTTGTAGCAGGAATGTAGTTCTAAAATAATGAGGACAAGGTGATTTTCTAGGTCAAATCTTTCTGCAGCCTGTACACAGGACAAAAAATCCACACACAAAGTATATTTGTCCCCAGTCGAACCAATACCATTAAGGAGTGGACATTCTGTTGTGTCTATTGAAGCCACGTTATGCAATAATTCCATCAGGTTCTGCCTGCCACAAGCTACAGCGTAATCTACTCAATTGCCTTCTTTTGAACCATCAGTATAGATGAACTGATGGTCATCATATTTATTTTATATGATGTTAAAACTGGTCTGAAAATGCGATGAACAAACATCGGATTTCTTACCAACTCTCAGATCATACAAAAATGTTGATTCTACCATATCCCACACTGGGATATGAGGAAGGCTGACATTTTCTATTTGATGTGGGTCAAACTCCAAGTCTTGTTTCGGAGATCTAGGTCTATTTCCAAAATTTAGGAACCAATTCCTCATTTGATTCTACATAAAGACGTTCCCATAAGGAAGTCCTGAATGTCCATGTGTCTCTTCTCGATCCCTCGTTATGAATAAAGTGAAGTAGTCTTATTTTTGATTTACGGGCCGACACCCAGCAATTCAACGAAATCAAGTTGGGATTTAAATACTGGTCTATATAGACAGAACAGCGTTGGGGGATTTACACCCTCCTATGGAGCATAAACTATATCACCCAGGTCATTATAGTCCACAAAGGGCCCACTTCTAGTATTTGCCAAGACATTAAAAACACGGTTCACCCTCGGATGATATTTCTTAAATATGTAATGCTTTGAATAGTAAGCAAATATGCCACAATAATAATACCAAATATACCTGATATCACAGATCTAGGAAAGTAATCCAAATTAGTGCCAGATTCGAAGACGGGAAGGAGAAAAGTCAAGTGCTCTGACGTCACCTGGGTCACGCGTACATCGAGTTCACGTAAACACCATTTAATGTTCCCGGTTCCCCTCGCGCTTTCTTCGATGATTTCGCTTTTTTCTAAACAATCGGAATCATGTCCACCTAGTAATGGTTCTTCTGGCTCAAACTGATATGGTTCCGTTTCATTCATGGCGTAATTGAAATTATTCCTCGCTAACACTTGTTTAGACTTGCGGTTAAACTGGTGGATTCAAGTGACGTCAGCATTCAGAAGTTTCCGGTCTCAATCTGGCTTCAAGATGGTGGCACCAACCGGTCATGGAAAATCGCTTAATCAGCACTTTGAACTGTAATATGTGGGTGATCGTTATTTATGATATTTATAAACATAAATGAATTAGTCGTGAAAATTTGAAAATGAAGGTGGAGTCTTCCTTTAAAATTATTTCGTTTTTTTCTTCATAACTTTTATTATGCCATGTGCTGATGAATTCTCCAGTATCTCCTCCTGGGTTGTGTCTGAGAGCTCCCTATATCATATCTCTCCCCTTTTAAATGTCATGCTATGATGTGGGACTACCTTAATTAGGCAATTTGCCAGCAATGTGGAATGCAGCAAATTGCAATAATGAAGTCTCCAGATCGGAGGCTTTTCACGGCTGATGGTGTTACGGTCGGGCTTTTCAGTCCTTTCTCAATGGCAAAGGATTAGCTTAGCCAAGGGAAAGTCATTATTTGTACCCTGTATTGTTACAAATCTGGGCCACATATGTATATATGATTGCTCGCTGTCTGGGTAAAGATCTACATCTACCGTAACGTTCGTTTGTGCGAGTCAGGTTTTTAAGGCTTGTTGTGTGTCTATATGAGTTTTGCTGATTCGGCAGAAATGATCCACACCCACTACTAGAAAAACGCCCGGTCCAGTTGGGGACATGGTTGATGTATAACAAAGTAATTGTTAGTGATTGTTTTATGCTAATCATCTTTCAGCCTTACTACTTTACATCGTACATTTGTGATCAAACCAGTACACATAAACAATTTATCAACCCATGAAACAAACATATCTAATGTAAATAAATGTACTTCAATGACAATCTACGCCGGTACCATTATACGACAGTGACAATCTACATAAGTGACTAGAAAATCTACATCTTCATTCCCTTGTAAAAGCTTAACATTTTCTGATGTTAATTCCACAATCATTCGATTCTATTCAAACATATATCAACTCCACAATGGATCAGATTTGTTAATAAACATCTTATTTAAATGGTTCCCTTCAAATAGTCTATTATCGGAATGTAAAT
This sequence comes from Paralvinella palmiformis, assembly GCA_025642065.1. NCBI lineage: Eukaryota > Metazoa > Annelida > Polychaeta > Terebellida > Alvinellidae > Paralvinella > Paralvinella palmiformis. The sequence continues at coordinate 7,380 of JAODUP010000651.1, read as the reverse complement.
ATCATATCCTGTTTGTATATTATGAACAGCAGATTGGCTAATGGAATGTATCCTGTGTCAAAGTAATTAAGTACAAGGAAGTTCGAAGAGAATCATGATCTCGTCATGAAAATGTTTGAGAATAATAGGCCATTAATTCAACGATTCTGCACAAGGAAGAGCGTTACAAAACAAGCCATAATATTTAATTATGGTTTATAATAAATGGGTACGGACAGAACCACAGCTAATATATTAACTTTTGTTAAATTTCGTCTATTTTATGTTTACAATATGTACATACAAAGTCAACTTTAAAAAAACAAATTCTACCATAGTACACTATCATGGATAAGGAATAATGTACGAAGAATTATTATTATTTTGTTCTTCAAAACCTGTAGGCCTATATACATAATAATAATAATAATAATAATAATAATAATAATAATAATAATAATATATGGCGACCAAACACCTTTATTTGCTAGAGCCATTCAAACGCGATATTTATTTTGGTGATATAATAAATAAAATATGTTTTATGACTATAAATTTAAATATAGTAAATTTATCAATTAAATCAACTCTAGAAACAGTCAAATTAAAGTGTGTATGATGTGTTTAGTCTCATCTTCTAACTTACATTCTATAACTAGATTTTACAACTTTAGTCTGTATATCGCTTGTATCACTATGCACTCAAAATTTATGAAGAGTAATACCGATGATAGCCTTACGTAAATGTTAAATTAAAGAATGTCAACAAAATCAGTTTAACAACTAACTGTGTTTTGTATTGTGAATATGTAGCATTCTGGCCAAGAGAGAATATCCCTGACGTCATACCAGTGGCCTTCGTGTAGAAAGTATAGACCCTGAAGCCTCTGTATGACTGTAACCCAGAAATAAGCATCCTACACACTAACCCATATCAATTACTGCTGGCAAGAGAGCTACTGATAAATTAATAATAATTATATCTATATATATATATATATATATATATATATATATATATATACGCAAACCATTACGTATTTCCCTAATTATAATTCGCATAGCACCTAATACATCACTGATAAATGGGTGATTCAATCTACGTTGACGGGGAAGTGAATATCCCAATAAAATAGCCCCACGGATCCGTTGTAAAAACATCCGGTCTCGATGCTTCCTGACACGAAATTCGCCAACCTACGATAGTTGTCTGTAGCCTGTCGAGAAGATTCAACTCCATTATGTCCCCAATCAACATCATCTTGAGTCTCTGGATCCAATCAATCTTGACTTCTCAGTTTTGGGATCTTTCTCGCTCTGTGGAGTTATCGCCATGTGATGCAAGAATGGATCAGAGTTCAATTGGACTCCATCTGGATTGTAGTAATCGGCACTTGAAGGAGATACCTAGCCACTTAGATAATACAGGTGTGGTGAGCGTTGACCTTAGCAGGAACATGTTTAAGGTGAGTATACTTAGAATACCAATACCAAGTAAATGTGAGTAAGTGAATACTGATTATCTTAAACGAACACCGTTACACACTATAAAGCCGGATGTATTAAATTATGTGTTTATATCATATAAGTTAGAACTTTACCAAAAGTAAATAAAAATAAAATTTGCCTGTTGTTTGTAATATAAATTTATATGTCTGTCTCCGTTTGCGTGTATGTATGCACACACACACACACACACACACACACACACACACACACACACACACACACACACACACACACACACACACACACACACACACACACACATTATATTCCATACACTATTTGCGTCTTTGGAGGGACACCATTTAGGTTTTGCGCCTCGGACTCAAGCATTTAAATGACTCGAGCGGAAACTTAAAGTATTATAAGTACTACTGACTTTGGAATAGAAACAATACGTCAAATATCTACGGTTGTACTGGGCAAAGTCGAATAGTTAGGGTGTTTTATATAACAGCTTGCATATACAATTCACCTTAGTAGTATGTGTGAAAAACGCCATTTATGATCAGCAGACCAGAACTAGCCTTGAATGGACATTACTACACCTAGATAATTCAAAATTTAAGGACGTCAGTATAATTACATAGTTTGTATTGCAGACATTAGGTCTGGTTTAAAAATGTTAAAACATACTTTTAACAGCGACGAAGCTATGAAGCCATAATGGTTCCGTTTAGCACATATGTCAGTTTTCTAATTGCAATTAAGTCTACACTTTTATTTGTTGTTCATTTCTGTATTTTTGCCGCCATTTGAGAGATGATACGTACATCACACACGCAGAAGAAAACACACGTACGCAATACATTTAAATCATACATGTTAACGAATCAGTTAAGATCCTCAAATGGAGATATAAGCGTATTCATCGCAGCTCGAGTATGACTAGTGCTGTTACAAGAATCCAGCAAAAGGGCAAAACAATCTGCCATGCCATCTTGGGGGTATTGCTTCAGCTTTAATATTTGGCACTAAAAGTACATTTGATCACGCAGATAACTTACAAGAGATATGCCATGCTCGTTAAAGGTAGTAATAACTCTCTCAATTATCGATTATTGACAAACAACTGGATAAGAATTCCTTTGGTGAATGAGTCTGGTATAAAAGCAAATCGTATGCAAAGCTTTAACATGTCACAAACAACAGGTGTCACATTAATATTGTTAACCCATTTTACAAGTTCGGCATTCACTCGATCAATGCCGGCTGAACATTCGGTACGGAGTTTGTTCAGATAACTATGGAACATGTTTTCTGCCGTGATCTGACTTGAGTGTGTTACTCAATGACACCACGTCTATTGAGGATTAAATGTTTTGAGTTTTGTTGCGTGGTGACTTAAGAACTGGTGATACAATACACTCGCTCAACATGAAACGTTGCCACTCTGGATTCAGCAACCTGAATAATCTTACAGTGTTTGAATTAGCTCTTCGAGATTCTCTGTCCCACACGGCTAACACACAAACACTATCATTACATACAAACATTATATATAATTATGATACTGAAAGGTCCCCTATATATATATATATATACGGACCAAAAGCCCGTATATCAAGTTTGACGTAACCTAGAGACGAGCCTATACACAATAAACGTCATCGTTTACAAAAGCTTTAATAAACTAGATTTGAATTGATGATAATAATATCAGAAGATGTCATCTATATACGGTAGACGTTAAAAACCCCGTATAAACTGTGAATAAAGATATAAGAATATGGCTTATCCGTAGGTATTGGCTAAATATTCCCACTTGCCTAAATTTATTTGGTATTTCCACTTGCTTGGATTTATCAGATATTTTTTATTGCCTCTGTTTGGTCGATGGGCATTTGCTTTATACGTGTATTAGTTTATAATCGAAGTGGTTGTACATCAGCAAGTTGTACGAGTAATTGTACCAGCTAAAAGGGAAGTAAAGCCGGCTCTCGACGTTATAGCAAGCATACATTTCTCGGATAGGTTACACCATTACAAGTTATGTATTTTACGAAATATATACTCTAGATTTAATTTCTATCAGCATTGGATCGATTAGATTTGGTTATTATCTATACTATCGTCGACTCTGATGTTTACCCAAATAATTCGGTTTTTGGTTAAGTGTATAAAGGATCGAGAATTGTTAACGTAGTTCTTCTATAGCCGCGAAAACTCCCCCACCTTATTTTTGTCATGCGTAATTATAAATATTTATAGATAATGAATTACAGTAGAGTTCAGTTAGTTGCCTTACAACCTCATGACCATAAAGCCAGGCGTTTATCAATACGACCAATTGGGTGGAAAGGAAGCAAAGCTGACATCATCTAATGGAAGTAATTTTATCCCTTTACCAATAAATGGTCTGTCGATCTGTAATAAATGTGACGAAATATCTGATGTGGCTAAAAGCAAAAAAGGTATCTCATAAAAGAAATAAAATTAGATTGACAAGTATGCTTTTCTTGCTGATCTGGGATCTTTTCTCTGGTAAAGTTCCATCAGTGTCATTTGATATATTATATATATATATATATATATATATATATATATATATATATATATATATATATATATATATATATATATACATACATATTATAGTACATTAAGTGATATGGTAGTTGGTTATACGTATTCCATCAGTCTGCTGTTACTCTCCAGCTCACAGAGGGACATAAACAAATATGATAATATCACCTCAATTCGACAACAATTAAATTTCACTTGTTGGACGGATGGACGGATGGACGGACGGACGGACGGATGGATGGATGAATGAACTGACGGATCATATAAACATTTGAATGAATGAAAACATATAACATTGATGTTACTTCTTTTTCATAAAATGTACCAGACTTTGGAACGATTCTCGTTCCATGAACTTGGCAGGATTAGGAAGTTGAACATATCAGGGTGTAACATAGAGAAGATATCTAGTTCGACTTTTCTGGATCTTGACCATCTAGAAGAGTTAGATATGAAGAATAATCCAATCATAGGGAGTGGTCTACCTAAAGGGCTGTTTACTCCTCTACCAAAATTACGACGCCTATTTGTCAGTGCAAGTGACAGATCTACAAGTGACAGAATCCCTTGGAATGAACTAAGTAATCTTACTAAGATCATCTTCACACCTGGATCAGCCGACAGCTTCCGGTCTCTAGCCGCTCTCCCGAACTTAGAGAAGGCTTACTTTACATACTGCAGGATCGGTTCCGTCTTGACACCAGTAATAATGCAAGCCTTCAGGAACTCTTCAATAACAGAAATTGCCTTCATCTCTTGTGACATTAAAAGGATAGAAAATGGAACATTTGATGGTTTGTCTTCATTGGAGGTGTTGAATCTTGCGGGCAACTTCCAATTAAAGGTTGATAATGTAATCAACGCGCTCTCAACTAGTAGTGACGTCACCGTAAAAACTCTGATATTGGATTTGGTAGGATCAGAGAGCAGTCTGTTCATTGCGGGTCTTCATGAGCATCCCAGCTGTAGATCTGCTTGGAAACATCTCAGAAAGTTGTCGATTCGCGGTATTAATATTGTTGCCATTAATTCGAGATTTCAGAACTGCGTGCCAAATCTAGAAGCGATTGCATTAGGTTTTAATACGATAGCGAAGTGTGGGGATAGCATTGATCAATGCGCAGGAGTTTTAATTAGACCAGTATTTCATTTGCGCTATATAGATATGTCATACTTCATGCTCTCTGATACGTCCGGCTTGGAAATTTTAAGTGGCTATGACGAATCTTCAAACTGGGTCAAACTGAATGAAGATTATTTTCCATCATTTGAGGAATACACTTCGGAGATTTGTAATCCACCCACTAGCGTATCGTACGTTAATATATCAATGAAAGGTACCTGCAAATGGATTCCATTTCCTCCTTGTCTCACATATATCAAGGCCGATCATTGGTTAAGAAACTTGTTTGCTCCAGTTCAACACAGAGGATGTGTTAAATTTTCTAGTAATACACTAACGTATCTCAATATCTCGGCCAGGTTTTCTGCTGCAACGGAACCATTGGGCTTAAATAGAACTGTTATAGGGTTATCTAGTGTGAGAACAATTGATGCATCAGCATTCGGCTTATTATTCGTAGATTTTGACATTATCCGGAACATGCCTTCATTGCAGATTTTCAACTTAGCAGGAAACATTTTAGCGAACAAAAAATTGACGTCCTTCCCTCAACATACAAAATTACATGAGTTGAACATGGCCAGGAACTCCATCAGAGAATTTCCGGCTGATATGTTTGTCAATCTTGTGGCGCTGAGGCGTCTGGATATCTCTAACAACCAACTAAAGAGTGTACGCTTCGAGCTTCCTTCACACCTGGCGTATCTGGATCTATCAGGGAACTCGTTCATTAGTTTTGACAGTAACACACGTCTGGTGGTGAACGCTTTGCCATCGCTCGTCTTACACCTCGATCACAATTCATTTCAGTGTGACTGTCCCGAAACGAGTTTCATTGAATGGTATCAGAAAACGGGGACCAACATCATCAATCGAGAGAATATTACTTGTCAACAAGGAATACGTAAATATCATATTATTAAAATAAATACGTCACAGCTTGAGATCAAATGTGGTCTAACCGTCAACGTGGTTGTCATCTCTGCTGTTGTCTCTAGTGTAGTTATTATGATGGTTACCATGGCAGTCATTATCTACAGGTAAGAATGATTTTCTCTCTCTCTCTCTCCTCCCCTCTCTCACTGTCTGTGTGTGTGAGAGAGAGCTTGAATGTATGCTCGTGCGCCTGTATGTGAGCTAATGCAATATATCACCTATTTTGTACTCTCTCTCTCTCACACACACACACACACACACACACACACACACACACACACACACACACACACACACACACACACACACACGCACGCACACACACACACACACACACACACACACACACACACACAAAATATAAACCCACCGTTTGTAAAGCAATGAGATATCTATATATCAATTGTCAAATAGGAAGCTACGACTAATTCATTTGAAGTACATTTAGGTTTATTTTCTCATTATGTTGGGCACTTTCACACCTGTACAAAAATATAAATTCTATTCAATTATCTTTGGGATGTTTTCAAAACACCGGGTTACGTAAGTTCACAAGTAGAACAAGTAGAACAAAGAGATTAAAATAGCACCCATCCTTTGTTAAAAAGAACTAAAGGATTAAGTGCGTGGCTTCCTATTGAAAATTGTGTACATAAACCTCGAGCAATATGGTAACGTTAGACATTCTATGCAACCTGATGAAGACTTGAATAGGTCGCTGCTATTAGTATTAATCTGTATAGTTGTATTTAGATTTATGGAGGTAGGTTTCGAAGGTTGTTTAGATATGTTGATGCTCTGTGCCTGTTGCCTCTTACTATGTACCCTAAACGAACATTGCCCGTGCCAGACATCTTATCTATTTCCATCCAGATTCCTTATTACAGCAATGTAAGAAAGTTATGTCGTTATTACAACATGCTTGAGTTTATTAGCTTTGTTATGTATAATGTAGAATCTATATTGTTGTCCTCTTATGTGGTCTGGCGAAACGACATATTAATTCATACAATGCTGCTTGATGGATTTATACTCCTGGAGTCGTTTGTTACTCCGGCAGGCATTTCCATGAGTATTAAGCTGCGGACAGAGTTTTTCACATATTATGAGTAATTAGATTACACTGATATAGGAAATTTGTTAAATGTATAGCTATTATAATCTCGACGTGTCATTCGCAGTATCGGAGATCTGCCTGAAATCCGCTGTTCTCGACCATGGGTGAAATAGATCAAGTGGATAGGCACTTTAATTTAGATCCACCACACCTAACTGCATATACTTAGGGACACTAAATTAAGCGTGAATGA
>JAODUP010000650.1:280000-316179 GCA_025642065.1 Paralvinella palmiformis | reverse complement strand
GGCGTATAATATTTCATCATTTGTGTATTGGGAACATAACATTAAGCCCTCTCTAGGTAAATAATCTAAAAGAGCTATATTGTGTAATGAACTTCTATGTGACAAATCTGTATTGAAGTCCCCACCTATTATACTGTGTGATATATCAACACATTTGATATGCATCAAGCGGATTTCAGATAATACATCAAGATACATATCAAGATTGTCATGATCTTGTTCCGTGTCACATAGCATATTAATATTGAGCAGTAATATCTTAGACCAGCATGGTAAGTCCATAATAATGAGAGCACACCTTGTTTGAGCACTAAACAATATGTGTAATAGCCATTTTAATTTATAAAAGACAAAATTCACATATTATATTATAAATACCTGCTTGTAACAGTTCATTATGAATTTAAATCATTTTTTGTAATACCCTGCTTAGCAGTATAAAATCGCCTAACATGGACTCCACTAGGCCAGAATTCAGGATTAAGCACCTGAGTGAAATCCGACAGTCAAACTTCAACAGGTGGCATTCTCGTTAGATATAGAATCAGTTGATCTAACTTCTACTAAAACTATTAGCCATGTGCTGATGGTGTTACCAACACTGGAGCTAAACAAACAAATCACTCACTCACTCACTCACTTGGTTAGATGTTAGAGGAGGAAAGAAGAGACAGAAATAATTATTGTAAGTGATTATTACATCTCGTTTATTGAAGATAGTGCATCTTTCTTAGTGGAAGATGTACGGGTTATTATCTCTAAGTATCTTTATCAAACACAAAACAAATTAAATATATATATATATATATATATATATATATATATATATATATATACTAACTAGCACAAATTAACAAGAATACAAAATGCCGCCTCCCCAATACTGGCTTCCTGGTCTAGTTCTTAGAACAATAATAGCACATCAACAGATATATTATATATAGTAAATACTATAATTCATGCCATATTCAATGTGCCTAAAGCCATCGTTTATTAGATTCATCAGTATCCTTGAGACGAGACATAGTTTCACAGGGAGCACTGTGTACTTAATTTTCAAAACTGAAACTATGTATAAGGCATAGGATTAGAAGAACAGCTGATTTTTACCAAATAAACTACTAGTCACTGGGATCAATTCAGAGCGTTAGTTTCAGACATAAAATGTAAAAACCAGATGGCTCTATATACACACATGATGATACATGATCAGTAACAACGTGTCAACGTGACATTTTGAATATAACGTAACTGGTATTCCTTTAACCATAGAGTGTGTTTAAATTGATTGAAAGCGAACTAACACACCTTTTGTAATTTTGGATAATCAATTATATTTCACCGATTACCATTTGTCTATTAACCGAACGAAATGAAGACAAGATCGTCGAGAATTTAGAAATAATTATCTGACAAACACATATTTCACAATGGCTATCAATACAATGTTACACAATTATCCGGTGCTCAACTGCAAATCAAAGTTTCAAAGAAAGTTTTCTAATGACGGATATACTTAGTTCCGTACAGATACTGAGTGATAGATTAACACAACCTTGTTTAAAGTTAATATTTTTAGTGATAAGGTAGTTTTCAAAGTTCATAAATAAGGATAATAATATTAATAATAGTATTTCATATAGCGCTTTATTCAAATTGAATTGCTCTAAAGCGTTATCCATTGAGATAAAATATTATTGCTTCAGGCAGTCACCGAGTCAGTGAGTGAGTGAGTGAGTGAGTGAGTTGGTGTTTGATTGAGTGAGCCGATGAGTGAGTCGATGAGTGGTTCAGTTGGACAATGAGTTAGTACGTGAGTCAGTAGGTCGGTCATTCGTTTGCTGATTGGATTGTTCGGCTTCGCCGCCAATATCATATGGAAAACATAAACTGGATGTTACTGCCGGGAGACAAAAATGACGATAAAACGAAACATCCTCATCTCAGGTAACGCCACGATTCGAACCCAAACAAGAAGACGTGTTGCGCAATATGCCACCGATTACATGATGGTGGTACTCGATGAGAAGTTCATCTAAAACCAGCTTCAGTTTTAGGATTGAGTAGAATGTGATGTTAGTCACTCTAATTGTTTCGATAATCTGATTTTACCGTCCAACAATTAATACGATCCCATCAGAAAAATATCCATCTTTCAATCAATATGTGATATAAAGATTTATTTTATTACATGTCTATGAGAGCAAGAGAAGAGCACTGTTACTTAATGAAAATACAATTAACACGAACTGAGTTATAATTCTATTAATTCAGTTGCATCAAATATATTATTTAGATGAAACGATTACAATATATCATGTACACTTTATTTAAGGGGCGTAACCTGAGTTAAGGCAAATTACTGTCATCGATTAATCCAATCACCAACTCATCCATTCACCTAATCACCAATACATATGTCCAGCAATTCATTTATCCATCCATCCATCCTTCAGCTTATTCATTAAAATAACTGATTATCAAGAGATATGGCATATTTGCTTATAACATCAGTGGCCTTCAGCGAATTCAGAATAGTGCAGCTCTCATAGTGATAAATACCCGATAATATGATTATATCACCCCAATTATTCAAAACCTATATTGGCTAGCTGTTAGAGTGCGTATACATTTCAAGATTTGTTTACTTATAAATTTATCAATTACATGACACCTGAATACCTGTATAAACTGGTGTCCATTAGAAAGTCATCCCAAAAAATCAGGTCATTCAGTCAGATACTATTGCAGGTGTCTATGTCTCGGCTCAAGTCATATGGTAATGGTGTGTTTAGTGTTGCAGCCCACACTTTGTGGAATAATTTGAATATTAGAAATTCGTCGTCTTTTGAAATTTTTCTATTTGTTCTGAAACCTTACCCTTTCAAAGTTGATTTCACAGATAAATCATATTCATCGTTCAAATCTTTTACCGAGTTTATATATATATATATATATATATATATATATATATATATATATATATATATATTATATGTATATATATAATTATTTAGGGTATATAGTAAAGTGTTCTTTGAATGGTTCTAGATAGTAAGATGTATATAGTAAGGGTTATATAGTAAGGGTTATATAGTAAGGGTTTATATAGTAAGGGTTTATATAGTAAAGGTTATATAGTAAGTATTAATTATACGTTATTATACATTATGCTTTATTATTATGCTTTATTATTATGTTTGTTGTTGTTGTTGTTGTTGTTGTTTAACAATCTCATGCTAAGTAAAGACTTACGTATAGATATACTGACAATGTTAATGATACATGAAAGTTAATTATAAAACAAAGAAAGTCGACAGAGAGATGAGTAATCTTCATATAAATATATTATTGTCATTCTATTGTCATCTTTTATCTTTAGTATTCATTCTTCGCGGAACAAATTATTTTTAGAACATTAATGTCGTGGTTGTTTTCCTCAATTATAAATAATCATGTATGTATGTGAATATATGACATCACGTAGATAACACGACATAGATAACACGACATAGATAACACGACATAGATAACACGACATATATAACACGACATATATAACACGACATAGATAACATGACATATATAACACGACATATATAACATCACATAGATAACATCACATAGATAACATCACATAGATAACATGACATATATAACATCACATATATAACATCACATAGATAACATCACATATATAACATCACATAGATAACATCACATAGATAACATCACATATATAACATCACATATATAACACGACATATATAACATCACATATATAATACCACATAGATAACGTCACATAGATAACATCACATATATAATACCACATAGATAACATCACATATATAACATCACATATATAACATCACATATATAACACCACATATATAACACCACATATATAACACCACATATATAATATCACATGTATAATACCACATATATAACACCACATATATAATATCACATGTATAATACCACATAGATAACACCACATAGATAATATCACATAGATAACATCACATAGATAACATCACATAGACATTATTGTTGGTTATGTTTTATTTTCTAAATTACCGCTGAAGAGCAAAACTACAAAATTAATACATCATGATATTTATAACAACACAAAGTCTACATCATGAAAACAACATTATACTATAATCTGACATAAAACACACACATACACACACATACATACATACACTCACTCACATACACACATATATATATATATATATATATACATAAACACACACGCGCACACTCACACCAACACATCGACACACACATAAAAACACGCACCACACACCGACACAAACATTTAAACACAGAGAGAGAGAGAGAGAAACACGTGACTTGTCTATGGCTCATAAGTGATTCTTATGCTAGAATTCAGAAAAATTGCCATTTGTGGGAACCCGTTTCACGTGTGGATCCACAGGCGGCGTCACTGTCGTGTTTGCCCCGTTGTCCACGGGGTCGGACACGTGGTCGGTCACATGGTCGGACACGTGGTCTGCGTTCGCTGACTTCGCGTCTCTGTGATCGTGTTGTTGTTCTTGTTGTTCCTGTTGTTGTCGATGACAATTAGAATATCGTTGAATCACTGACATCGGTATCTTGTCGTTGCTAAACGCCGTGTTGTGCGTCGTGGCGGATGTATACGACTTCCGGATCCCAGACCGCTTCCGGTTGCAGCCGAACACGATACGCAGTTGATTACGAAACGTACTTCCGGTCAGGCAGTAGAGAAAGAAGTTAACGGCATAGTTGGTGGCAGCGAACAGATCGGTCACTTTCGTGGCCACGTATATCCGGTACGAGAAGAACCGATCCAGAGGGCGCCACAGTTTCGATTTATATTCATTGACGTAGTACAGGATAGTGTACGGCAGACGAAGGATGATGAAGGCCAAGGCCACGGCTAACAACATGGCCGTTAATTGGCTCTCGATCGAACTCCTCGTCGGCCATCGCTGCGCACGCGCCGCCGCCGAAGTTCCGACGCGCTCCTCGTTCAGCGTGCGCCTGCGCACGACCTTTGCCCTAGCTAGGTTGACCACGATGAGTACCGTCAGTACGATGACGATGATGCCGGGAAGAAGGAGCGAGCCGACGCGCAGTACCAGCCAACTGCCGCGCTCGTACCACGCGTGATCCGTTATTAGACACTGGATCTCGCCCGCCCACTTGTCCAGGCCGATGCTGAGCACCGGAAAGCAGCCGAGCGCGAAACAGACGAGGTACACGACGGCGATAGTCGTGCCGGCGACCTTACGCGTGCATGAAGTCATCGCCTTGAGCGGAAATGCGACGATGACGAACCGCTCACATGTTATGGCGACCGTGATCCAGGCGGAAGTGAGCTTGGCGCCGTACCGGATCGAGAAGACGAACTGGCACGTGGCGTCCGACAATACCAGGAACCTATAACCAGGCACGTGATCATCCGTATCCAGCCACCGGAGTAACTCGCCGATCAGGAACAACGTATCGGCTACCGACAATGCTATCAGATAAAGACCGGTTGTTGAATTGCGCAGAATCCGTGACCAAACTAACACCAGGATCGACAGGACGTTGAAGACAAATCCGATCGGGATGATGACGCCGATCCCGACGAAATAACCGAACCGTATCGGCGCGAAGTTCGGCATCGGTGGCGCCACCGTGGTCATTTCCGCTTCGTCGAACCACGTGGCCGTCGTAGTCATCGCCGCAGCCATGATCGTTGTTGTTGTTGTTGTTATTGTTGTTGTTGTTGATAATGATGATGATGATGACGATGATGATCTAGATGTGTTTTATTGTTAATGTTGACCTTGTAACGTTGACCTAATAACATCCGAAGTCGTTTGCTAAAATCTGAAATTGGAAACAGAAAAATATAACATTTGATGCCTAGGTGGCGTACTACGGACACTGGGGGGGGGTCATATTTATTGAACTGACTAATAGGCCTACATCATATATTCATTTACACATGCATACGCCTCTGTATGTGTGTGTGTATGTGTATGTGTGTGTATATATATATATATATATATATATATTGTGTGTGTGTGTGTGTGTGCTACAAAATGTTTTCCATATTCCAGCCATATTTGGTTTATTTTATTGTTTTATTAAGTTATTGGCAGGTAGGAAGACAGCCATTATGGCTATACCTCAATTTCCTCTATTAATATTATAATATGTCATGTATTATATGTAAATCGGAAATTGTGAATAAATTGTCTTGTCTTATATTTACATCATTCCACAGGCTAAACAATGATCGTATACACTCTTTTAAAAGGGGTTCTTTGGACACCCAAAGGTTTTTCGGGGCTAACGAAGAGCAAATGGGTTCAAAAAGGGTTCTTCGTGAGAGCTTTTTTCTTGCAATGGTTCTTTCAACCACTAAGTAAAAATAAAACCACCAGTTCAATGGATATATACCATGTGTTTTAAGTGTTATAATATTTTAAATATATCGTATCAGAGGATAATATTCTAGATATATGTGTATTACCTGGTTTTGTTGGAAAGATATTCTATTAATTTAAGAATTTGTACCGTGACACTATTTAAAATTTGTTTTGAGCTAGATGATCCATGTGTGAACAACAGAAAAATAGTTCACAAACATCAATTAACATTTATAGTGAAAAGTTACACCAAAGTATGACGTCATTTAAGATATCATGTAGTGACTACTCTCCTGGATCGAGAGTATAGTTATCATTATTTCTCTGATTTTCATCTAGAGCTTCAATTGTGGATAATTTCTGGATACTGAACAACGGCTATATTACATGATACACGTAGTCTTGAATCCGGATTTGATGTACTGTCGGATCCAGTAATCAGCTTCTGTCTGTTTATTGGTGCTTCTTCGAATGACGTCATTAGAAACATATATCTATATTCGTAAATATCAAGAAGCCACAATATTAATTATTTATATTACTTTATGTTTAATACATTTTCTTTATTTTTATTGTATATTTTTAGATGAAGATTTAGATATGTTGGATGTGACAAAGAAAGGTAAATCTTTATTTATTGTTTTTCTAATTATGTTTAAAGGGTACATGTCACATCCATGTATATGTGTATTTAGATAAGAGATATTCAATTTAAAAGTAAATGAGGTTGACAGAAAATACCCTAAAAACAATCATTCACTTAAATAATATTTGTATTTTAAAATTTGATATTTCATAAAATTATTGTTTAATATTTGCAGAAGTAGAGAAAATGGCTGGACTGATGCTAGTTCCATCGTTATTTAAGGACAACAATGAGTGTCTGTTTACGTTTAGTGATGTACGTATCTATTTCTGAATGTTGTTTCTGTATCGTTATATGTTGTGTGCTATGCTTTCATGGACACTATTCTTTTTTTAATTATATATTTTGTATGTATTAATAGATTTTAGTTTTTCATCAAAATTTTACGTGAAACTACTGGCATTTGTCTCGCATTATGTTTTCTGATGATTTCAAATTTGACTGAAGCATTATATTTAATTTGTGTGTTTATCATTCTGCAGCAGACTGTGTAACCCAGACTGTGTAACAGGACGGAGTGACAATAAGACCTCTGGTGTACAAAAGCACAGCCGTACCCATGGACAGAATATCAATAACGAGATGTGATCCTTACATAACGTTTCAAGATGATGTGGCATTGCTGATGGATGTTTACTTCGTGTATGGGATTGAATATCTCAAAAAAATGAAACTCGCTTATATTTATAGAAAATGCATTTTCAATATTGAAGAGAGCCAACTGCCAACAACATTGTTGAGAATGGAACAACTATTATAAAAGGTGGGTGGATGATTACAACATGAATGAATGTAATATCTTGGATTACACAAACGTTAAATCAATAAATATTAAAAATTACTTCCTGTCTTTTTTATTTGTTTACCTACACTGACATGTATGAGGGATCTTCCCAAGAACCACAACCTCAAATAAGGTTTTTCATGAAGAACCTTTTCAGGAAATTAGGGATCCCTGTGAAGAACCATTTGTCGAGAAAGGGCTTATTGATACACAAGGTACGCCAAATGGTTCTTGAAAGGTTCTTCGCGAACAACCCTTTAAAGCTATTCAAAACGTTCTTCGGGGAGAACCCTTTTAAGGGTTCTATGGAGAACCATTAAGTGTTCCCTAGTTAACCCACCCCGAAGAACCCTTAATGGTTCTTCATAGAACCATTTGTTTTAAGGGGGTATATCAGAATAATCGTGTTTATTCACAGATGAAAAATATGTATGTAAGATGTTGGCGCAGCTACTCACGGTGAGTAATGTATGGTTGGACATTTGATAACTATCGGGTTCGAATCCCATTTTGATATCGGTAGAATATTCGATGTTACGTCTTAGACTTCATGTGCCTCATTTCAATCAGTTATGGATTTGTTTGGCCGATGAACGACTAAGCATCCTCCTATGGCTGTTGAATAAATAACAATTGGTATGGGTGTGCTTTAACCGTGAGATGGACCCCATCGTGGCCTAACTGGTAGCACGGTTAGCCACTGGTCTATAGAATCTGGGTCATGTCAGGCTAAATGGGCCGAGCGACCTCCAAAGGTAATGAGGCGAAGTGCTAGATGAGATATCCTTCAGGCATGCCCACGCCGAGATTTGAACTCAGGTGGTTGAGATCTGCGACCAACCGCGCTATCAGTTGGACCATGGAGACACCGCCGCGTGTAGTCTATAGACATATACCTAATAATAATGAAAATATTTCAATTTATTATTTGATTCGTTCATCAAATTAAGTCATCATGTGTAGCACATGGACGACATCAAACGTAATCAATAAACGAATAATTATGTGAAAATTCACCCAAACTCTGATCATTTGATTCGATTCGAAAACTGATCTAAATCTTTGTATCTCGGTGGTATAATCTACGAACTTGGGGAGTGGGGCTTCTTTAAGCAAACTGGTCACCTCCATATTAAAACTGGTAGTGCAGTTGGCCACGGATTTCTAACACGGTTTCAAACCCTGGCCGGGCTATGCTTGATGAGAGTTTCATCTTTAAGTTCGCTTCATTCCCTTTTGAAGTCGCTCGACCCCTTTAGCCGACCATGTACACAAAAGCGGCCGTGAAACAGCAACATTTACATCTAAATTTCCATTTTATAACTTAATTTCAGTTTGATAGATACCTACCTGGAGAAATTCAAAACACCAGCAGCTCACATCTCTGAACTCATGTTCGTCAGCAATTTTGTTCGTCCCGACATTAAGCCTTCAAGTACAACTCTCCCCCCGCACCATCTGAATCCGACATAACACGACCCTAAAACCACGAGAAGACGTCGCCATCTGGAGATACAATGAGTCAGATCCGACAACAGAATCCGGAACGATCCGATGATGCCTCACGGAGATGAGTGCGATATGTCCGCGAACGACAGGTGATGCGTCAGATGACCAGGTAGTATTATCCAGAATAGATAGTCCAGAAATAGGTGAGATATTTATGTCAGACACACGACAGAATTATCTCAGAGATAAGGTACAACTGCGTCAGAGATATCCTAAAGATGGTGTCATCAATGCGTCATCGTTAAGTCGGAAAGCATCGAAGACATTTGAGAAATACTTCTGTGATAGATAGAGATCCACCATGAGATACATTGTGCGTCTGAGATATACCTAAGATGATTGATGTTTTACGGCCACTTTTGGGCCGAGCGACATCCAAAGGTAGTGAGGCGAAGTCAAAGATGAAACACCTTTCAGATATGCCTACGCCGAGATTCGAACACGAGTGGTAGTGATCTGTAGTCCAACAAGCTACCGCTAGACGACAGAGGCGCCCTGAGATATTCCTAAGATACACTAGTGAGATAACAGAGAAATGGCGATCGTGTTAAAGACGCGACGAGAGTGTGCTCTAGGTACGACAGCAGGTACGACTTCTACATACACACCTGAGATACACACGTTCCACACCTGAGATCAACCTGAGATAGGAGAGACATACACGCCAGTTACAGCCAGGATGGCCCACATGTTCCGGTCGACGTTCCCAATCGCTGTGATCCAGATCGGGTACGTCTGCTGTGAATTACTCGGCGAAAGGAGCGAACACCCACAGCACTACGGTGGCTCCCCTAGTGGCCGTCCAGAGCGTAGCACATCTGTTAGAGCTACTACGTCTAGCGACCTCTAGCTGTTTATTCTAACAATAACGTAGATATTTAACAAACCAACGAGTTAATGATATTACAATATTTTGTTTTTGTTGATTAGTCAAGGTGTTCACTGATTGGGGAGAGTTGGGAACTTTTAACGAAACGCAGACCCCGTATTAATTAACACATTATCAGGCTCGTTTATTTTATTATTATTATTATTATTATTATTATTATTATTATTATGCTACAAAGGTCAGCCCTTAATTCAAATTGTGAGGAATGGGGCTTTAACACTTTTTTACTGTAGACACACTGTTGATGCCATAAACTGCAGAAATATCAATAAATCCGTGAATTGTGTTCAGAATAATTGTGATATTGCTTACAGTGCACTTATCCATTATGTGTTATATTATATTTGAGATAAGTGATATATATATATACCACATATTCTTAATTAAATAAAACATATATTGAGTTATAACATGTTGTCATCTTTGAAAATCATAGAATAACCCACAACCATCTTACAACCGCACAAGTAACCCACAACCGCACAAGTAACCCACACCCGCACAAGTAACCCACAACCGCACAAGTAACCCACACCCGCACAAGTAACCCACACCCGCACAAGTAACTCACACCCGCACAAGTAACTCACACCCGCACAAGTAACTCACACCCGCACAAGTAACTCACACCCGCACAAGTAACCCACAACCGCACAAGTAACCCACAACCACAAAATCCAGCGCAACTTCCTTTTCGTGAGATCGGTATAATTCAGGTTTTCTCAATCGAGAATCAAAACAAAGTTCATGAACCGAGATATTTAACAAGACAACGGCTTTAATACAATATTGACTCACCTAAAACTAACTTTATTGAGTCATCTCCGTCAAGTCTAATAACTTGTGGAATAAACATTCTAGTACGACACTAAAATAAACGATAAACCATTATGAAAATTGTATATTTATCAAGCAGCGAAATGTGTGTGTATGCGTGCGTGCGTGCGTGTGTTTGTGTGTGTGCGTGCACGAGCGCGCGAACAGTTTATGCAATTATAAGTTTTACATTTTATTTCGTACAAACAACATAACTACATATCAATTGTCTAATTTTATCATTAGAAATGTCTTCTTCTCTATTATAATGGTATCACTTTGTCTAATATATCAACGTTATATCGAAGTGTAATCTTAGAACGATTTTTTATAATGAACGATAATTGAGATATTTAACTAATAACTGCCGTTTATATTTTGCTTGAAAACTGATATCATTTGTGCCCGTCTGCGTCTGTTTATTGATGCCTGTGTGCGTGCGTGCGTGTGTTCGTATGTGCATGCCTGCCTGCCTGTCTGTGTGCGTGCCTGCCTGCCTGCCTGTTTATCTCTGTTTATGTATGTCTTTCTGTCTCTCTGTCTGTATACTATTGATCAGTAACAATGGATATTGTAAAAGAAAACCATAAAGAACGTATTAGCTGGTCAGTAACTAAGACGAAACCAATACCATAGACAATGGAAGCTCAAAATGTACATTCCTTTGCCAAATAGAGATGAATTAAATAGTTAGTTCTCTCCCGAAGTAGCTCATAGTCACATAACACAGTTATACGACAACACAGTTATATCTTATAAATATCAAATTTATAATATATTTACTGATATAATCACGTTTTATTCATTGCTGTCGCCGTTTTCAATTGGTCACTTGAGACAAATGTTCTTATTTCATGTCTATTTGCAGATTCCACGAGTAGAACTATAAAAGCGAGTAGAACTCGCCGATAGGTGGCGCACTATGGGTGGCCTCAAAAGCCCTTCAATTGATAGGAAACGAAACTGCTACAACAATAATTTAGTTTCGTTATGGGATATAGTGTGTAGTATTGATCTACGAGTGTATATCAATATATAAGTTCATAAATATTGACTTAGAATCTGAAAGTTTTGACATACTATCACTGTCACTGAAAAACACGAATTCTCTGAACAACTTCTGGACGATTCAGCAGAGAACTTTCACATCAATCCCAGTGTGTGCGTGTATGTATGTGTGTGAGTGTGTGTATACCTCCGGGTTGATATATATATATATATATATATATATATATATATATATATATATATATATGAGAGCGATATTCAAACACAGACATAGTTTTCCTGGCTTGTTGTTTTTGATGTTTTATTATTATTATTATTATTATTATTGAGGTAGTGGTGGTGGTGGTGGCGATTTAGGTCTGAACTAGACGTAAGTGTTTGATCTGAGCAGGTAACCCGCGAAAGTTAACTTATGATCGTCTTATTCGAGTGTTTACTGTAGTCGAAGTTAGTGTTAAGTCCGCTAAATTAGCCAAAAACAACATCCTAACAGCCATCTAGTGTACAGACTGAAACACTCCACATAAATTATAACGTAATACTGTACTAAAAATTAGAAACATAGTAGATCCATCTTAACCTACATACCAGTCAGTTGTCTATATGTAGGTAGACCAGAGGCGTAGGAATACACAACAAAAACAAAATAGGTCAGATGTGAGCTTACGAAAAAGTATCATCAATATATGGTTTGGGACGTATGATTCTAAAGAACCGTATAGTCTTTTACGAAATCTATTACTGGTTGTGTCCATCCACAAATAGATCCAGATACCTTGCCTAGGTAATATTATTTCAGTATTAGTTTGTAGAAAATGATGAAGGTGACCTACAAATAAAATTAGACTGTTAACAGCAGATCGGCGTAATAATATGGATCTGAAGTCTGTAGGGTAGAGGGGATAGGGGGGTTTCTTGTGCCATTTTCTAGTTAACTCCACCTGGAGTCCAAAATGCATACTTTTTGTCAGAGCACCTTTGTTCTTTAGAAAAATCACATGTGGCCTACATCAATAAGAAATGTATGGTAACAATAATCAATATATGGCAGCACCTTTCAGTCATATCCACTCAGATAAACTGGAGAGGCGGCACATCCTACCCCATCCTGTAGCGTAATAGATAACGTATTCTTTTAATGTTTTATTGTGAATTATCCTTATACAATTTAATAATCCATGTTTATATAGCGTCAGAACTAGGTAACCCTGTTCTGAGACGCTATAGAGTATTATTATCAGTGACTCAGACCTGTTTCCACCCAGCACACATATCAACTCACAAGGGTGCATACAATGCATGCTCCCAATAAAGGCGCAAAACGTTACTCAAACACATAGCCATTGCGTCCTCTCAGGTTCTCATTTTTATGGATGTTTGAACCAGTCGCTGCATGACAGCATTCCAGCTCCCGGAACCTCGAACCCGCGACTTTTCAGCTACGAGTCCTACGCTCTAACTAACTGCGCCATCACAGCTCGACTAATATCAGTGAGTAGTGTTTACAGTTAAAGTACTTAACAACAGACATTTAGCAATAACTAATTTACCCATCTCATATATATATATATATATATATATATATATATATATATATATATATATAATTATTCCAGGTTGTAGCTAGAGACAGTAGATAACCAAAAATATATAAATATGAAGATGTTAATAATCTCTGTCTGTTTGTAAGAGGTTATTCAGAAAGTACGTCATAATTCGCCTTTACGCCACTTTTCTAGAGTACATTTCAGTTCGGCGAACGTCATTACGTCCGATGTTACGTCACTCAGCTACGTCACCTACTTCATGATAAAAGGACCAGAATTAAAATCAAATAAAACGTTTTTTAAATGTACAGAACGTAAATTATTTAGATTAAAAGTCATTTTAATGCATTTTAAGGCTTCAAAAACCGGATTACGTCAAGGTTTTGGGAACCAATTAAAGACGTAGGACGTTGTATAACTGTATTTGGGCTGGATTCCGGGATCTGTTACCATTTCCGTTTAAGGTGAGTTGTGCCTTTTTATCCTAGACACTACTCAAACCTAGTTTTTTTGTGTGTTTCACGGCCACTTTTGTGCTCATAGTAGGCTTAATTGGACTGACCGACCTCCAAAGGTCATGAGGCGAATGGAAAGATGAGGATGCTAGAGGTCTGTGACCAACCTCGCCACCTGTTCATCCATATCCATTGAGGAGTGAATGATGACGCACACCCCAAATATATATAACGGTTTGATCCTAGCCCGGATCTCTAGATCTTTGGCGCCTTGCGATAACAACTGCGCTAAGACCGGGTCATTTTTCATTTAAAGAAATCTAAATTATTTTATTTTTATTATTTTTCGTACAAGAAAATAACCCAACAGTACACGCTACCGACACGTCATGCTACTGGCTATTATTGGGCGCCATGTTTGTTCGCTGGACGAACAAAAGTCTGTTTGCGTTCGTCAGGGTTGAATATCAGTCGCCAGCAATATTATATTGTATTCAGCACGGAGATGGAACCGCCGTGCTGTCATGCTTCGGCCTAATCACCTCAATTCCCTGATTAGTATACTCCTCGACCTAAATAAAGTCAAGCGTGTGATTAATTCGAGTTTGAGGTTAGACAAATCGCCCACTACGCGGCTACGTCGTGACGTCGACCTGACGTCCGAAATCAACGTTCATTAAAATCCACCAATGAGAGCCCAGTAAAAGGGGTCATCTCTAACATTTCTAGGTCACTCGTTCTGGAACAAACCTGACAACGACAACAACTATTTCAGTGTATGTCAATAAATGTAGCATATCGTGAATAATATGAGACGAAAATTTGATCAGATATAGAGAAAACAGCGCCCCCTATCGTCAAAACTTGACCGTATAGATAAGACATAGTAGTATATATTACAGGTAGCTCCTAATAATACTACAGACGTCAAGATAATAGCTTTATTAGTGATTATTTTCTGTTTTTTTATCAAGTCTCTTGTACAAAGAGTTGTTAGACAGACAAATGATGGCATTCCGAGTGTTAAGTGTACCGCAGAGAGATTGCTTTGTCACAATCATTTCATTCACCTCAGTGAAGAATTGGTCCATATATAATTGACTTCTATTCCCGTCTTGATAAGTAATCACCTTTGGATAATATAATGATAAGATGGTCCTCGGGAGTGGGCTATATTACGTGTGTTTCTGTGTGTTTCTGTTTATTGTTAATTCGACCGGAGTTAATGGCTACTGAGATTCCTAGCCGACGTCAGGTTAATGAGATTTGACAGTTTAAAGACGATATCTCCGATCGTTTGGCGTACACCTAGACGGAAAACCAGCCAGTTAGACGGGCTGAATAGTAAACAATGAGGAAGTTAGACGGGGTGAATAGTAAACAATGAGGGAGTTAGACGGGCTGATTGGTAAACATTTGCCCAGTTAGACGGGCTGACTAGTAAACATTGGCCCAGTTAGACGGGCTGACCAGTAAACAGTGAGCCCATTTAACACGTTTCAACATTACTGTAGGTTTCATAATAACATAATACCATAGATTTTCTAATACAACAAAATTGTCAGCAAAAGTTTTGAAGATATCTCGAGATACAATCAGTTATTATATTTGATATTGTCTAACAAGTTCGTTTAAATAATGTAAACATTATGTAGTTAGATCTCTAACTCGAATGTCTAGTACATGTATTTGTTAGTGTCAACATATAAACAAACCTGAAACAATACACACTTACTACTAACACTCTACTACTCCTACTGCAACAACAACTACTGCTGCTACTACTTCTACTACTACTACATGATTACTACTATTACTACAGCTATTACAGTTGTTACTACTACTACTATTTTTATGACAAAACTACTACTACTGTTAGTAGTAGTTGTAGTAGTAGTAGTAATAAACAAACAACAAGAAATACTACTACTACAACTACTATTACAATGAAACAGTTTATCCAATTATCCAAACACACTATCAGTCAATTATTCAGTCAGTGTGTCAATCAATCAATCAAGTTGTTAATCACCCAACTTCCTATTGGATCAGTAAGCCAATCAGTCCGTCACTCAGCTAAGTAGCCAATCACCGTCGTGACCGTGACCCATCTAACTAGCCAATCACACGTCCTATAAGAGAACATGCCCATCTTAAGGCCTTCATCTATCCGTAAACTGTGTCACACTAAGAGATCTGTGTCACGTACGCTAAATAACGTCACGAAACATGGACGACATTCGTGACAACAATGTCAAGGACGTGCATGGTT
Source organism: Paralvinella palmiformis (assembly GCA_025642065.1). Lineage (NCBI taxonomy): Eukaryota > Metazoa > Annelida > Polychaeta > Terebellida > Alvinellidae > Paralvinella > Paralvinella palmiformis. The sequence continues at coordinate 299,834 of JAODUP010000650.1, read as the reverse complement.
TGGATACGTGATGACGAGTACGTCGTCAACATCCAGATATTGGTACTCTTCTTCCTATCTCTTCCTACGTCAAGATATCACGTGACATGGAGACAACCGGTAAAGGCAGTAGATTATTCGGCTCAGAAATGGCTCGGAAATGGTCACAAAGGAATCCTTTGTTGCGTCTTATCCCGCTTCGGTTAGATCCCGGCGAGTGCAATGTCTGCAGTAATGTTTAGCAATTCTGCGATTTACGAGCCTCGGACTGGCAACACAAAGCCACAAACATCCCATAGAACAAACAGACAAAATCTGACTTGAAATGGAACCATTTCGCTAAATCAATGTCAGTTTGGTTGTGATAAGTTGAACCTAAAGCAAAACATAAACACATGAAGATTATATGATAAATATAACGGAGAAATGTTTTAATTGATGCCAAATCGAGGTCTCATTCAGGATGTTAAATTCCCAGCTCAGCAATTTTGTGACTAGTTAAAAGAACACCTGCCCACACCCGTTATCAATTGTTATCTGTTTGGTCAATAAGATAACATGTTTTTGTTTAGGTTTGAAATTTTGGAGAAACCTAGAATGATATTTACATGTTCCTCTAATATAGGAACTCCTTGTGATTATACTAGAAATGTTTTATCGGGAATATATTTGGTATAAAATGACCATCTTGGTTTAAGAACAATATCAATATGGCCGTTTTAGTACGATGCACCCCGAAATTACTCATGAATATGCATATTTATGACAAGTGTATCCAGTTCCTGGTATGCTCAATTCGGGATACAACAAACCGATTGAACAATGATGTAAACAAAACCATATCGTGGGATAAGTCTGAAATTTGTGGACGAGTAAAAATAGTATTTGTATCTGAGATTGGATATATTATATAGAAAGCAGTGTATTTTATTTACCCTTTAGTCCCTTTGGTGACAGAAAGTTATCAAGAGAAATATACGAAATATATGGGACAGGTAACGGAGTCCTACATGAAAACACAATTTATTATCATGTTAAATATCAGATTTCATAAAGCCTAATATGTGGACCAGATTGATAATACTAGATAACTGAATTCGGACTGTAAACGTTATATTATTATTTAAGTTTATTGAATTAGTATACTTTGACATACACACACACACACACATATATATACACACACACACTCACACACACATACATATATATATATATATATATATATATATATGTGTGTGTGTGTGTGTGTGTGTGTGTGTGTGTGTTGTGATGGCTCAAAAGGGAGGCTGGAAGTCTCCGTGATATCCCCTCGATCATCCCGAATGTAATATAATAAAGTTTATTTATTGTGTTTTATAGAAGATTTCATCATCCCCGTGTATTATCTTCTAAGTTAATTCTTCCCCTAAACGCTCCTATTTAGAAGTTCTTCACTATCAGCTGGACTAATTAATGTCTTACCAATGAACGTTTCGAACAATTAACGATTACAATATTTAAAACATGACAATTTGTTTGTTTAATTTTAAATTATCTCTGGCATGAATGGTATTCTTCATTGAATAAACCAGGCACGTAAAAGACCAAATGAGTGAGTAAACATAATTATTATATATTTAGAATTCCTACATCAGAAAACTGTATAAAATTGTACTAATATTATTGTCATTAGTAATTTACACCTGATCTTATCTTGTCACTGGTAATGGCACGCTCTCTAGGTATCTGTCCGTGTTTTGTACAATAATAGCTTTACAGTGTTCTTATTTTTTTGGTTTTGTGTTTGATTGCTTCGTTCCTTGATTGTTTGTTTGTGTTTGTTGTGTGTGTGTGTGTGTGTGTGTGTGTGTGTGTGTGTGTGTGTGTGTGTGTGTGTGTTATTTGTCTGATTTTGTTTGTGTTTGTGTTGCGCTTGTATTTGTCTCTTTGTTTTTCAAAGGGAACTGACAGAGAAAATGAAACGTTGATATTACAACATCTGGACGATTCATCACTAAATTCCGAGTGGTGTCTTCACTGAGTGAGTGAGTGAGTGAGTGAGTGAATATTCGATTAATTATTTGGCTGACTGATTCATTTAATCATCGACTGGCTGATTACCTAATTTGGACCTTGTACATGTATACATGTGTACATGCGTACGCGTTACCTCTTTATGTAGAATGTTACATCCGATAATCTCATTTCCATGGTGAATAACCTCTGGTCGATACGCACAAAGTTTCACCATCACAGAATATAAACAAAACACTCACGCACTCAATTATCCTCTCACTGAGTCTAGCATCATTCAATGTTTCCTACAGTCGTCATAAAGAAACACACATACACACACACACACACACATTGCCTCTCTATATGTATCCTAAAACACACCCGTGCCAGACATCATATCTATTTCGATCCAGATTCCTTATTACACCAATGTAAGAAAGTTAGGCGTGAATGAACTTTTATTTAGTGATGAGAGTTAGCTGTTAGATTAAGTTTATTTAGTGACGAGAGTTAGCTGTTAGATTAAGTTTATTTAGTGATGAGAGTTAGCTGTAAGATTAAGTTTATTTAGTGATGAGAGTTAGCTGTTAGATTAAGTTTATTTAGTGGTGAGAGTTAGCTGTTAGATTAAGTTTATTTAGTGATGAGAGTTATCTGTTAGATTAAGTTTATTTAGTGATGAGAGTTAGCTGTTAGATTAAGTTTATTTAGTGATGAGAGTTAGCTGTAAAATTAACTTTATTTAATGATGAAAGTTAACTATTAGATTAAGTTTATTTAGTGATGAGAGTTAGCTGTTAGATTAAGTTTATTTAGTGATGAGAGTTAGCTGTTATATTAAGTTTATTTAGTGATGAGAGTTAGCTGTAAGATTAACTTTATTTAGTGATGAAAGTTAACTATTAGATTAACTTTATTTAGTGATGAGAGTTAGCTGTTAGATTAAGTTTATTTAGTGATGAGAGTTAGCTGTTAGATTAAGTTTATTTAGTGATGAGAGTTAGCTGTTAGATTAAGTTTATTTAGTGATGAGAGTTAGCTGTTAGATTAAGTTTATTTAGTGATGAGAGTTAGCTGTTAGATTAAGTTTATTTAGTGATGAGAGTTAGCTGTAAGATTAACTTTATTTAGTGATGAAAGTTAACTATTAGATTAACTTTATTTAGTGATGAGAGTTAGCTGTTAGATTAAGTTTATTTAGTGATGAGAGTTAGCTGTTAGATTAAGTTTATTTAGTGATGAGAGTTAGCTGTTAGATTAAGTTTATTTAGTGATGAGAGTTAGCTGTTAGATTAAGTTTATTTAGTGATGAGAGTTAGCTGTTTTATTAAGTTTATTTAGTGATGAGAGTTAGCTGTTAGATTAAGATTATTTAAACACAACTCTATAGAAATAGATAATTCTACTGTAAATAATATAATAGATAATAACAGATAACAACTTTGGACGGATGATATATCACAGATTATAATTGATCCTCTATTTTATCTATTTACAATTAATGATACCCGCATTTGGATAAATGGGTAATCAAATGTGTACCCAACTGGGTCAATAATTATACTGGGCTATCGCCATTAAACAGTTTATGTACCAAATATGAAGGTATATTAAGTATTCAAAATAACAAGATGACAATTATAGCTTGTGTTTGTCGCAAATAATTACGAATCCTGGTTTATGAGAATATGTGTGTAAACTGTTTAACCAGCTCTCTCTATAATTGACATTAATTGTAAACAGCCACATATTGGTAAACATTATATATCGCGGTTTTTGACCTTTTTATATTTGCGGACTTTTAATTTGACACTTAATGATTGAAGTGTTCTTACAGTACTGTAAACGCTCAATTTTTCTCAAACAATAACTTTCGGGGTTTTTTAACTCGCGAATTTAATGTCACGCCAATATTTGGATGGTTACAGTAATTAATACTTCTTCAAGGCAATGCTCTACAATTTATTTACCTTAATTTTCCCCAAAAATGTATTTTTGAAACGGACACATGTTATGAATTAGCTTAATAACTTAATAACTATTAGAAAAGTAAACATTTGGTAAAGTTACCATCATGGCGTAATTGTCTCATCCCAGTTATAAACAATATATTAATATTTTCAAACAACGCCTAAAATCTGCTCTACAAAGGATATAAATATAATATCGAGTATGGTACTTCACTACAAATAGAATAAAATTAGCCTTGGATGTGTTAATATAGACTGGACATAACTGAATTAAGGCTAGATGATCCCATTCTCACATACTACTGTCTGTGAGTATAGTTTATTATATCCAACTAAAGTTATTATATAAAACACACCAACCACACGAGCCGTGTCCAATGCCACCGCTCGAGATGCGATACAGTGTTTCTATTCCTGAGTCAGGAGTACATGCTTTAAGAGCGTACTGTGTCTGCTACAGTCATTTAAATGCTAGATAACCAGGCCAAACATCTAAACGGCGACATACCAGGATGGTAATAATAATTTTAAAAGAATCAGATCCATTTCCTGGATGTGTGTGCGTGTGCGCGTGTGTGTGATGATAACAAAAATAACTAATTCAGCGTTTTTATTTATTTTATCATTAAGGGATGTGATTCTGTCTTTGAACCGTATATAGGCTACACATTATAGGGTTCTGTTTATGTAGAGTTCCACGATAGAGATATGTTGACGACAATTAGCTCTCTTTCTGTCGAATTTCCAAAGTAGGTCAAACTCGGATGACGTGTACGATCATGTGACTAGTAATCAACTCGATTACAGCCGGCGAGAATTAGAATTATTAATAAGTTGTTTACCGTTTGACGTTAACGACTTGGTGCTAATTACATTAATTACAATGCAGTTCTCAAATAATTATCAATATTGATTGTTATCTGGGAGAACAGTCATAATGACCCATTAAAATGGGTTTATTTCATTATGAAGCGCCGTAGGGCAGCCCCCTTAGCCTAACTGGTAGCGCGGTTGGCCACAAATCTATAGCATTCAGGTGCAAACCCCGGCCTGGCTATGTCAGAAGGATGTTTCCTCTTTCACTTCACCGCATTACCGTTGCAGGTCACTCGGCCCATTTAGCCTACGTTGTGCACAAAAGTGGCCGTAAAACATCAACATTGACATTTTACTATGAAGCACGGTCAGAATATTAAACATGATGTTTCTATCTACCGTATAGCGACATTGTCCCACGGTACACCGTAAACTGTGATACATAAATAACTATGTTTATTATATATAATGATGCAGTTACTGAGAGGCCCTTTAGGAGGAAACCAACATATCCACAAGATAAAGAAACCTATTGTTATCTGCATTGTTAATTTCGGTTTTCCCAAGGGCCTTTCCCCCTTCTATCTTCTCTCTCTCTCTCTCTCTCTCTCTCTTATATATATATATATATATATATATATATATATATATGTTTGTGTGTGTGTGTATGTGCGTGCTGACGTGCGTGCGTGCGTGCGTGCGTGCGTGCGTGCATGTGTTACAGTTAATCTGTATAATCAGGTATTCTGTATTAAATCTCAGTTAGCAATATACACATTTTACCTGATTATACAAATTAACTGAAATATATATATATATATATATATATATATATATATATATATATATATAAGCTTCTGGACACCTGTAAAAGTAACGAAATAACCTTTCAGATAGTATGATTTTAACGATGTTTTTTCCCAAGCTGTAAGCAAAACTAGCAATCGAACTATAAACGATCATATCTGGTTAATGAATGGCTTTAATACATGTACATTGGCCTGATCGTAACATGGCAACATTTCAAAACGGGACACCTCCGTCAAACTCGACCCCGTGTCAAAAAACACCTCACTCGTGGCGTGTTTTAGTGTATTTGTTGACTAAACACAGACCTATATCGGGTATAGACGCGATCGTGTCCTATTCGTTACAACGACAACATGTTTATACAAAAGCATAGTTTAGTTAGGCCTACTGTTATGCTGATAAACATCGTGTTTACACAGTGTAACATTAGACTGATGTTTATCGGAGAACGGCCTTAAGCCGTTCATGATGGTACGTCTACGGTTTGACGGTTATATGGCGGAATGAGATCGGTAAGCTTCTCGGTTTAAATCAACCAATCAGCAACCGGGTAAATTACCCCTGTCCGTTGATTGGCTGAGCCATAACATCGTCGTTTCTATCAATGGTGATGGATGGCCGTGTTGATTGTACGACTCTAATAAATAGTACACTCCTCGGGGAGTTGGAATTGATACTAAATTGTACGAATCTATTATCGGGGGAGAGGGGAGTATAACGATAGCTAACAATAGACTTACTCTTAGTCGAAATACAAACCTTTAAGATTAATTAGAATCACAAAACACCTGAAGTCCTTGAGAAAAATTATTTGAACTTTATTAAAAATATTAAAATTGGACATGTGTGTTGTTTCTTGTTTAAATCTGTTGTTGTTGTCGTCGTTACTGATCTTGTTGTTGTTACTATTTCTAGTGGAAATGGTAAAGCTATTGGTATAAATGATGCACTATCATAATCAAACGTTTTATATAATCATTTCTTTGTATATTTGTGTGTGTACCTACACCTTCTATCATAACTAAAGAGTTTAGACTGTCCTTTATGACCTAAGCGACAGTTCGAAGCCCAGTGTGTCTTAGTAGGCTGTATCATCTGATAGTTCCATCATTTAACGCTGAGTTAAATTACTATATCAGCTATCAGTGGGGGGAGTCGATCCGGGATCCCGTAGCATTATAAACCATCACTATACCACTTTGCTGTCAACATGATCGTGACGAAAATTATAAAATCTTAGCTTCTTAAAGTAATATAATAATATATGGGTGTAAGTCAGGTCGCTAAACTGTGGGCGATAATAAGTGATAAGTGTGTGCTATTCCGGATTCTTGTTCACGATATACGATACTTCGGAATTAAAAAGAAATCTATCGATCCAGATTTAAATAATTCGGTTTTCCCATTGAAACCAAGTCATATAACTCCATCAGAACCCCCCCCCCCCATATACACACACGCACGTACGCACACACCACTACACTCTTATCCATAATCTAAGCAAAGCGGATACCGTCGCGATATAAATAAATCATCAACCAAATACGCGATCCAGAATAATGTTGTTGCTAGTTGTTGCTATTTCTGGGGCGAAAGTGACCCCCACACACACACACACACACACACATACATACACGCACACAAACACACAGGTTCTGACACATTATAACACTAATCTATCTTATAACATGATTATTTAAGGCTGTCAAGTAGCAGCTTAAAACATTCGAATCATCAAGAGAGTTACTAACCTCTTGTTGTATAAGACAATAGGATGCTGCCACCAACCTCATCAACCGCCTATCATCTCCGTCAAGTCGAGCCAAGTTACGTCACGTGTGAGGCGTCATCCGTCTGGCGATCTTTATAAACCGAACCGAATGATGACGTAATACCGGCGTGACGCGGCGTCACTATCCTAACGGAGAGGGGGGGGGGGTGCTCCCTATCTCCGGCTAGGAGGGGATGAGACACAACGATAAGACGACTTCCCTACGCGAGGCCGACTCGCTGCCGACTTGTCGCCGATTCTCTCTCCGCTCGTAAACACAGAACCAGACATTGGCCCGCAATTGACAACGAGACAGTTGTCGACCATCGGCACATCTCCGGTTAAACAGAAGCCGATCACTGACAGAGTTCTGACAACAATTATGGCTAGCTGCCGAACGGGAATTAAATGTGGCCATTATATATGGATATATGACAACAATGATATACAGAAGACATCGAAGAGAAAGAGATTATTGGTGTAAAGACACTGACAGATTACAAGAATTTACAGTTCTATAATATACTCAATTATTATCTATAAAATATATCTCGTCGCGATGAAATATTTCTTCTCTAACTTACAAGAAAATTGTGAGTATATATATATATATATATATATATATATATATATATATATATATATATATATATATATATAATTTATTTAATGGCCGAAATGAAAGTTATTTTACGTGGCTGGCAACCTGAAATGAGGGAGATGCATATAGTCTGTAACTTACAGCTTCACTACGGGGGACGAATTCTAAATTAATTTATAATTTACGAAAGCCTTGCCGGTTGCCTGGCTGAATGAAAAACTCCCCCTACTATACTGTCAAGGCCGGGATTCGAACCTCCAACCTCCCGCACAGCATGACCATTACCAACGGGTAAATAGTTCCACACTCTATCCATGAAGCCAAACAGGTGAGCAATCAGCCGAAGTGGTTTCGATCTCGATCGTTCACGGACATCAGCCACAGATCACAGGAGACAAGTTGATGAGAAGATTCACGAATCAGTCGAAACGATCCGTGTGCCGTTTTCGTGATTCCCGAAAACAACACGGATCGGCATCCGGCAATTCACAGCCAGACGAAGTAAACGATCGTCCCAATCCCGTATCACAGCTGGTGAAACACGAGTGGGTAGAGAGAAGTTCACATACACTGATCTAGGGATAAAATGTCGGACTCGAGTATTCTACAGTCAGGATCTGCGATGTTACAGATCCTGCGTCCATCCTAATCTATTTCTGGATTACTAAAGATTTATAAACGGTACAATTAGAAGAAAATACTACGTACAGTGATGATGACGTTTGTGTGTTCTGTGATAGCAACCATTTGTTATCCTGTAAACATCTTAAATGTCCCACGTGATGTTGATTACAGAGACAAGAAATATCAGATTGTTGTTATTTGCTGCATTTCAATCAAATCTAAAATGATAACTAAACATTGTACTTCCAGGTATTAATACGAAATATGTAATGCAAATTTAAGTTTCAATAATTAGACAACTTGGGAGAGAAATCGGATGATGATGATGATGAATTAAGGTTGCTTATTTAACCTCCGACGAACTAAAACGTAAATATTGCTGTGTTACGGCCACTTTTGTACACAAGGTAGGCTAAATGGGCCGAGCGACCTCCGAAGGTAATGAAGCGACGTCAAAGATGAAACAACCTTCAGATATGCTCACGCCGAGATTCGAACACGGGTGGTAGTGATCTGTGATCCAACGCGCAATCGTTAGACCACGGAAGCATCCTCTGTGGGCTAAGGGGAAATCGGGATACGGGCCTTATTATGTTATAAATATGCAAAGGAAAATATTTATTTATCTTGTAGCGTACGTTAAAATATTTGGATCGAGGCTTCGTTGTTGAGTACACACACGCACCACACACACACACACACACAGACACACTCTGTCTCTCTCTCTCACACATACTCTCTCTCTCTCACGTACCCCCCCCCCACACACACAGACTGTGTGTGTGTGTGTGTCGTACATAAAGACAGATAGCCTTTTGCGGAGTTAAAGGGCTGTGTGTCAGGGAGTTATTTAACAGCATGTACTCCACATGTTGGATGTGTGTGAGATTTGTACAAACAAAGGTAATTAGGGAATATGATGGAGCATATTATTTGTATTATTGTCATTAACAGTGTTATGAATAATAATAATAATAATAATAATAATAATAATAACTAATAATTTCATTGCACCGAAAAAGGTCTGGTGAATAAGTGACTGAGTGACTCAGTCGATCGGTCAGTCAATAGTCTCATCTAGAATGTACACTCTTGACATAAACCAAGACACAGGGTCTATGTCACTCGGCCTGATAATAATGAAATTATTAGTTATTATTATTATTATTATTATTATTATTATTATTCATAACACTGTTAATGACAATAATACAAATAATATGCTCCATCATATTCCCTAATTACCTTTGTTTGTACAAATCTCACACACATCCAACATGGGAGTACATGCTGTTAAATAACTCCCTGACACACAGCCCTTTAACTATCTCTATAACACACACACATACACACACACACGGTCATATATATATATATATATATATATATATATACTCTAAGACCTTAGCTGAGACTGTATAGATCCAGACAACAGCTGGTTTAAAGTAATCCTGCCCTATATAGGTCGTGTACTAAAATGAAAACATCCCAATTGGCCGAAGGTGAAAGTCATCAAGAACAATGTATTTGGTTACGGAACAGTACGCTGTTCTATATTAAATAATAAACGTTATGTACTTCCCTCTGGATCCTAATTTTATAGTAAACCATTGCTTATCTAAACACCATAATTATGGTTTTTAGTTTTTTTATAAGAGACACTGACCTAAATGTCTCGTCAAGGATTGTACTTAATGATGTCCCCTATGTTTTTGTTGTTTGTTTTCTACGATTAATTTGGTTAAGTTTTATCGCCTACCTGCTTAATGCTGTACGATTTCGATTTGTTTTGCGTATTTAATTATTATTTTTTTACAAAATATGCAGACTTTGAACACGTTATTCTTATTTCCCGCAGTAGCACCTGTCTTCGAACCGACGACATCGGCGATAGTAAAATGTTCTCCTTCACAACATTAAGTTCTATTGTCTGTGTAAATGTGGTTGAGTTTTGGTTCTATAGTTGTTTCAGGAAACATCAATCACCCTATAATTGAAGCATCTAACAAGCTTGACAGTTTTTTGTCATCTTTTGTTTATCAGCACAAAAGGCAATATACCTAGAATAGGGGAGTTGCTCTAAATACAAGGTCACTCCCCTTAGCCTTTCCGAAGTTACTCGAATGGCAAAAAGAATGATCCCTAACGCTGCTTAGTCGGTTTTCATCGAAAGCGAGGCCTGTGTTGAGTATAAGCCTATTTTGAGTTCTCAATGCTCATGCGTTAAGCATCACGTCGGAGCCATGTTCTCGTGATAAACAAATGCACATGGCATTATCAGAAAGCCGTCTGCGGATACATTTATGGAACTTTTAATTGTTTAACAGTATTTAAGTTTTTGATATTTATTTAATTTATGCGGATATGAGAAAATAACTATTCACAGTGATGTTCAAGAAGTACATATAAAGTGTATTTCTATTTAAATATTATCAAATCATCAGAAGTTGTTCCACAATTCTCCCGGAAACCACTAAAATTGAGACAATATCCGGCGCATCACAACATTCATCCATCTAAACTTGTAGAAGATGTATGTCTAATACCTGGAAATGACCAGCAACCACAACATAATGACACCAGTTATGTGTTTACATGAAATTGCTCTCCAACTTGTCAATGTTATGTTGCAGTTCTCAACAAACAAAACTGAAAAACTTACAGAAGGAATATAACGAACCTAAGGAAATTGTACAACTAAGTCCAGGACACCAATATTTACCAACAAGAAACTAACCAACCTTATTAGGAGATTTCTGGCCAGTGATAAGAAACTCAGAACATATACTGGTCTCCATAAATAGATTTGCATTTAACAGTCTCCTCAATCTAGTTGCACACAAGTCACATATAATGCTCTATCTATTGGGGCGGATGTGGTAAGAGTTGTTGCTGGTACTGATGAAGTTGCGCATGGTTATCATTACTAAGTTGCTGTCAGGTATTTCTGGAATTTCATCAGTGCAGGTTTCTCAATAAATCAACACTTGGGTGAAGGCGCTGGCTGTTACTCTACGTCCTCTGATCTTCTGGCCATCAAAACAAGTGATACGTCAACATCTTCCAAAAGCCTTGGAAGACTACCAAACACCTTCGTGTACCATAAGTTGTACCTACATTTTCATAGAGCGTCCTCGTAATTTAGAACTACAGGCCATCACATGAAGTGATTATAAAAAACACAACACAATACAATTTCTTATTGGCATTATATTGTCAGAGGCATGGAGCGGGTGGGCTTCTGACCAGAAGATCACCAGGGAATCGGGTTCCCTGGATCTGGTGAAACCCAATGACTTGATCATGGCCGACAGAAGGTTCACCATACAGGATGTATACCCGCCATAGCCTGAAGTCATATAGTGTTGATGCAGCCAATGTATCCGTCATGTCAGATTGTAATAACGTTTAGAACCAGTAAATAAACTTATTTTTATTTTACTACCTAATAATAATGGCTAAAATGACAGTTATTTTACTTCGCTTAGCTACTTCAAATGAGGGAGTCGCATATTATCTGTAATATACTGCTTCACCACCGGGACTAATTCTAAATAAATTTTAAATTTACAATAGATAGTATATTCGACGGGGCAAAACTTGCCAGTTGCTAGGTTGGATGAAAAGCTCCCCCCATCTATAGTGCCAAGGGCGGGATTCGGACCTTCGACCTCCAGCACGATAATGAGTGACAAAGTCCCATGCTCATACCCACTAGGCCATAGAGACGTCCTGGTACTGCGTTTGGTTCACAACGTGAGTTTGTTTCTCCCGAAACGATCCCACTACGCATTGTACGCCCAGAATTCCGAATTGGCTGATTAATGCAACTAACCATTGACCTAAAAGCTTCAAGTTTTGAATCTATGAAAACGGACATTTATTGTGATGTGTGCATTATAAATTTATGTGTGCAGAGAATCTGTATTATTCCTCTCATATTATATGCCATGAAATATGTAAATGTCGTTTCATGCAAGTCTGTAGATCTAGTTTAGTTGGGATCAAACGCCAGAGATAGGCCGGGGGTTGTCGAACAGGTTAAATATAATAATAATAATAATAATAGTTAAGCTTAATTTCCCGCCAAAAAGCCAGACATTAACAGTTATTTTAAATGTGTTCCTCATACTTACCAATGAAAAGATATCCCGTTTGTATTACTTCCACACACACGGCTTATGCAGCATCGGCACAACAAAAATCTACCATATTTATAAACTTGATTTTGCAGTCTGCATTCCCTTTTTCCACGACCGGAAGTTGGGACCCGTTTGCCATCAAATCGGCGACCGTGCTCGATCTAGTTTTCTTTCGGGTCAATACAACTAACTAAATCACAGAATGGACCCGACCAGGAGAATTGGAACAGTCTATTGCTCCACACGATCGGCGAACACAGTCTGAATAAGAAGGTCATTATGTTTGTTTTCTGGAGAGTAGGACTCTCCAGAAAGGGAAATCTTAATACAAATTACAAATTACTGGTGTGTGTATATATCTAAGTCACGTAAACTGTCGGCAACTTTTAAATAGAACGACGACTTTTTATGCTCAAATGTGTTACCAATGTGTGATTGCCATTATTATTATTATTATTATTATTATTATTATTATTATTATTATTATTATATCATCATCATTATTGCCAGTAGCAATAGCATTAGTAAGAGTAACAAAAACACTGGATTGGTATAATTTAATATCATTTTGTTCTTGAAATACTCATAGACTCTTTTTTACAATAAAGTGGACGAAGCCTTCCTAACATCACGATATATATATATATATATATATATATATATATATATATATATATATATATATATATATATAGCATTTCACACTAAGTTCAAGCCTAAAGTTTATATGAGATCTGACACGGGCTAGAATCTGAATTATATCTGTTATTTCTATAAATATCACTAACTGATAAATCTATAATCGGCGATATATTTTGTGAATCTTAATTTAATTCCCAGGATGAACTTTTTTCTCAAATATCCAATGCCAAGAAATGATTTCTTACTTTGGCGCAGTTGGTGTGCACTTTGTGAAAGCATAGAGATTAAGATTTGACTGATATTGATTGATTGATTGATCGATTGATTGATTGATTAACTGATTAATTCAAGCATCCGTTCCTTTATTGATTCACTGATTAATAGAGTGATTGATGCATTGAATGAAGCAATTGATTGATTGATTGATTAATTAATTGATTGATTAATTAATTGATTGATTGATTCGTTCATTTATTCGTTCACTCATTCATCCATTGAGCCGTACTTTCATTCATTCATTCATTTATCCATTGATGGTTGATTCATCAATCGGTTGATCGTTTTCTGCCAGTAGCCGATCAACACCGTTTCTATAAAGAGAGCAGACGATCTTTGTAAAGTTTTCACCAAGTTCGCGCCAAAATCCAACCAAACGATTCTCTTTAAAACAAATGGCAGTAAAAATAGATCTGAACGAGAAATAAATAGATCAGAGTGAAGACATAATATAATAGATATAATAGTGAAGTAACAGATCCAGGTTTAATCCCGGGGATGTAATCGCTAGCCATGTATATGGTGTAGTGACGTCATTCGGCTGTCATTTAAACGCCGACCATTGCATTGGTCACGCTTCGTTGAATTTGGGATTGAAGATCATCACTGTGTTGATACAGAGATTGAGTTAGACGTTTCTGTGCCAGTGATGTGAGTGAGTTAGTCAGTCAGTCAGTCAGTCAGATAATTAGTGAGTCAGATAATTAGTTAGTCAGTCAGTCAATTAGTCAGTGATTGATTGATTGATTGATTGAGTGAGTGATTGATTTATTGATTTATTAATTATTGATTTAGTGAGACAATGATTCAGTGAGTTATTCAGCAACTCAGTCAGTCCGAAACTAAGTCAGTCAGTCAGTTATTCAATTAGTCAGTCAATGAATGAGTGAGTCAGTCAATAATTCATTCATTCATACATTCAAACAGTGAGTCGGTCGGTATGTCTGTATGTCAGTCTATCAATCAGTCAGTCAGTTAGTCAGTTAGCCAATCAATCATTCAGTGAGTCAGTCAGCCAATCAATCATTCAGTGAGTCAGTCAGCCAATCAATCATTCAGTTAATCAGTGAGCTAATCAATCATTCAGTGAGTCATTCAGTTAATCAGTCAGTTAGTCTGTTTCTCGGTCAATCGGTTAGTCAGTCAGTCACTCGGTCAGTCAGTCAGTCAGTCAGTCAGTCGTTCGGTCGGTCGGTCAGTCAGTCAGTCGGTCGGTCAGTCAATCAGTCGGTCGGTTGGTCAGTCAGTCAGTCGGTCAGCCAGTCCGTTAGTCGGTCGGTCAGTCTGTCGGTCGATCAGTCAGTTAGTCAGTCAGTCAGTCGGTCGGTCAGTCAATCAATCAATCAGTCAGTCGGTTGGTCAGTCAGTCAGTCAGTCAGTCGGTCGATCGGTCAATCAGTCAGTCGGTCAGTCAGTCAGTCAGTCAGTCAGTCAGTCGGTCAGTCGGTTTTTCAATCAGTCGGTCATTCATGTCAGTCTTTCAGTCAGTCTATTGCTCAGTCAGTCAATCGTTCAGTGCGTCAGTGAGTGAGTCAGTTAGTATGTTGCTCAGTTAGTCAGTTGTTCAGTAAGTCAGTCGGTTCATTAAGTAATCAGTCGGTCAGTTGGTCAATCAGTGAGTCAGTCAGTGAGTCAGTCAGTGAGTCAGTCAATCGGTCATTCAGTCAGTCGGTCAGTTTGTCAGTCAGTCAGTGAGTCAGTCAGTGAGTCAGTCAGTGAGTCAGTCAGTCAGTCAGTCGGTCGGTCAGTCATTCAGTCAGTCGGTTCGTTAGCTAACCAGTCAATCAGTCAGTCAGTCAGTCAGTCAGTCAGTCAGTCAGTAACCTCGGCTTTGGCCATAACTAACTCATATATGACAGAGAGTATCTCCCTGAGGTATCAAAATACACTAAAAATTATCTCCATTTACACTGTAACATTGTAATATGAGTACCTCAAACTAAAGGGTTCCTCATTGCTATGAGGATGTCATGGATCCGATGGTCTTCATCGACTATTATTATTTGTGTTTTCTAGACAACAATTATATAAATTATGTCAGAAATATTAATCTTTTATGGCAACTTTTCTACTCACGGGTCAACCATCAACCATTGTCACTGAATAAAACAACAACACTACCACCAACAATAAAAATAACAGTAAATAATAATAATAATAATAATAATAATAATAATAATAATAGACCAGTACTGAACATAGCAATAAATTATATTTTCCGTAGTTTCGAATTACACTGATTTAATTAACAATTTATATCTATTGTTACAATAATAATGCAAATCTGGCTCTAAAGACAGATTACTCTTAAGGTTAAAGGTAACAGATCTTATTATTGTTGGTAACAATGGTATCTTAAAAGATGTCTCATCTCTCGATATATACTGTCTGTCTGTCTGTCTGTCTGTCTGTCTGTCTGTCTGTCTGTCTGTCTGTCTGTCTGTCTGTCTGTCTGTCTGTCTGTCTTAATATTGTTTTCCGTGTTTGTGAGGAAATGATTATCAACAGATCCGGACCAGGTAGGGAATGGTATCCGTGGTATGTTTAATCCGTTAAGATGATAAAAGGTCATAGTTTAGATAAACATCTAGATATATGTCAGGTGACAGGCAATGTCAGGGTCTTCGTATATACCGGAACCAATGAATGGGTGAATGAGTCAGTCGGTCGGTCGGTCGGTCGGTCGGTCGGTTGAATGACTTAGTGAGTGAGCGCTTAAGTCCGTCGGTCCATCAGTGAGTCAGCTTTCGATCTAGTGAGTTACATTATGGATCGTTTCCCTGATGACTCAAACAATTAGTCACTCAGCCAGTCACTCAATGATATGAAGGTGAGTTAATACAGAATCCTAACAATTATCAGGTAAATTGATTGTCTCCTTAAACCGACCATTTAAAGATCTGAGAATTTGGAAATATTGTTTTAATGTCATATGTTTTGTTAAATGGGTGGTGTTGTTTGTTTGCGTGGTGGATGACCTGATATGAAATATAGGTCACGGGTTAACATAGTTTGCTGAGGTTTGAACCATGATGGTAAAGGTTTGCGGGTGACTACGCTATTATTAAGTTACGGATACGCTTATTTCATATTACAATAACAATTATATTTATATCCAGTTTGTATATTATTTGTTACGGTTTATATTTCACATAGAACATAATAGCTTTAAGTAGATATACCGGTACTCTAATTTGTAGGTATTCGACTGTCTTGACACAGGCCCCACATACTTGATGACCTTTTGTGTTAACAGTAGTAAAAGAGGTGGAATGGAATCCTTAAAATGACCCCCCCCCCCTCTCCCAAACACACACACACACACACACACACACGCACTGGTGAGTGTATGAACCGTTTGTGTGTCTCTATTATACTCGAGAAAGCGCCAAAACATAAGTTAATATCTCTGGCCAAAATGAGATCAGCTTCTGAGATGACCTTCAGAGATAAACACACATCTCTGGAACCTTGATACGGCCAATGATCGTTGATGTATCAACTATTTATCATACTGATAGTGTAAGCTGTGTGGTCGATAAAATGACAGGTCCGAATGATACATGATCCGAATTACGTGTGATCCGAATGACGCGGTCCGAATGACGCGTGGTCCGAATCAACATTAAGGCAAACAGAGTTGAAACTATTGATAAAACTAATCTGGAAGAGTGAAACAGAGAAAGAGAGAGACAGCTGGCTACGCATAAAGTGCATATAAATATGTGTGTTTGCGTGCGTGGGTGCGTGCGTGTGTGCGTGTGTGTGTGTGTGAGTGCGTATGAGAGAGAACGAGAGAGAGGAAGAAAGAGGGGGAGATCTGATTGGTTGATTGGCTTGTTCAACCCTGGTTACACTTGCGACATCTAGTCGTTGTGTGGCTCTTTGTTGAAACATCCCATAAGCCGTGATAGCACAGTTAGTTAGAGCGTAGGACTCGTAGCCGAAGGGTCGAGGGTTCGAGGCTCCGGAAGCTGAAATACCGTCACGTGGTAACTGGCTCATTCATCCATAAAATGAGTACATGACAAGACGTGAAGGCTATGTGATTGAGTAACGCTTTACGCCTATAATGGCAGCATGCGTTGTATGCTTCTTTGGGAGTTGAGATTGGTGCTGGGTGGAAACAGGTCTGAGTCAGAGATAATAATATTGTAAAGCACCTTAGAGCAGCTATCTAGCTGAATAGGGCGCTATATAAATGTCACATATTACTATTATTATTAAGCACAGGTACGAGCCGGATTCGTGACAACGCTCTTTCCACTGTGCTATCGGAGTGACAGAGAGGGGGGGGGAGAAAAGGCAGTCATAAATTGAAAGCAAAAACTAGAGAAGGTCGGTAAGGGATGGACTGGAGGGGGCGAGATATTGAGGAATAATAATAATAATATTTATGTAGAGATAATAAGGCGTCCTTGCTAGCAGGAGTCACTCAAAGATGGTGTACAGTGACCGAAATATGAAAAATGTAAAACTCAGTGAGAAATTCGAACAATCAACTTCATTTAATGATGAAAACAAACCTTGAACAGGTGAATGTTTAGAACATATTTAAAAGATGAAGGAGAAGTGATGAGATTAAAGAATTAAAAAATATTTACAAAAATGATCAGATAAAAAAGGAGAGAAATCGAACGAGAGGAATGGAAGAAAGTAAAAGAAGTTAAAAAACAACAACAGGATGAATAATATAGAGAAAGTGAGAAAAAGAGAGTGAGTGAGTGAGTGAGTGAGTGAGTGAGTGAGTGAGTGGGTGGAGAGAATGAGAGCGAGAGAGAGTTAAAGAGTGAGAGAGAAGGTGATAGACAGTGAGAGAGCGAGAGAGACAAGGAGAGTGAGATATATATATATATATATATATATATATATATATATATATATATATATATATATATATATATATAGTGTGTGTGTGTGTGTGTGTGTGTGTATGTGTGTGTGTGTGTATGTGTGTGTGTATGTGTGTGTGTATGTGTATGTGTGTATGTGTATGTGTGTGTGTATGTGTGTATGTAGTGTGTGTGTGTGTGTGAGTGGAGAGAGAGAGAGAGAGAGAGAGAGAGAGAGAGAGAGAGAGTCAAACATCTTTATATAATTAGTAAACGATGCTACTCACATCGTAATATTCCATTTTCTATTACTATCTATATAGTATCTGAATGATAGTTTTATTATATCATGTCCTATATTTATATCATTCTATATTCTTCAGATCCATAAACGTTCCAGAGATCTATCTTATTCCGTAGATTCTTTTGATGCGAGTAAATAATTACTGTGAGCGAATCCTGACGCCGTTTACTTCTTACTTAGCAATCGGAAGTCGTTATTCCTGATGCAGCTGCTGTTGTCGTTGGTCCTGACAGTATCAAGTCTTCCCCGAGCCGTTATCATCCGGATCATCCGGATCCGCCTCTGATATTTTTATTGGTTAAGATTAAGGTTCCTCTTTCTAGTTTATTTTGTAAACTATCTGTCTATCTTGTGTGTCATTGGACAGTGTAGTAGTAGTAATTCCGGATATTAAAGAGACAATATTTAATCCGAATGATAATAATAATAATGATGATGATAATTATAATAATGATACTTTATTTATATAACCCTCTATTCATGTGTACTGTTCTCCAGTACTTTTACATTAAGCCTGACTCGTACCAGCTTCAACTGAGCACACACCTCAACCCTCGAGGGAGCATACAACACCTGATGCCATTATATCATTACTCCACAGAGCCACCCCATTCATTTCTGGTTGACTGAACCAGTCGCCACATGACGGCATTGGAGTTCTGGATCCTCGAAATCACCATTATGACCACATTTTGTTCTGAATCAGAAATATTATAGTTTATTTTCTGAAAATATATAATTTCTGTCACCGGAAACAAAATAAAATGTTAACACGGAGAACAGTGACGTCATATATGTCATTCGTTTCAGGACATGAAACAAATGGTACAAAAAAAGTGTCTATTAAATTCCGAAATAAATATTACGAAATAAACAAGATGTTTACCCCCCCCCCCCCACACATCAATTATAGCAAAAAAAAACGTCATTTATTTAGTTGATTTCAAATATCCAACTGGTTATGAATATTGTTTAATAATTATTCATTCGATCCAAGATCAAAGTCCCATCCGTTATCTTTGAACCGTCACGCTCTAGATGTAGTTAGTGCTCTAGTTTATTCGTGTCC
>JAODUP010000650.1:0-275000 GCA_025642065.1 Paralvinella palmiformis | reverse complement strand
TCTAACTGGGTATAAGTGGGCTGGAATTATGAACTGAATTAGGAAATTGGATTTGCCACTCATTTGGTGCAGTTGAGAAATGTAATAAGTAGTCCTAGTCACTAGTGTAGAGTTAATTTTTGCATGATTTATTTTACGATGCAAGGTGTGTTATAATGTGTTGTGATAGATATGTGTCTATAGGGCCATTATTATTACTGATCATGTATTTCAGATATAATGTTATACTTTGACAGCTTAAGTGACAGTGTTATTAGTCAATATCTAACTTTTCTCATGTGGAGGACCTTTTCAATATTATTAGAGAATTCTGCTTCTATCAATGTACACACTTCCGTTAAATATAAACTGGGTACAAGAAGACCACCAGTGGGAAGACCTTAATACTGCTTAGCAACAATAAACACTTGGAAAGAGTTTGCTTTATTTAAAACACCAACTAAACCTTTACTACACATTTACTACACACCATTTTTGTAATTTTACGAGAAATGTATCCCGCTATATAAATTATATTGTCTTCTTTTACTGTATGAGAGATTTGATGACATCACTTTC
Source organism: Paralvinella palmiformis (assembly GCA_025642065.1). NCBI lineage: Eukaryota > Metazoa > Annelida > Polychaeta > Terebellida > Alvinellidae > Paralvinella > Paralvinella palmiformis. Next base: position 274,442 of record JAODUP010000650.1, on the reverse strand, counting down.
CTTGTTTACGAGCTGTGCTAAACATCGAAGTTTATAAATGCTTGTAAAACTTTGGTTTACTGAACAACAATAAAGCGAGTGATACTGTATTAAACGTGTCCGCTGGGGTAACTTTGGCATAAATTATTGGTCCAGATTAGAAAATTGTTTTCTTATTAACCTAAGACAAAACGCTATGACAGTCAGAAGAATTAAGGTTACTTATTTAACCTCCGACGAACTAAAACGTAAATATTGCTGTGTTACGGCTACTTTCGTGAACAAGGTAGGCTAAATGGGTTGAGCGACCTCCAACGTTAATGAAGCGAAGTGAAATGAAATCGTCTTTCTTTGATGATGAGCTGGGACATTAATGTTGTTGTAAGGCGGATAGGTAATGCAATATATTGCTTGAAATGGACATTATGCGGATGTCAATGTTTTTACAATGGCTGTAAAGGGAGTAATTATTGTCAGAAACAACACTTTAATGTTGTGTTCTTAGTTGGAGACTTAACCTTGACATTCTCCATTAATAACACGAGATGTCGCCAGATAAATAATGATAAAGCACGGCCAGAGAGAAGGACGAGTTGATGAGATTACGCTAATCCGAGAACAGGTACAGTAAAGCGTTGTTAGGGTTATTCCCGCTGGAGTATTAAAACGGGTTTCTACTGTATTTGTGATGGTGTGTGGGGGGAGGGGGAGGGGGTAATGGTGTCATTTTGGCCAAAAAAAACCTTTAGAAGAGGGCGATGATAGGGGAACTTGTTAATAACTGCTGACTTATTACATTACTTTGTAAACAACGATAATCTTATGAACTCTACACTTCATGACGCCTATTACATATGACACACGCCAGCTAATTGACGAAATAATGTCCATTGTATCTAATGGTAGTCTGTTGACACGTGATCAGTCGTACGGGCGTTGTTTGGACTATCGATATGTGGAACGCTGTTACGCAGAAACAAAGATGCTCTATTGCGAAACCTGTTGCAAGATATTGAAATTCGTATTCTGGTAGAATTGTTCTTCTATCAACATCGATATATGAGAACAAGAAAATGCGTCAAAAAATATAGTTTGATCTATAATTTTGTGAAACAAAACATCCTTGATTTGGTTAATTACTGTCCTCGATTAAGGATCCGAAATAAATAAATGCCCGGGCTGTTAATATGACATATACGGTATATTTTATGTATGGTTGCCCATAAAAGCTGTTTAATGAGCTGTAATATGACATATACGGTAAATTCAATGTACAGTTGCGCCTATAATAAGCTGTTTATTAATAAGAAACTGGCCAATCATCTTATCAAACCTTATTAGATGAGGATAGTTAATTACGCAAGCCAATAAAACCCTATAACTTGCTCATAATTTGAATTGCAATGACAGCAACTGATAATTCTTCCGAAAGACGATGCTATAACCAGCAGCGACCAATACGTCATTGTTGCGATATCAGTTGCGAATCAGGTTAATCCATTAACTAACAAAAGCATGCCCTGGTCCAATTTGTTATTTACGCCATCATTAAATGAATAAACGCATAAAACGTTAATGGCCAAAGGCAGTCGAGATCGTCTGGATTAATTGGCTGATGAAAGGAAATGCAGTCAGGGTTTGTCGATGAATATCAGCAGCCTTTCTACATAATGGTTAAGGGATGAATAGGCGAAGTGTTTTGCTTACCTTGAAGTTGAAAGTAGTGAAATTTGATAATTACATAAACGGATAAATACATAAAACGGCTGTCAGCTGGACTCCTTATCTATTTCAAGATTTTACAACCAACTTACAAATTTAATAGAAGCCATTCTTCTCGTGATGGGTGTTTGCTTATAGTTGCCAGAACGTACCACGAAAACCGGTGAATTACTCATATTGTTATAAAACCAAAGTCATTTTAATTTCAATCGTTTTTTTTACTGCCAGGAAGGATTAACAACTTAACAGAAAAGAACATAGTCGGTACTTGGTCAACAGAATTAACGGTGAAATACTCATAATTACTACAACATTTCGAATTGATTTATCTGTTTTCGGGCTGGAACGTTTTTGTTGTTAACAAAAACATCTGCAAAAACCTGTTGGCGAATAAAATTAAATAACCAATGAAAAACTTAGCACCGACGTTTAACTTCTGTGCGGCATTTTCGAAACTGAAAAAGCCTTGTTAGTTGCTAGTGTGGCGTAAACAGCCACGTTGCTACCTGACTTAAAATAGCTCGGAGCAACAAGGTGTTAAAACAAGATTTACAACGATTAGTGCTTTGCACATGTTCTGATGTTCGGAGGAAAAATAACTCAAGGAAAGATTCCAGAAGGCGCATTACAACAAATTGCTTGTTAATTAATGAACATGTGACGTACATGAGACGTACACATACACACACACACACACACACCAACTGACAATCCAACACATCCACCTGTTTAAATGCCCAATATGACAGCCGGTAATTACTCAAAGACATCTACAATTGTTGGAAGAACTGATTGAAGTGATCACAAACGCTGAAGATGAGCCAAACTTCTGTTGGCAATTTTTATCAGCAGAATAATCACTCGTTTATAGAAAAAAACAAATACCAGCTGTAAGTTGTTTGTTTTGACATCCAGAAAAAAAGTACAACACCTTTATTACCAACATCTATAAATTTACGAACTCTAACTCTGTATCTTGATTGTTTGATAACAAGCTGTCCTATCGTTATTTATTATGAGACCTTAAGCGGTACTTTAACAATTTTATGTCTTCTCCAAGTCAGCAAAAACAGTAAATCAGATCTTCTATTTTGGTATTTTTCAGAAGATTCTCATCATCATTGTTCGGGGCTTTGTAGCAGATTATGAAATATTGCTTAAACAAATATGTATTGATTGTGAGGTATGTTTTTATGTCTAGCTATATGTCTCAAATTCCATCCCCCCATCACACACAAAACACACACAACCACACACACAACACACACACACACACACACACACACATATATATATATATATATATATATATATATATATATATATAAAGCCACCCATAATACACTAGCGCCTGTCTTGCACTCATACTGGGATACACACGATGAGGCATTTCCTTGGCATAACCGAGTACGTGGTTAATCACAGACCTGTAACACTTGGGTATGCACCCAGCTTAATCCACATAATTGGGCATAAAACGAGATCATTTACACTTACACGTCTACTCACATACACCCGCATTTCATGTCTCTATATTTCATGTTCTATTTTCAATGTTTGAGTTGAAAGACGTCTTTTAAGTATTTAAACAGGAAATTTCACAACGTGAATTCTTCCATCAGATAACTTGTTACCCTTAAAACAATATTAGTAGGTATAATTCAGTTATTCGTACAATATGGCTACTCGCATCTTATAATAATGCAAGTTTATATAACGCCAAAACCAGGTAATCCTGTTCTGAGGCACCGGACGATATTATTATCCATGACTCAGACCTGTTTAAATCCAGCACAAACCTCAACTCCCAATGGAGCATTCAACGCATGCTGCCAGTACAGCCATACACGTCCTGTCTGGTTGTCATTTCTGGCGGAGTGAACCAATCGCCACTTGACAGTATTGCACATCGGGAACCTCGAACCCTTTCAGTTACGAGACCTACGCTCTAACTAACTACGCCTTATTATTAGTTGACCAGATATAACATTGTAACATCAATAGTAATTAATTATAGTTTATTAATAATATGCTTATTTTCTTTCATAATTATGTTTACAGGTCAAATACTTTTATTATAAGAACCTTGACTATCCTGATATAAATACAAACTTATATTCGATTACGTTCCAACTAAATAACGCCACAAGATTACCGTCTAATCCGGATTTTAATTTGATTCGACTCTTACTTCAGACTGTCACCTTATCCCGACCAATTTTAATTAAATTCTGTCCCCTTTAATCAGAGACGGCATTTTTATGCCAGATCACTTCAGGTGTCACGTGATTATATTATATCATTCCATATCGGGTAAGCAGCGGAATGAACTCGACGTGACCTCTGGACACTTTTAATTAACAACTCCATTAGCTCAAAAAGGCGGCTATTGTAATTTACACTATTCGATTAATATTTCCTGTATATTTCGACCCACAATAGCGAGATTAGACAATAAATTATCTTCCTATGCTTAAGATAAGTTTGATGTATTTCGATTACCGTCAACTTTTAGTGATTTACTCAATTTCTCAACTTACTCAGGGACTGAAAAAAGTTAACGATAATCTTTACTTAACTGATAATTTTTTTACCTTAGCTAGGGTTGTCACACGATCTCCTCGTTTTCCCCATTCTGTCCCACTTCTAAAATCTCTTCACTGGCTCCTTGTTCAATCTCGCATCATTTTTAAGCTCTGCACTATTGCCTATCAAACTCTTTGTTCTGGAGAATCTTCATATCTATTTTCCATGCTTTCTTTATCACCCAAGCCCAGATAACTCCATTCATTAGGTTTTCAGTTGTTGTTTATTTCCAGGATTAAGACTCATACTGGGACTCGTGTATTTTCAGTTGCTGTCTCTACTCTCTGAACGTGTTAAGTCATCAAATAACATAGTTTATTTCATTAACCATTTGGCAACTCACCTTTACAGACTCACTTATCCTTCCTAACTTTCCACTCCATTTGATCATTTATTGATGAACTTTACATCATACCCGGACTATAAGTTTACTTAACCTCTGTACCTCTGAGCTCGATTGTTTTCGGGGATATTAGTGCAATAGAAGTCTTGTCATTATTATTATTTTTATTATTATATACTGATTTTGCTTGCAAATTTCAGTTTATTTATGATAGCACTAAGCTAGGGATCAATTAATGGTTACGTGATATATTAAGGACTCAGAAGTGTATACTTTATGGTATATGAGCTCTCAGTTACGATGTTTCTATCTATTACTTTACGTGTTTCCTGTCACATGTTGTCAATCAATATCGATAATTATAATTCACTATATAGTTGCCATCGTCAACAATGATGACCAAGAGAATATAATAAAAGGGTTAAAATGTTGATGTTTTACGTCTGCTTCTTTCAAGTGGTGTACTAAATGGGTTAAACTAACTTGAAATCTAATAATGCGAATTGTAGGATGAAACAGCCTTCATTTATAGCCAAATTGAAATTTGAAACCAGGTGCTAGAGGTATATGGTTCGTTTATCGTGAAATTAATGGCTTCATTAGCAAACAACAAGGTTTTTATATAAAACCCAATTCTTTTAATTAGAAACATGTTTTATTTAATTAATAATTAACAGATGAACTATTTACAAAAGGTTGTGGGTCCTCGGTTACGACCGATCAACAGGTTACTGACCTCTGAATCATTTACTCTGTTTGTAGGATGGTTCTGTAGGAGTTTCTCACCAGTCATATGTCATAAACAAGATCACCGCAAAGGTTAAATAAACTACTCACTCACTCACTCACTCATTCACTCACTCACTCACTCATTTCATCAATCAATCAATCAATCAATCAAACAACCAATCATAGCCATACAAAGAGTATTCGTTTGGCTGACTTTGGAGTATTATGGATTAAGCAATTAGCCACTAGAAAATCTATTCCCCTCAAAAGTTGATAAATATCCTGGATTGCATAGGTTCATACACCACCTAGTGATCAAATGATCCCGAATTGTGGGTTTAGCCATTATAAACATAGATACTATTATACAGTTATAGAGTAGTTATATATAACCTTTATGTGACCAATAACACCTGCTTATGATATTATATTCCAGCTATTAATAAATATCCTTATATTACCAACTGACAGCTTTGTATTCTGATAAATGGTGTACTGTTCACATCATTGGGGAGTCTTTAGAACAATCGATATCTCACAGAACTTGGTCTAATGTTTACCATTGGTAAGATTCCAACGATCTCCCCACAACCGTCATCTCCAAGATCCGTCTGGATGTCGCATCAACACAAAGGATCATTATATTTCCGATCTTCGTTTATCTCTCAGCACGAACTCTCGAACCTAGTGAAACAAATTCCGGATCCAGAACGTGCCGGATGAGTCCGTTTGGAGGTCTGGATGCTTCAATGATTTCGAATTTGTAATCGATCTCATTAATAACTAAAGTGGCACGTAATGTGATCCAATACTTGCATCCGAAATGAAGACATCTCTGCATGAAGGTGATCTCAAGTGATAATTGCTAATTCCAAGATAAATGCCCACGAAGAAGGCTTTTTTCAGAGCTCCTTCATTTCCGGTCCATTTTAGGTTAATGGACATTTTGTCCCAAAACGTGACTGTGATTAGTTTAAAGATAAATGGATGAATCATGATGGATCAAAAGAAAAGATTGTCATCAACAATTATCCATGTTATGACACAGTTGGTGATGATGATGATGATGATTGATATTTTACGGCCACTTTTGTGCACAAGGTAGTTTAAATGGGCCGAGCGACCTCGAAAGGTAATGGAACGAAGTCAAAGATGAAACAACCTTCAGGTAGGCCAACGCCGAGATTCGAACACGGGTGGTAGTGATTTGTGGTCTAACACGCTACTGCTAGACCATTGGTAAAAATATGATATATTCTACAGATATTAAGGTTATCGGATCAAATTCCGGTATTGTTTGTTTGTGTTTGTTTGTTACTGTGTGATGTTTCATCCAGTAATAAAGAAAGACGTCGTACGTCCTTTATCACTATAATAATAAATGAAATATTATATTTTTATTGTCATTTATTATTTGTTAAGTCGAGGTTCCGATAAGTTACTGGTTAAAGTGCTACGCTCCAAACCCGTAATTCTAAGTTCGAATCCTAGCCATCTATTCTAGGGAATTATCCCTCCTTCCCTCCCTCCATCGATCCATCCATCCCCCCATGCACCCACCCATACACCCACCCACCCATATATCTATCCATGCCTCCATCCATGCCTCCATCCATGCCTCCATCCATGCCTCCATCCATGCCTCCATCCATAAATAAACACCATATTAACCCTCACCCGCGCTGGTTAACTCTCATTAACAAATGTTCAAAATGATACAAAACGGATATTAGAAATATTACATCAGCGATATGATGATGACATTTATCTTATCTCTCTGATATATGAAGCAATCAAAAATTTTAAAGTTCAGTTTTCGTATAAATAATGACAACCATTTTATGTCACTGAGGACTCTCGTGTTACATTTATTGATTATTTGATTTATTAAAGAAGTTATTCTTGTTATAATTATTAGCATCACACATACACACACACACACACACACACATATATATATATATATATATATATATATATATATATATATACACACACACACACATACATACACACACACATACAATGCTGTTTGGTGGATTTATACTCCTGGAGTCGTTTGTTACTCCGGCAGGTATCTCCATGGGTATTAAGCTGCGGACAGAGATTTTTCCCATATTATGAGTAATTAGATTACACTGATATAGGAAATTTGTTAAATGTATAGCTATTATAATCCCGACGTGTCATTCGCAGTAGCGGAGATCTGCCTCAAATCCGCTGTTCTCGACCATGGGTCAAATAGATCAAGCGGATAGGCGCTTTAATTTAGATCTCACCACACCTAACTGCATATACCTCAGTGATGGAACGGAAACGTATGAGGGTTAGCTGTTGGTTCGAGTAAATCATAGTATTTACTCAGGTTTGAGACGATATTTCGTTCTAGTCCAGTAATAATCCATTGTGCAGTATTGCTACTTTGTTTTTATTTTAGTAAAATCGCTTCAGTGAGTCCATACTGAGTTAGTGTACATTCTCTTTGTTATGAACAAACTGTAATGTTTGTTAACACGCTGAGGGTATATATAAGGCTTAGATTTTCACTTAGGTTAGAGAAGAACTTCGACGCCAGACCAGTCGCACGTGATTGATACATGGTTCATATAGGTAGGATTTATTCAGTTATTCGAACCCAGAATAAAGCTGAGGTCAGCATCTGAGGTGTCGAAATTTTTATATACAGGTTTCTTTTGGACCACAGAAAATTACTGTTGAATGTAAACTGTGGTGTCAAAATAGTTTATGATAGGTATGTAGCAAGTCACCATTGAACCACACGCACGTGTTGTTTGCTGCGAGCTATGGTATCAAATGGTATGTTTCCGCTTCCGCTTTTGTACGTAGCCTGCATGTAGCCGCTTTCCTGTGGGCGTGACATATTTGTCGCGTACGAAAAGCGAATTAGCTTGTTCCCACAGGCTGATGAATAGACCAGACACATGCTTAGGTATACGCACACATTTATCAATATGTGGAAGTATGGAACATTTTATTTTTAGATTAATGTATGTATAGTTGTATTTAGAGTTATGGAGGTAGGTCTCGAAGAATGTTTAGATATTGTTGATGCTCTATGCCTGTTGCCTCTTTATATGTAACCTAAAACACACACACTGTAAATGACTGTAGCAGACACAGTACGCTCTTAGAGCATGTACTCCTGACTCAGGAATAGAAACACTGCATCGCATCTCGAGCGGTGGCATTGGACACGGCTCGCGCGGTTGGTGTGTTTTATATAACAACTTTAGTTGGATATAAAATTCACCTTGGTTGTATGTGGGAATAGAAGTATCTTTCCTAGGTCCAGTTATGTCCAGTTTGTACTATGAGATTCAAGATTAGCTCTAATCTGCTTGTCATAAATAACAAATAAGAACTACAATAGCAGACGTTAGGTCAGGTTTGAAAATGATAGCATAGTTCAAACAGTACGGAAAATATGACGCGCTAATACGGTCTGCTTCAGCGCGGATGTCAGTCTTTTAATAGCAATTAAGCTAAATAGTTTTAATAGTAGTCGCTTCGTGACGCCTGCCGTTGTAAAAATTGATCTTTGAAGACAGTGACAATTGGGTTATATAGTTTATATAGTATTGTTTTGAAGAAAGATACAGCAACTGAAAAATAGCTATAAATAGGCCTGCTTAGATAGTTAAGCTAAACATTCTCACTACTGCCGTGATCTGACTTGGGTGTTCTACTCCCAAACTCCACGGCTGTAGGTGATTCGCATTTTGATTTTGCTTGTGTGTTTGTTTATTTGTATGTCTGTGTGGACAGAATTTAAAGATTTTAAAGTCAGCTTTTGAGTTAGTGAATGTGTGCGTTCGTGCATATATTGTCGTGTTATATATATATATATATATATATATATATATATATATATATATATATATATATATATATATATATATGGCTCATAACACCGACACCTGTACATCCTTTCAAACCTACAGCTCTATTAATCTATGCATAACGAAACTAATCAACTTTTCTTACGTCACAAATATGTCACACAAAAAGCGGAACCAAATAAAAAAGTACCATTTGACTTCACAGCTCGCAATTAAAAACAATACCACAGATGCTGATCTCAGCTCTATGTGTGCGTGTGAACGTATGTGCGTTCGTTCGTGTGTGTGCGAATGGTTTTGGGGAAGCCATTGAAACAGTTAGCATTCATACAACGAATATTCCTACAGCTCTGGTTCGCCTGTAACTAAAACTAACGAAATTGAAAACCAAGCTAAATTTAGATCTAGGTTAAGGCAATTATTTCTGGGTGAATCTGTACTTTGTGTAATATCTCACGTTATCTATGAGTATGGTAACACCTCGTGTATGTCTCCTCCCGCATAATACAAGAACTTACGACAATAAGACACTGTTTACATTGAAGTATGTACGTTACCGATTGCTACATAAGAGTATTAATATAATGTTAATATAGAGTAACAAGGTATTAGTATACCGAGTTTAGTTTATCACAGATAGAGGAGACAAGTTATCTAAATACAAGTTTCTCCTAAAGAAGATGAATTTCCTTCCGGAGAACACTAGAAAAGCATTATCTCTCTACCATTTAAGTGGAAGATGACGGATCTTGAATAATTGTTCTGTTTTGATAATAAAATCTTTCTATTTTCCTAAACAGACAGCTAAATGAAGATTCTACGGAGATGGAACGTTTGATAGTTGTTTACAAGATAGAATTTTTTTTCTTCTTTCGAAATGAAAATAAACACAAAGATATAATTATTTTTAGTGTATTAATTGTCTAGTGTCTATTTATTATTAATTGTATTAGTCCTCAGTAATATCATGATACATGGATACCAAATGTCAAGTCATGACCTTCTGAGCCCTTCAATAACACAACTATCTCAAGTTTTATATGCGAGTTATAGTCACGTGATTCTAGAGATGTCTGCATAAGTGCATAAGGTTTAAGTATAGGGATGTTATGTGTGAGTGTGTGTGTGTGTGTATGTGCGTGCGTCCGTGCGTGATAGTTATCATCTATACCTAAGGTCCCAATTATGAGTCAATTTACGTATTAATAGCATCACAAAATTCAGAGTGACATATAACAGCCAATTAACACACGTTATCAACAAAGACAGTTATTTACACGAGTCATCCACTTCATCATAACTTGTAAAAACCTTTTTTATTCTAACCATATAACTTAAGTCTTTGACCTTTTCATTCCATGATGATGAACAAGTAAACAAAAGATATACAGTTGCTACCTTTCACCTAATATGGCTCAGATTAGAACTTCACCTTTTATAGTCCATCGTGTACAAAGATTCCTGAAGAATCCACCAACCAGATAATCAGGACAATAGAGTGAATCATCCTCCAGTGTTAGTCTCGTGTCAGTTTGTTGTCCTTTATAAACAACAAATGTTAATCCATTTATGAGGACGCGTTACTTTTATCATCCTGACACAATAATCATATTAATATTAATTATTATTAAGATTTACCTGTAACTAGATGTTGACATAAAGGAAGACAATCATTACAGGATAGTTATCAGTTGCTCATCGGATGAGAAAATCATTTTATTTCTGGATGTTTTATTGTCTCCGTTTTTGTCTTCTCGGAGAGTCCGGATAGAAACGACTAGGTGTTGTTGTTACTTCTATGGCAACAACATGGGCAACAACATGGGCAACAACAACATCAACGACAACGACTGAGGTATAACTGTAGCCAGTATTGGTACTATCGTAAACAGTAGTATTTTTATTTACTACTACTACTACTCTACTACTACTACTACTCTACTACTAGTACTAGTACTACTACTACTACTACTACCCTACTACTACTACTACTACTACTACTACTACGCTACTACTACTACTACTCTACTATTCCTACTAGTACTACTACTACTACTACGCTACTACTAAACTACTACTCTACTACTACTCTACCACTACTACTACTACTACTCTACTACTACTACTACGCTACTACTCTACTACTACTCTACTATTACTACTACGCTACTACTCTACTACTACTACTACTACTACTACTACTACTACTATTACTACTACTCTACTACTACTACTAATACTACTACCACTAATCTACTACTACTCTACTACTACTCTACTACGACTACTCTACTACTACTACTACTACTCTACTACTCTACTACTACTCTACTACTCTACTACTACTACTACTACTCTACTACTACTACTACTCTACTACTACTCTACTACTACTCTACTACTCTACTACTACTCTACTACTACTACTCACTACTACTCTACTCTACTACTACTACTACTACTATACTACTACCACTAATCTACTACTACTACTACTCTATTGCTACTACTCTCCCTACTACTACTACTACTTACTACTACTACTACTACTTTACTACTCTACTACACTCTACTACTACTACTCTACTACTACTACTACTACTCACACTCTCTACTACTCTACTACTTACTACTCTCTACTACTACCACCTACTCTACTACTACATCTCACCACTCTACCACACTCCCACTCTCTACTCACCTACTACTCGACTACTACACCCCTACACTGCTCTCTACTACTACCTACACTCTACACTACCACACTCTACTACTACTACTACTACTACTCTACACTCTCACTCTCCCCACCTCTCTACTCACTGCACTACTACCACCTACTACTACTACTTTACTACTACTACTATTACCACTACTACTACTCTACTACTACTACTACTACTACCACTTCTCTACTACTACTACTACTACCACTCTCTACTACTACTACTACTACTACTATTACTACTACCACTTCTCTACTACTACTACTACTACTACTTATTACTACTCTACTACAACTCTACTACTACTACTTTACCTACTACTACTACTACTACTACTCACTTCTCTACTACTACTACTACTTTACTACTACTCTACTACTCTACTACTCTACTACTACTACTACTACTACTACTACTCTACTACTACTACTACTACTACTACTCTACTACTACTACTACTCTACTACTACTCTACTACTACTACTACTACTCTACTACTACTACTCTACTCTACTACTACTTTACTACTACTACTATTACCACTACTCTACTGCTACTACTACTACCACTTCTCTACTACTGCTACTACTACTACTACTATTACTACTACCACTTCTCTACTACTACTACTACTACTACTATTACTACTCTACTACAACTCTACTACTACTACTTTACTACTACTACTACTACCACTACTCTACTACTACTACTACCACTACTCTACTACTGCTACTACTACTACTACTATTACTACTCTACTACTACTCTACTACTACTATTCAAACTAATACTAATAGTTGAACAGAGACATGATGCTAGGTATTTTAAATCAATTGACCAATTCAAACAAGGATAGAAATGTGTTGGACATGATAATAAAAGTAGAAAAAGTTAGAAAATTATTATTTTTTATTTCATATTTACGTTAATCTGTCAATCATCTCATTATGACTTTGTGGAGTGTTATATTATTAGATAACGGGTTGTTAATTTTCTTTCATTTTCTTTGTTCGTTATTTGCCTCATTATCTGCCAAATGTTTTATTTGTTTTAAAAGATGAGTAATTGATGATCAATGATAGATAGATAGATAGATAGTAAGATAGAAAGAGCGATAAAACTGCAGATACGTTGATAGTCAGTATACAGACAAATAAACAGAGAGGCAGGCAGACAGACAGACATATCTACAGATAAACAGACAGACAAACTGATACATACACACACACATGCACACACACACACATACACATACACGCCAACCCATACACACACAACATTTTTTACTTTAATATCAGTAAATAGATACCAACTTATAAATCTGTCAATTATATCAACTTTCTTATCCAGTCATAAACTACGCTAATATATTAACTAATCAAAACATCAACTTGTACAACTTGTCATCAAAAGGAGACAACTGTCGATGGTCATTTGTATTAATTAGTTTATGAAAGGTAATAAACCTACGTCTAAATCATAAACTTAGCAGTTTTTGTTCTGAAATGTTTCTGTCCATAAATCACCTTAAAAAATAGTATTGCATCATTATTAAAGTTTCAATTAGGAAAACATATTACTGACCTTGATGCGGCAACCTTCGCAAAACAAAAACAGTTTTAAGTTTAACCGATACGCGCATATCTTGTAAATATCCCATCCAAACCGCATGTATTAAATCTATTTCATTTAATTCAACCTTTGACCAAATAAATTAAAAGCATTTCATAATTATTTGCCAATTCATTTTAGTAATATATCAATTTATCATTCAATAATTACAAAGTGATCAAATAAATGGTTAGGAAGATAAAACTAATAATTAAATAAAGTAAACCTTACTGGGTAATAACAGGAATTATTTGGCTTACTTTCAAGAAATACACTAAAGATATATTAAGCAGATCATGGAGGCTATTTCATCAAGTAATATAACCGGCAAATATTATCTCAGATAGGTAATTAATTATCCTTATTCTTAATCATGTACACACGATATCTATTTGGTCATTAAATCATAAAACTGCGGCAAAATCCGTCTCATTTATGCACATCATCAAGAGGAGCCTGTAAATCGTCTGTAGTCGCCAAGGTTGAATTGACTAGGGAAAGATTGATGTCAAATATAAAGCGATAACGAGGCGAGGGACTAGAAAAAAACACTACACGGCATCTCATACGACTCTTAAATAAAACATAATCGGCTTGCACTAATAAAATTAGTGTCATAATAGAATCTCTGGTGATTTGATGCGTAAATATTCTACATTACAATCCATTTACGGTCATGAAAGATTGACAACAACGTAAATAAAGATTGTAACAGTTCCCTCATCAACAAGACAAAGTTAACATTCATTAATCTCTACTTCTCTTTTTAGAGTTATCAGAAATTGTCTAATAATATTTTCTTGACTTCTAATGACTAAAATTAGAATCAGCAAATATCTGACTTCGATGTAAATAAGACAAAAAGTAGCCTATAGTTTATAAACCAATAATCGCTGGTTCACGTGTCTCTTTAGTGATTCCTTAACTTATTCGAAACAGAAATTCAATTATGTTTATAATAATCTAAACTCGTCTGTTGCATCTTCTTCACTATAACTGTTGGTATTTTAATGTTTCTTTCGCGTAATTTATAAGCAAGTTTTCAGGATTCCAAAAAATAAACATCTGAGTACTTGTAATTACTCTGAGAAACATGGAAATACTAAAATAAGTTTTATGGCAAACAGTGCTTTGAACATCATGTTTAGAGTGGAGTCATAAAAAATTTAATTACAACAATGTTACTTGTTAATTAATAAACATGCTCTTCTCTATGATACAAATGAGCAACGACTGTTACATGTATAAATCTCTGGGCGTAATTGGGGCGGGAGGACTATGATTAAAGAGGCGCAGAGATAAATATTAAGGCAAAAGATTCATTACCAGCATAAGAATGTATCGTTTATAATACATATTACGACAAATACCTTGGAATTGGTGAAATAATAATAGGTAATGACTGAAAAGTTTAATAAATTACTAAAGCTAATCCTTGAGATAATTGTTCTAATAACTTTATTATATCTTTTACGAAACCTATCTGTTCGGTTTTTGTCAGTACGTTAAAAACGGGTTGACCCTAATTCGAGTACAATCAAATTTGGGCGAATTAATTCATTTACAAGGCAATGAATAAGTGTCAGTTACCATTTGTTAGTGTGTATGACCTTTATTTAGTTATCTGACGATAATAAGTTAATGGGTTGTTACTATATAGTGACAAGTGGGAAGACAACAATTACGTTATACTACTCCCCCAATTTACATCCTCTTGCCATTTTATTATTATTGTGTTATATTTATTAGAAATAAATTAATTTTCATTTTACAACGAGCTAACAAAACTACTTTCGGGATCTGTTGATGACATCAATTATAGATCCAGACATTAGCTATTGTTTCCCTGGAATAAGAAGTGATTGAGGATTGAATCAGAAAGGTTACATCTAAAACAAGAAAAAACAATCAATCATAATAAGATAAATGAGATCAAATAATTATAAATAATAACAAACAATAACAATAACATATGACAATAACATCTGTAATAGTGTACTGTGTTGATAAATATCTCTGTAATGAAATAACAGTTAGAAATGTCTTTCATTTTACTATCTCACACTCTGTACATAACTGTTCTACCGATGAAACGATCAACAATAAGTTGATATATATCTGGCTGAGATCAACTCAGCTCCGGATAGCCGTCATCATGGGATCTAATAATGATACAAGCTGGACACACACACACACACACGCACGGACACACACGTACGGACACACACACACACGGACACATACACGGACACACACACACAGACACAACGGACATGGACACACACACACTCACGGACACACATACTTACACATGCATACACATACACACACAGAGATAGATAGATAGATGGATAGAGAGAGAGAGAGAGAGAGAGAGAGAGACGCACGTATACTTGTCTGGGCATTTCTAAAACACACACATACTCACCTACAGCCATAATACGGTTACGGTACGGTGATGTATCAACTATTTATCACACTGTTCGCGTCAGCTCTGTGCTGATAATCTGACAGGTACGAATGATACATGGTCCGTATCAACATTAAGGCAATGAGGTAGAAACATTATCTGACGACGAGGTTAGTAGGGGGTGTTATGAGTAAAATGATAGAGATAGAGGGGGGGGGGAGAAAAATAAACAAAAGATGAACAAATAACAAGAATTAAAGAGATAGACAGACTTCAGGAAGAGATTAAATGAGAGGAGTGTGTGCATAGTAGATTGAGATAAAAAGATGGCGGGGGAGTAGCCTGAAAGAGTGAAAGGAGAAGTGGATGAAGGACAAGTAAAACACCAAAATATTTAATAGATACTACCCAACCCGTACCCAACACAAACATTTTTAGTAATAACGGATGATGCTCTCAGTATTATATTTCAGTCTCTGTTAATAGCAATATAATACCCAACTGGCAGCTTTATTGTCTGATATCCGATATTGTATTTATAAATAATAATAACCTCAGGTTTTACCCTGTTCCAAACCCATTAGAGCCATAAACATCTCATTTTTACGATTTATCACGTTCCAGGGACTCTCTTTGCCTCAACAGTTTCCTGGCGCGAATTCTTAGTTAGACATTTTCTTCTGATTTTTAATCCTGATCCATCGTGGCTAATCTAAGGTGTTTATAACTTTGTTTTCTTGTTGTTTATTGGTCAATATGTTACATATTTATAATTATACACCGCTTTCTGTCATTAATTGATCCCAAAAGCCAAGATGTAATGACTAAAACACAAAGACACGGCTGAGCGCGTGCGTGCGCGTGTATAATATATATATATATATATATATATATATATATATATATATATATATATATATATATATATATATATATATATATATGGGAGCATGTATGTATTGTAATTGTATCCTCAGTAATCGATCATAATAGTAATTATATTGTAATTTTATACTTAGTAATCGACAACAAAGTTAGCTATATCGTACTTTCTATCAGACGTTCATAATTCTAACAACAACAACACAACAACTCGAGGATACATTCCGGAGATTTTTGTCGGGAAGGAACATATCTAATCTATATTATTATTATCTTAAGATAACGTAAGAGATCAAGTGATTACAGATACATATTTCCAATCCTGTATGATGACGTTTATTTATAACCAAACAATGAAGTTAATAACATTTACAAAACCAAACAATAGACAATAAAATTAATATCAACTGATGTCTGTATCGTGACATATAAAGTAGACAAATGGGTAACTGGAATGTCGATGACGTTGTAGTTATTGGAAAATGGCATTATGACATAGTGTGACAGTGTTATAATGGTTGGTGACAGTAAAGCGTTAATGTTATATTACTAGCTGAGGATTTAACTTCAGCATTTAACGCTCATGACATTCGCCCATCGTCATAATAACAGAAGTCAACACTAGGTGGCTGTGCCCAATAGGCGATAGCCAGAGGTCTCTAACCCAAACTTCAACAAGTTACAAGCTCATGACACGAAATGTGACTGATAAATAATGTGGAGGCTGGAAAATCAACGAAACACGAGGACAGTAAACACTAAATTAAACACATGCGACTCCACAATAATATCGAGGACAGTAAACACAAATTAAACACATGCGCTCCATGGTAATTCGGAGGACAGTAAACACCGAATTAAACACATGCGTCTCCATTATAATACGGAGGGCAGTAAACACCAAATTAAACACATGCGACTCCACAGTGATACTGAGGATAGTAAACACCGAATTAAACACATGCGGCTCCATCGTCGGGTCGACCAAATTACGATCATCCGAGAGCTGGCAACAAAGAGTTCAATGTCATCCTTCCGAGTAACCTTCAAACGACTGGCGAGTTAAGACGAGTACTTAATCTGATGGAAGTGTCTGTTTATGACTGACGACCTGATTAGGTCATTCTAACAACAAAAATCGGGTCACGACACGTGACAAATATACGTCATAACATCATTGGCTTGTGAACACGTGATAAATAATGTATGGGCTGATCTATGGGATGTCATAATATTCGGTTATCAGAAGATTTACTGAGATGATAAAACACTGGAGGCAGGTATTTAATCACTGAATGGTCTATGGGTACAAGTCATACACGCGTGCATCCGTGCCTGCATCCATGGATGTTTTGTTTGTTTATTAGCAATTGGTGAAGATTGGTAATGAGGAATCATCTACAGAACACATTAGGGAATTAGATGAGGTTTATCTTCATGTTGGGAGTTGAGATGTGTTACTAGTTGTTGTTGTTGTTGTTGTTGTTGTTGTTGTTGTTGTTGGCTTCAAGAAAAAGTTAATATGTCATCCCAGTTAGAAAAATAAATAAATAATTCCAATTAATGAGATAAGATAAACATTACTCTCACTGGGTCATATATTTGACATGACACACACAATACACGCGCAGGCACTTTCACACACACACACACACACACACACACACAGAGAGAGAGAGATATATATATATATATATATACACACACACATACACACACTTACATAGATACACACACACAACACAACACAACATGCATGCATACATACACACACACACATACACACACATACATATATATATATATATATATATATATATATATAGTTATTTATTAGTATTAACCCGTCCGTGTGTGTGTGTGTGTGTGTGTGTGTGTGTGTGTCTGTCTGTCTGTCTGTCTGTCTGTCTGTCTGTCTGTCTGTCTGTCTGTCTGTCTGTCTGTCTGTCTGTCTGTCTGTCTGTCTGTCTGTCTGTCTGTCTGTCTGTCTGTTTATAAAAATGTAAATTTTGGTGATTTACGGCCACATTTGTACACAGGGTAGGTAGGCTCAATGGACGAGCGACCTCTAAAAGTAATGGAGCGAGTCTGTCTGTCTGTCTGTTTGCCTGTGTGTGAGAGTATGTGTGTATGTGTGTGTATGTGCGCGCGCGCGCTTATGTGTCTGTCTGTCTGTCTGTATGCGCGCTTGTGTGCGTGTCTGTCTGTCTTTGTGTGTGCGCGTGCGTGCCTGCCAGCCTGCATGCGTCCGTGTGTCCGTGCATGTGCTTGCTTGCTTGCAGACGTTCCAGTATACTTTATTTCCCTCCGTGTTTAAACGTGGTAATAAAGAATACCAATATCTTCCTAGAAGGACGTAATAACAGATAATCAGAAGACATCTTCAGCCAGAACAGACAAAAGAGAGCCTTATAACTTGTCCAATAAAACTCCGACCATATAACCTCAGGCTTCGATTATAAAAACCCTACTCTCGAAAATAAACAAATCAACCCCCCACAAAATATATAAAACTGCTGGCCTTCAGCCAAGGTAGGTCGTAATGTGGTGCACAATTTAGAGGCCATCCTGCACGATATAACCTGATTGAATAACCATCCCAGTAAAACGGTCGCGGGTCTGAGACGGGTACCTGTCCATTCCGGTCAGCCATTGGTTGGCATTACCGTTGGCAGTTTTAGAATTTGACTCGTCAGCTGGTGGACGGTCAGGATTATCGAGGTTTGACTGTATATCTTCTTTGAAAAGACTGACAACGTACATCGGATTCTCAACATCAAAGCATAGTTCTATAAACCGAATGGACTTTTTATCAATAAATATTTTGTCTGTTTCCTCTTTATCGGGAGACCACATACAGAAATATGTTTAGAACTTTTATGGCTATTTTAAGCAATTAATATTATTGGGATGTGAAACTGGCCAACTTCAACTCTCTTATTATTGGACCGAATAACACGTTCAAACAATCATCATTGTTGGTAATTCTTATTTTAGCATCTTCATGTTACATACAGTTCTAACTAGTCACGTGTTTATTTTAGCACCAAACCTCATCTGGATAGAATGTACTGGGAACACGTTTAGAACATTATATACGTGGATACTTACGGAAGAATAACAAATATCCGGACCGTCTTCATTTACAAAATCCCAAGAAAATTTTAATTTGCCGAATTACTGTTATATAACCTCTGACCCATTGATTATCATGTTAATTGTTATTTAACCCCTGGCCCATTGACTATCATGTTAATCGTTATATAACATCTGACTCATTGACTATCATGTTACCTTTTATATAACATCTGACCTATTGACTATCAGGTTAATTGTTATATAACATCTGACCCATTGACTATCAGGTTAATTGTTATATAACCTCTGACCCATTGACTATCATGTTAATTGTTATATAACCTCTGACCCATTGACTTTTCACGTTAATTGTTATATAACATCTGACCCATTGACTATCATGTTAATTGTTATATAACCTCTGACCCATTGACTATCATGTTAATTGTTATATAACCTCTGACCCACTTGACTATCATGTTAATTGTTATATAACCTCTGACCCAGTTGACTATCATGTTAATTGTTATATAACATCTGACCCATTGATTATCATGTTAATTTTTATATAACCTCTGACCCATTGACTATCATGTTAATTGTTATATAACATCTGACCCATTGACTATCATGTTAATTGTTATATAACCTCTGACCCATTGACTATCATGTTAATTGTTATATAACCTCTGACCCATTGACTATCATGTTAATTGTTATATAACCTCTGACCCATTGACTATCATGTTAATTGTTATATAACATCTGACCCATTGACTATCATGTTAATTGTTATATAACATCTGACCCATTGACTATCATGTTAATTGTTATATAACATCTGACCCATTGACTATCATGTTAATTGTTATATAACCTCTGACCCATTGACTATCATGTTAATTGTTATATAACATCTGACCCATTGACTATCATGTTAAATGTTATTTAACATCTGACCCGTTGACTATCATGTTAATTGTTATATAACATCTGACTCGTTGACTATCATGTTAATTTTTATATAACATCTGACCCATTGACTATCATGTTAATTTTTATATAACATCTGACCCATTGACTATCATGTTAATCGTTATATAACATCTGACCCATTGACTATCATGTTAATTTTTATATAACATCTGACCCATTGACTATCATGTTAATTTTTATATAACATCTGACCCATTGACTATCATGTTAATTTTTATATAACATCTGACCCATTGACTATCATGTTAATTTTTATATAACATCTGACCAATTGACTATCATGTTAATTTTTATATAACCTCTGACCCATTGACTATCATGTTAACTTTTATATAACATCTGACCCATTGACTATCATGTTAATTTTTATATAACATCTGACCCATTGACTATCATGTTAACTTTTATATAACATCTGACCCATTGACTATCATGTTAATCGTTATATATAAATCAGATTATAGATGATTATAAAGTGTCACGTCATCAACACACATTTGACCTACTTAGCTCACAATATCCATAAAACAGCCTTAGAACAACATGACGAGCATCCATTTTGACAAACAACTATCAGTCACGTCCATCATACGTCTCTTATTTCAATAGGTTATCATCATCATCATCATAAAGCAAAAATACAGACATTTTGATTAAAACAAACCGAGATGTAACATATAACATTATAATAAGTGTTAATATGAGGTCATATAGTACAGGTGTGTATTTAAGATGATACAGACATTTATGAAATAGTGATTAATATGTATCTTGTTTAAGATATCACATTGTTAATTATAGTTAAACTTTGATCAGTAAGTATCAGTGTTGTTGTTATTGTTGTTATTGTTGTTGTTATTGTTGTTATTATTGTTGTTGTTATTGTTGACACGATTTTGGTTATTCAATAAAAAAGAATATCTATTATATTAATATTATTTATCATATATTTGTTAAAAGATTTTAATTTTTCTTCTCTAGTTATTCTGTAACCAAGCAACGATGACTTAGTATAGATAAATGTGTAAACAGTTCAACGACATCTACAATATTATTTCTCAGAAAGTGGCTTCATGGCGCTAACAATGTAAACATATTGCTAGTAACATCCCATCAGCTGGTATTATATCTGATAAACTAAATATTCATAGTTATGTTTGTCAGGTTTGTTTACATGGGGGGGGTCGTCTCTGGGCTATATATCCCAAACAGCTCAACTCAACAACAACAACAACAACAACTACAACAAATGGTATACAAAACATATTACTGGGTGGTTGTTATTCGATATCTAGAGGTCGTTAATTATACTCTACTAACTTTAATTAAGAACTAGTCCTTTATTATTAATTAAGTCAAATTAACTCAGTATTACTTCATTAATATGGTAATTACCTTGTTGATCAATATGAGAATAAATGGATAATCTTCAATAAAGTTCATACAACTTTATTTATTCTAACTCACAAAAGACAATTTATTAAGCGAATTAATTTATTTACTAACTAATTAACATTTGCCAATAACCTTTAATTAGTATAGAACGTAATTAAAAAAAATTCTTGTTATTGATTACGTAATTTATTTTTATTAACAACTACACTGGGTGAAGGATCAGTTGGAGCGGTCAGTCAGTCAGTCAGTCAGCCTGTCTTCTCTTGTCTGTCTGTTTGTTTGTTTGTCTGTCTGTCTGTCGGTCAATCAGTCGGTTAGTCAGTCAGTCAGTCAGTCATTCCACGAGTCCCTAGAGAACCACCTCGAAAAACACAGATGACCTAACTCAAATCGAACTCTGACCCGAAGATTGGCGTACACAGAGATTGATCGATCAAAACATGATGAAAGGAAATCAAATACTCCTCGAGATAAATAATCGGTATACTAACAAACAGTAATGATATATCAACGTATTCTGAGTTCTGGTAATGAATGCAACATGAATTAGAGAGGTAAAGAAGTGTGGCTTCTCTTCGGCATCCTCCGTTCATCAAGTTCGTTGTCAGTAGAAATAAACGGTTTGTTGATTGATTGCCAGACTTCCGACCCAGAAATGTTTGTTTTACATGCGAGTCATCAATTAGTATGAGAGAGAGAGTAGAGAGAGAGGAGGGAGAAGGCGAGAGCGGGAAATAACAGGGAGGTAGAGAGGGGGAGAGAGGGGGAGTGCGTGAGAGAGTGAGAGAGAGAGAGAGCTAGACCATCAGCCAAGGCTGAGAACGACTATGTATAGAGAGGCTCAAAGGAATATAATATCGTCATGTTGGTGTGGAAAAAGGAACATTACAGGAAAAAGTCATTATAACCAGCCTCCAAACAGCAATTGAAGCTCGCTGTTAAGGATTTTGTATTTAAATGGCCCAAAGACTGACAAATGTTTATGTTGGTTACCATAGAAGCCGTCGTGGTACTATGTCAGTGTGAATCCTGATCCTGGGCGATAATTCACAATACAGGGATTCGTCGTGTATAGGCTTTATCCAATGATAGAGGATATATTTATCCGAATACATAGGTTCTTGGTATCATTCCACTAACAGGCTGTTACTTGACTCAGGCGTGAATTAGTACCCTGTTTACTGGAGATAATTTCTTGTGGCTTATGAGATCACCAACTAGGAAATATACTCCCCGGTAAATTGACCATAAGACTGGACTGTATTGGTCCGTCCCGGATACAATAAGTAAATGATATCAGAATCTCAGCCCTATAGCTATCACAAAAATATATAAGACTTTATGTAACGATAACTACAATCTCTCCAGTTAAGTTCTTAGAGCATAGCAATATTCGCTCTTAATAACCCACTGCTAAACTATTATGAAAGGAATGCCCGAATTTGGTTCTCCTGTCTGATTATTCACTCTATATACATGCAAACACACACACACATACACATACATACATATACACACACACACACCCTCTCTCTCTCTCATACACACACATACACGCATATACATACATACAAAAAGACAGACACGCACGCGCGCACACACCACACACACATACACACACACATGAACACACACGAAGACACAGACACACATATAAAACACACACACACACACACACACACACATATACATTACACTTATCAAAGCGCTAATATACATCAATTGATATCTCCACTCCAGATCAGTTCAGCTTCAGATATCAGTCACCAGATGGCCTCATATTGGTACATATCAGAGATAAACACACACATCCACAGATATGATGCGGACAGGGTACGATGATGTATCAACTATTTATCATGCTATTCGCGTAAGCTGTGTTGCCGATAATCTGACAGGTACGAATGATACATGGTCCGAATCAACATTAAGGCACTGGTCTGAAAATATTATCTGACGAGAGTAATCGAACTAATCTGGAGAATGGAAATATAGGGAGTGAGAAAGATATATATATATATATATATATATATATATATATATATATATATAAGAGAGAGAGAGAGAGAGAGAGAGAGAGAGAGAGAGAGAGGGAGAGATTTATGGGGCGGGCATACCGGTGTGGAGAGAAATGGGAATTTAGGAGATAAAAAATGAGGAAAAGCGTGTCATATTTAATATAGAATAACTATATTTAAAATGGGATATCTAAAAAGAAAGGTAAAAAATGTATTTAATCCCCTAATGTGGATGATGTGTTTATTTTAGATATGCTATCATTATTATATACTTTAGGCATATATTAGATGAGTCAAAGAATTTTTCAGTCCGAAGATGAGTCACCAGTCGAGTTTAAGGCATGATTTGTTTGCCAAATTAGTTAAGATTATGTTAGTTCAGTCCAAATCACTGAGAAATATTGACTTAGAGAATCAAGGCATATATTCCAGTCATATTAATTTTCCTAACTGCCGCCAGATTAAAGACACTCTTGGTTTTGCGTACAATGGATAAAGAATGAGTTATATCTACATATAAATTGCTCTCTTCTAACAAGGGAACTTCTCAGTATTTCCTTTGTCTGTCGGATGTTTCGCCTTGAAATAAAAGCCTTCAGGCTGATTGTTTCATTTTTCTCAGTCATACCATCGACTTAAGCCAGATGTCGAAGATAAAGAAAACCACCTGTGAACCAAATATTTCTCTTGGAGTAGCCTTAATATACATGAATACATCCTTTATGTATAAAACGTAACCTCTGTCAACATTATATATATATATATATATATATATATATATATATATATATATATATTACAATTGATTTGTATAATCAGGTAATGTGTATATTACCTGAACTTTTCAGTAATACTTATTATTCAATTTACTATATATATATATATATATATATATATATATATATATATATATATATATATATATATATATATATATATATATATATATATATATATAGACTTCTTTTGTGACTCAATTAATGTATTTAATTTGGTGAATATAGTTTGTTACATCAAATGAATTCGGCAGTGGGGTTTGTAAAGAGATGTTTACTTAAAACTAAATGGAATAGAATATTTAATAATAGCTATTATTAATATATGTAACATTATAATAACATATACAGAAAATACTCAATTTACATATAAATCTAACAAACAATTTCGTACACACATTTTCGGGTAAAATGAGGATACGCAAACAAACAAAAAAAGTTGTTTCCATTAATTTCAATAATCCTGGCCAAGAATTACAAACTATTTCTCCATAAATTAGAAAACAATTTCTAGAGCAGACAGTAAATGGAAATAACAAATAAAAATTACTTAGAAGACAATGATGATATAAATAAAATATTATTATTTTTAGTCCAAAACTCAATTAAACTCACCTGTTGTTAGTCGAACGTTTTTTACCAATCCAGAACCAGGATGGAGAGAGAATGCTTCAGATAGTGTTGATGTTGTTGAAGCAGTTCTGGATCGTTTTATAGTAATAAGTTTTGGTGTTACAATATTTGCCATTGATGTATTATGGGCTGAAGATTTAATCTTGGTGCTTATCTCCCATCACAATACGGGAGATTCATCAGTGACGATCCAAATTTAGGATTCCTAAAGCTTTCCATGAGGGGAGTTATTCCGAAAATGCATCATTGACAAACGCCTGAAGATGAAGGCTTCGCTGTTGGTGGAGGCGGGTATGACTGACTTTGGGCGTTTTGGGCGGAGATTAATTTTCGATGTGGACTGAGGAGACTGTTTGTCATCACGTCATTTCGTAAACAACGATAAGGTCAGGGGCTACTGACGTCATTACACGTGACAGGCACGTCAAACGTTTGTTGATAATCTCTGGACACGTGATTAACCTCGTACGGGATTCCTTGTTGGTGTCCAGATTATGCCGGATGTCGAGGTTTAAGTCCTAACTATTACGCTATGGAAGGGCGAGTTTATTATCGTCTAACTTCATGTCTAGTAAATTATTGTCAACCGAGAATGTCATCTCTTAAAAAAATTGAATATGTCATCTTGATGAACATCAAATTATAGACAATGCTAATCTTTATCATTTGAAACAGCTAGCTAAATAAAAATTACCATTAATACTATTATTATTATTATTATTATTATTATTATTATTATTATTATTATTATTATCATCATCATCATTAGTAATAGTAGTAGTAGTAGTAATAATAGTAGTAGTAGTTTTTTTATTATAGCAGTAGTAGTTGTTGTTGTAGTAGTAGTAGTTGTTGTAGTAGTAGTAATAGCAGTAAAAATAGTGGTAGTAGTAGTAGTAGTAATAGCAGTAGAAATAGTGGTAGGGGTAGTAGTAGTAGTAGTAGTAGTAGTAACATTAGAAGTAGTAGTAGTAGTAGTAGTAGTAACATTAGAAGTAGTAGTAGTAGTAGTAGTAGTAGTAGTAGTAGTAGTACTAAATAAACAACTCTTTGTCTTATCAATAAGCCGAGATATAACATTATATTACTCACTATCTAACCTTTACCACAATTTGACATCATTATTGTTTTATTATAATAATATTATTTTTGTTCTATTAACTTGTATACAAAGTTCATCCTCTGACCGAATCTACAACTATATTAATGTCGAGCGTGTGTGTGTGTTAAATGAATAAAATTTGAGCTGTTGAGGATGTGAATAGAATTATATCCTCTAGAATTAAACTATATATATATATATATATATATATATATATATATATATATATTGATGTAAGAGTGTTCGTTATACGACAGAATCATCTAGATAATAACATTCTCGATCCAGTCACAAAAAACGACACTCCATTAAAATGAGTAACTAGAAGATGAAATATACAATGATTACATTGTGAAGATGTACGTCATTTGTCTCCAGATTGTAGTCACTTGTAAAGATAATGATGCGTAAATAAAGATCAAATATCTATCACATATAGTTCTGCCGGGGGTTGATGACAAACGTTAAAGGTCTCAAGCCAGACATTTGTAATTGATTTCGGCCATCGAGAGAGAGATAGAGAGAGAGAGAGTATGTGTGTGTGTGTGCGTGCGTGCGTGCGTGCCTGTGTCTGTGTGTGTGTGTGTGTGTTTTATAAAGATAGTTAAGGCGCTGGCACAGGTGTTATACTTTCATTCAAACAACAATTATAACTCCAAACTGGTTTTTTTTAAATATTTAATTGCAAGTATAATTAATTACCGGTAAAATTAGAGAAAAATGAAAGAAAGAAAAAATTCTAAAATAATCCAGAAGAGGATAATCTAAATATAAACAATAAACTATGATTAAAACAAAACCAGGCTTTGTGTCGAACACTACAGCCAAGAAAGATTAAGCCTAAAATGGAAAAATAAAATATTAATACACAGTATGAATAATGTAAGCATATAACCATAAATCAGAATAAATTCATATTAATACTAATAGCAGTGATATAACACGACTCAACCCAATAGCAACGACCGGTTTCGACCTATTCAAGTCTTCTTGTTCATATTACGATACCTGTTGCACATACACTAAACTTGATTATAAATAACCTTCCCATATCGCGACGTTGACGTATTACAGCCAACCAAGACACCTTTTTAAAACAGAACAGTTATTTACACAAGTCAACAACAACCTTATGACATACACATAAAAACCTGTTTTTATTCTGGACATATAACCTCAAGTCTTGGCCTTTATATCTCGTAAAAATCTTTTTTTCCTGATGATGAACAAACAAGCACACCAGGAGGTGTAAAGTTGCTGACAATCAGTTAATCTGATTCAGATCGAAAGTCTAGCATTTGTAGGCCATCGCGTACAATGGAACCAGAATTAGCGACCATCTGGATACAACTGATATCAAATATCATCCGTATGTCGATTCTTTTTTTATAATGTCAGTTTGTTGTCTTTGCCAGTTATAAAAATAAGTTGGCGAAGACTGCAATTCTTCACATCTAGCTCTTTGAACATCAAAGCATTCCATCTCCACAGTGATTGGCCAAAGATTGAGAGAAAGTTGGACGTTTTCATTGTTGAATATTGTGTGGCCACATTCACGTCTTCCTACGGAATGCAAATAAACGTTATAGAGTGACATCTGGTGGCTAACTTTCGATTAGTCGAGAAGAAATGAACGACTGAACTAACGTGAAAGCATTTTTACTTTTGTCATATTACTCGATAAGAACATGGTGTATAACATGGTGTATTACATGGTTAATTATATGATGCATAACTTGGTATACAACATTGTGTATAACAACATTGTGACTGCCATTAGCACAATAGGGTGTTTAAATGCCGCAATGATTTGAACATTACGCCTCAAACCTCAAGGTTTTGGTTTCGATTCCGACTGATGTCTATGTTCTAGGAAGGATTTCTAAGAGAAACCCCTCTCAGCCAAACGTCCAATGTGTGACTAGTATCTAAGATAATCAAACCACTCACTCACTCACTCACTCACTCACCCTCTGACGAGTACCACTAGTATAACTGTTGTTGTTCTGGATGTTGCTAAGATTGCTCACAAACGATCACGGAAACACAAAGAATGCTGCTGATAAAATATTGATATATCTGGATATTTGGATAAAGCTAAATCAATGGAAAATATCAAACTACAGATTTTCTTTTCACTTCTAACTTAATAACAATTATAGAAAATCTGTTCCAATATATGATCTTCATGTGTATATATGATGACTTAATTAGAGGAGTTGTAAATTTCGTATTTATTACTGTTGTACGCCCAAAGAAGGATCTTCTAGATATTATACAATATTAAATAATTATTATTTTCTAAATAGTTACTTTTAATGTTATTTAGAAGGGTCTTTATCGTTAAATAGATATAATTAGACAAACTGAAGATTTTATAACAAGGATTTCCCCTAATAACATTAATTGTATAGTCTTTGAATTACTTGGTATCAATCAATACACCTAGGAAGTCATTGATATAGATAGTGAGAAAACATTAACCTATGACCCTCATTCATGGCGTCAGCATGTACAATTTGATCAAATTAATTACTTTGCATTATCCGGATTGTATCCAGATGTCCTGAACTTCCCCATTCGATATTAATCCTTCAATAAAAGTCGTCTGATATTATGTTCTTTATCATTCTATTTGAACGATGATCTCGTAAATTAGCCTCTCGTCGTCATGAAGCATGAGGAAGATGAGGGAACTAAGGCTATATTTATATGACATCTCAAGTATTAACATAGCCATCGATAGGCGAGAAGAAACACTACACGGCTTCTCATAAAACGTCCACAATACAAACACAAACGGCTTCCCATATTCTGGTCAATGCGTTAGGGAAGACGTGTGTTTTCTCACGTTTTAGTGTTTAATTTAATCTCTTTAGTGTCATGAAGGATTCACAATACATTACAACAAGAATATAATAAACCTTTTGATTAGGATAATAAACCTTGATAGAGTCATAAAGTTGAGAACACCTCGAAAATGATTTTATGTTTTCAGCCAGTGGCGTTTCCGGTGATACTAAATATTTACCCATTGCATGATGACGTCAAAAACCAAAACAAACCAAGCGCGGTTTGCATTGTGGGATTTATAGGGGGTCCT
This sequence comes from Paralvinella palmiformis, assembly GCA_025642065.1. Lineage (NCBI taxonomy): Eukaryota > Metazoa > Annelida > Polychaeta > Terebellida > Alvinellidae > Paralvinella > Paralvinella palmiformis. The sequence goes on along the minus strand of JAODUP010000650.1, from coordinate 244,490 downwards.
CTGAGCGATAATACCGTGATAATCACGCCATTTTAACCATAAACGTTAATGTTTTGGATCTGTTATAATCATGCCAAAACCTAACTCCTGCGTTTAGGATAGATATATATGGTGGCACTGGCTCAGAACATCAACACCTAAATATTGTTTAAATCCAATATTTTTTATGAATCACGCGAAACGTTGCACCTTTTAATAACAAATATTATCCAAAACACATATATGTCAGTTAACCAGACAATAATAAATAACTATACATAAATACTAACATATCAACTGCTTCCTTAATCAGACTACAAAAATATTTTTGAAATAAACAAAATTATCAACATATTACCATCAAACATACCCAATGTTAGGATTAATCAATAACTTTTATTTATTTTTTCACATTAATTTAGCTTATTTCATTAATATGTTAATTCCCTGATGATCAATATCATAATTAACTTGACCTCTTACAGTAACATTCTGAGCCAATACTCCATTATATTTCAGACATGCCACATCTAATCAACTCGCTTCAAAGAATGGTAAGTACACCCATGGCCAACCATATGTTATTATTAAATACCAACTTTCATTTTCATACTTTAAAACATTCGTATAATTTCTAGTATAATACAAACTTTAGCAAATTAATTAGTTAGCTCCGGCTAATAATTAAATTGGACTTGTATCAACTGTTGATGATCACCTTTAATTAGCTTAAAGGTAATTAAAGAAATAATTAATTTCCAAATACAACGAAAAGCATAATGATGTATGACTTAATTCGGCTAACAACTAAAACGTTCGCATTTTTATTATATATATATATATATATATATATATATATAGTTTTTGTAGTGAGTGAGTGAGTGAGTGAGTGAGTGAGTGAGTGAGTGAGTGAGTGAGTGAGTGAGTGAGTGAGTGAGTGGAGTGAGTGAGTGAGTGAGTGAGTGAGTGGGAGTGAGTGAGTGAGTGAGTGAGTGAGTGAGTGAGTGAGTGAGTGAGTGAGTGAGTGAGTGAGTGAGTGAGTGAGTGGTGAGTGAGTGAGTGAGTGAGTGAGTGAGTGAGTGAGTGAGTGAGTGAGTGAGTGAGTGAGTGAGTGAGTGAGTGAGTGAGTGAGTGAGTGAGTGAGTGAGTGAGTGAGTGAGTGAGTGAGTGAGTGAGTGAGTGAGTGAGTGAGTGAGTGAGTGAGTGAGTGAGTGAAAAAATTATTCTTCGTTTTCAACTGAAAACAGATAAATATTTTATCATCTCAAATGTTATTTATGTGATGTAACATGACGTGGAAAGTAATTATCGAACAAAACAAACAAAAACTAAAAAGTGAATCACTTACAGTCGTGAAGTTTGGAGGTAGAACACCCAAGTCAGATCACGGCAGTAGTTAGAATGTTTAGTTTAATTATATCGTTGAAGTTAAGGTCAGTTTGTAGAACGGGCAGACGACACGAAGCGACTACTATTAAAACTGTTTGGCTTAATTGCTATTAAAAGACTGACATCTGCACAGAAGCAGACCGTAATAGCGCGTCATAGCTTCCGTACTGTTAAAACTTTCAAACCAGACCTAATGTCTTCTATTCTAACTATTATAGTAATAACGTTCTTAAATGTTATTTATGACAAGCAGATTAGAGCTAATCTTGAATCTCATAGTACAAACTGGACATAACTGGACCTAGGAAAGATAATTATATTCCCACAAACAACTAAGGTGAATTATATATACAACTAAAGTTGTTATATAAAACACACCAACCGCGCGAGCCGTGTCCAAGTGAGCTCCGGTGGCCTAGCGGCTAAACACCTGGCACTTGGTGCCAACGGTCGCAGGTTCGAACCCCGCAAGAGGTCGAAACTTTTCCAGGGATTAATTTCTCGGCTCACTACATCGTGGGTGGCTGACCACGTTAAATGGCGCTGCCGTCTCCACTGAATTATTTAAAATAAAGGGGGACGTTAAAAACCCCTGAGGACGTAAAACACTCTGGCAGTGACCACCCTCAGGTATTTCGGCTCCATCTTTCCGTACTGCTCCCCTGTGAGTGGTGGGGGAGGAGGTTTCTCAACCACTCCAACATAGAGGCTGTGCTGATTAAGCGACAGCCTGGGGATTCTCCCCGAACAACAAAACCGAGCCGTGTCCAATGCCACGGCTCGAGATGCGATGCAGTGTTTCTATTGCTGAGTCAGGAGTACATATAATGCTTTAAGAGCGTACTGTGCCTGCACAGTGAGCTCCGGTGGCCTAACGGTTAAGCACCCGGCATTGCTGCTAAGGGTCACAGGTTCGAACCCCGCAAGAGGTCGAAACTTTTCCAGAGATTAATTTCTCGGCTCACAACATCGTGGGTGGCTGACCACGTTAAATGACGCTGCCGGCTCCACTGGATTATATAAAATAAAGGGGGACGTTAAAGACCCCATGAGGACGTAAACTACTTTCGGCTCCATCTTTCGGTACTGCTCCCCTGTGAGTGGTGGGGGAGGAATTGTTCTCAACCACTCCAACATAGCGGCTGTGCTGAATAAGCGACAGCCTAGGGATTCTCCCCTAAAAACAAAACAACTGTGCATGCTACAGTCATTTAAATGCTGGATAACCAGGCCAAACACCTAAACGGCGTCCCTTCAAAGACGCAAATAGTACATGGAATATACAGCTCTAGATCAACTTTTCTTAGAATGCGGGGACGAGGGAATACAATCTCGTGTGTGTGTGCGCACGCGCGTGTGTTTGTGCGTGTGTGTGTGTGTGTGTGTTGCATATATAAATGCATGCATATACATGGGTGTGTATTTAAGTTTCTTATTACGATTCATAATGTGCAAACACTGAATTCTTATTTTTATGCATATCCCGACGTTGACGTATTACAGCCAACCAAGACACCTTTTAAAACAGAACAGTTATTTACACAAGTCAACAACAACCTTATAACATGCACATAAAAACCTGTTTTTATTCTGGACATATAACCTCAAGCCTTGGCCTTTATATCTCGTAAAAATCTTTTTTTCCTGCTGACATTCAGTTAATCTGATCCAGATCCAAAGTCTAGCATTTGTAGGTCATTGCGTACAATGGAACCAGAATTAGCGACCATCTGGATACAACTGACATCGAATGTCATCCGTATGTCGATTCTTGTCATATAATGTCAGTTTGTTGTTTTTGCCAGTTATAAACAAAAGTTGACGAAGAGTGCAATTCTTCACATCTAGCTCTTTGAACATCAAGGGATCCCATCTCCACAGTGATTGGCCAAAGATTGAGAGAAAGTTGGACGTTTTCATTGTTGAATATTGGCTGTCTTTTCTCATGTCTGAAATCACGTGAAAGCATTTTTGCTTTTGTCCTATTGATTGAGAATAACAAGGTGTATAACATGGTGTATAACATGGTGTATAACAACATTGTGACTGTTATTACCACAACAGGGAACCTCAATACCAGAATGGTTAGAGCAATAAGCTTCAGACCTCAAGGTTACGGGTTCGAATCTGACACATCTCTGTGTTTTAGGAAATCATTTTAATGGCAACTCCTCTCAGCCAAATATCTAAAATGTAACCAGCATCTAAGTTTAACAAACCACTGACTCACTCACGAGTGCCACTAGTATAACTGTTGTTGTTGTTGTTGTTGTTGATGAGATTACTTGCATACAACCACAGAAACACACATAATGAAGTTGATAGAAATATAAATATATCTGGATATTTGTACAAAGTTGAATCAATAGTAAATGTCTCTCAACTAATAAATATATATAAACAAACTATTTCTGAGTCTATGTTTTTGTGAACCTTTATATAGATTTGTTATCTGCTTCCAATTAAAATAAAATTAATAAGTATTAACCTATATTTTTATTCATAGATTTCTTCTAGTTATTTTAGTTAAATCTATTGTCTGGTTGGTTGATTGATTGGTTGATTGCTTGGCTGATTGGTTGATTAGTTGATTGCTTGACTGGTTGGCTGACTGACTGACTGGCTGGCTGGTTGATTGGGTGGTTAGTTGGCTTTCTGGTTGGTTGGTTGGTTGGTTGGTTTGGGGGCTAGTCCGTTTATTTGTTATTTGGCTGGTTGGTTGGTTAGTTGGTTGTTTGGTTGGCTGGTTTATTGGTTGGTTATTTGGCTGGTTAGTTGTTTACTTGTCTGGCTGGTTGGTTTGTTGGCTGATTAGCTGGCTGGTTGGTTAGTTGGCTGGCTGGCTGATTGGTAGATTGGTTGGTAGGTTGATTGAGTGATTGATTGATTGATTGGCTGGCTGTTGATTTACTGGCTGATTGGTTGGTTGGTTCGCTGGCCGATTGGTTGGCTGGCTGGTTGGTAGGTTGGTTATTTAGCTGCCTGGTTGGTTGATTGGTTAATGTTTTTAGCTGGTTGGTTGTTGTTTGACATGTTAGTTGGTTGATTATTTGGCTGATTGGTTGATTATTTAGCTGGCTGTCTTGTTGAAACATTTCCTGGTTGGTTAATTAACTAGTTAGTTGGTTTCTTTGTTGGTTGGTAGGTTGGTAGTTGGTTATATTTGTAGCGATTTTCTTTAAATAGTTTTCTCGTTTTTGGCACAAAACTCAAAATGCATTACTCAAGATTAAAGGAAACACATCAACATCTTACTTGCAATTATATGTGACGATTATTGTAGTAAGTGAGTGAGTGATTGAGTGAGTGAGTGAGTGAGTGAGTCAGTCAGTCAGTCAGTCAGTCAGTCAGTCAGTCAGTCAGTCAGTCAGTCAGTCAGTCAGTCAGTCAGTCAGTCAGTCAGTCAGTAGTTTGTTCATTCTCCGCAGTGTGGTCACACCTAAGATAACTGAGAAACAATTCGCATTAGAAATGAGTTTGTCAGATGAAACATCCAACAGACAGACTTTAAGACCACTGAGATATATATATATTACACCATACAACCATTTTACAAAGACCATCTCTTCGTATAATAGCATAACAACGGTCATTCCGTCATTGAGCATTCTCGTGTCTTAAAATTACCTCTTGTTTATTTATTATTTATCAATAGTAACCTCGTCTAAAACTGTATTGATATTTAACAAGGATATCTCTAATACAAGTATCACTCGCTAATCTCACCTATCACACGTTAACAAATACAAAATGGCCCTGGCTCAAAGTGTAAAAGTTATTTAATTTATACCTAACCAGAGATAATTACATCAACCCACGCTCTAATAATTGTCATGTTTAATATTTTGTTGTTTGTGTTTTTTAATTTTTATTTGCTTTCTTATTAGTTTCAGTTATCTCTATTAATAACATATATAGTTATTACTTTACGTAATGGCCTTCTGTCATGTTTTCAAAAATAATCATAATAAAAATAATAATAATAGTATTTATTCTTACTCAACTATTTAGTCTTATTCAACTTGGATTGTTATAAGGCGTTTTACATTAAAACATACTTAAAACATGTTCTAAGATCATGTAGCGTGATTCATGTAAATTATTGTCGGGTTGGAATTATGACTTCCAGCTGCCACAAGAAAAAGGTATAATTTGAGGTTAATGGGAAAATAGCAAATAAAATCTACTTCCCCACTTCCTTTAAATGTCATAGATATTTAAATCTATTTAAACTATTATTGTAATAACGAGTAGAATTTTAAAATCAATCAATCAATTCAAAATATTTACATCACAGTTTCACCAGACCGACCTCAGCTGTAGGTATATTGGGTCGAGATAAAACATCTTAGGTCAAGTAGTGAAAATCAACAGCCTCAAACAACATCCAGAATCCGGTGTGTTGACCGACTAGTCGGTATTTTAATGATCTAAAGAGCATCAATTGATCCAGGGAAGTACTGATGTGAGTGCGATAGAGAGAGAGAGAGAGAGAGATTTAGTACCTTAAGGTGTTGATGTTTCTCTGTATATATCCCAGTGTTATGTCTGTAATGAGGATATGGTCATGGCTTCCTATTTAACAAACAAACAAACGTGTAGTACTTCCTGGAATTTATCCGTTTATATTTACAGATGACTCCTGTAACTAACAACTGTTTGTGTGTACCTATATACGTTTGAACTGGAAAGATATATCACTGTATAAAGGACGAGCAGTTGTTTTAAGCTGTCAGTCATAAGTCTCGCTGTACGTTTTAATTGCTCGCCCAGCAACTGGGTCTCTTATACAGTCAAGGACGTGGCCAGTAAATCAACAGTCATTCGAAATGACTGTAAACTGATTTGAACAGTCGCGCCATCTAACCTGACAGTCAACCGGATCGTAATAAATAACGGAACTCGGCAAATTATCTCGTTAACGAACGTTCAATGTTACCGTTATAATGAAACATGCCAGAATAAAGTTAGTGATATATGATTCAATTAAGTCAGCTCTTAATAGTTAAATATTACCATCAGATATTAATAATTAACTATTTCATTCTTTATTTTTATTTATGTTTACCCTCCACTACCTGTCTGTAGTACTCTATTAACGTTTATCTCGGTTTACGAACGAGTCCCTGTGTGTTTGTGTATGTAGTGATGGAAAACAACGATCAAGCGACACATTCTCTCACTCACTCACTCACTCACTCAGTCGGTAGGTCGGTCGCGGGGTTATTTCAAAATACCCACAAAAATGTTTATTGTAGAAACAGGATATCAGACTTATGAATGGCGCTGAGATAAATAGGTCACTCGACAAGAAACAAGAACTATAACAAACAATTTGATTAATGAGTTCTCTGAGAGTAAATAATAAACCAGACATGTTAACATTGATGTTATTCTGTAAATAAAATGTTCCGATGACAGACAACTGTCACTCGCATTGATAATAACATGAGATAAAATGGGAAATAGGTCGAGGTGTTGTGTGTGTGTGTGTGTGCGCGCGCGCGCGTGTGTGTGTGTGTGTGCGCGCGTATATGTACCTAGTGTGCTTTGCCATTCATAAACAATCAAACCCATCAAATGTATTACTCATACAGAGCAAGATGTTCCACAGAGCCTATTAATCACAAAAACGTCCTTCACCTCTGGCAGGAAACTCATTTATAACCGAAAAATCAAAGCGCCTTTCGGCGAGTAACAGACAAACTAAAATAAACAGATTTTTACAGATGATCATGGACTCCTTTGTATATAATGTGAACGTTGTGCTTGTTCATTTGTTTGTTTGTTCATTTTCTTACATCTTTTGTTTAATGGGCTTCGTATTTACGAGTCTAAGCCAGCAATAACACAACAAAGCGATAGTTGACGTATAGTTTTTCTTTGACCTTTCTCAGCCAATTGATCGGACAGAAGCATCTACCAAGACTTCGTGTAGTAGAATACAGGAAGATGGAACCAAACTTCGCTGATGGTGCTCACAGCCAAACGGTGATAAAGTGGTTCCTTTCGCACGGTCTTTTTCGTAAAGGAACAACAGGAAAGTCATTAGAGTAGACTTTTACGAGAAGTTATGAGAATTATGTTAAAATTGGTTGAACAGGAAACTTTGCGTTCTATGTTGTCAACAAAATTCAACAAATAAATAAGGATACATTGCTGTAGAAAATGTAAAGTTTGTCCTATATTTTAAATAAATCTGGTGATTGTCTACAATCAAGATTTGTATAAAAATAAAGCCATTAAAAATAAAGAAATAAATATAGGATGAAGCTGGAACTGGCAACGTCATGGAAAGGGTCCAAAAAAGAAAAGAAAAAGGGATCTGGTTGAGAGATAATGAAAGGATGCCACCAGACACATAATGTTTAACTTTCAATGTTCTGAATCGCATAAAAGCATAAATCATTATAAAGTTTTAAATTTATTTTATTTTATTACATTATTATTTTACAAATTCGATCCCATACAAATTAAAAGATATATATATATATATATATATATATGACCCGGATTCGAACTCACAGTCCTCAGGCTTTAAGTGCAATGCTCTAATCCCTGCTCTAAGGGAACGCTGTTCATATTATCAGTGAATCACCAATACCACAATTATGCGACTGGGCGAGTGAGTCAGTGAGTCACCCAGTCACTCAGTCACTCAGTGTTTTATTTAGCCTAGTCATTCGTGTCGCCCAGAACAGATGATCGAGGAGCTCTTCCCTAATCAAAAATTATGTTTATTGATGAAGCATCCCACAGATACAGCCAACAATGGGATTTGCTGCCAATAATCTGAACAACAGTAAACCAGTTATCTACGAATCTCACCACGTCACATTCAGCATTTCCTTTTGCCAAAATGTTGAGTTAGAACAAACAAAATAACGGTGTCTATAGACGTATGTCTATTACAGATATAATCATAACAAATAGACAGACACATTAACACATTTAGTAGATATTGTTTTCTGACCTTAAAAATATGTTACGGTTATATAAATAGGTTGGTCCAAAGAAAGACCAATGACGTCACACAATTGACCTATATCACGTGTACACGGCCAAAGAAAGACCAATGACGTCACACAATTGACCTATATCACGTGTACACGGCCAAAGAAAGACCAATGACGTCACACAATTGACCTATATCACGTGTACACGGCCAAAGAAAGACCAATGACGTCACACAATTGACCTATATCACGTGTACACGGCCAAAGAAAGACCAATGACGTCACACAATTGACCTATATCACGTGTACACGGCCAAAGAAAGACCAATGACGTCACACAATTGACCTATATCACGTGTACACGACCAAAGAAAGTGAAGCCAGCGAACGTTTACAAGATAATCTTATATTATGGGCCTCCACAGAACATAATATAAACAAATGGTGGGTAATTCACAAATTAGTTTTAACGAAAAGTGATGTTTTATATATATATATATATATATATATATATATATATATATATATATATATATATATATATATATATATATATATATATATATAATACACTGACATATACTCACATATAAAACTTGAGATAGTTGTGTTATTGAAGGGCTCAGAAGGTCATGACTTGACATTTGGTATCCATGTATTGGTATCCATATTACTGAGGACTAATACAATTAATAATAAATAGACACTAGACAATTAATACACTAAAAATAATTATATCTTTGTGTTTATTTTCATTTCGAAAGAAAAAACATTTATATCTTGTAAACAACTATCAAAAGTTCCATCTCCGTGGAATTTTCATTTAGCTGTCTGTTTACTGGAAACGAACCAGAAAATAGAAAGATTTTATTATCAAAACAGAACAACTCCATTATTCAAGATCTGTCATCTTCCACTTAAATGGTAGAGAGATAATGCCTTTCTAGTGTTCTCCGGAAGGAAATTCATCTTCTTTAGGAGAAACTTGTATTTAGATAACTTGTCTCCTCTATCTGTGATAAACTAAACTCGGTATACTAATACCTTGTTACTCTATATTAACATTATATTGATACTCTTATGTAGCAATCGGTAACGTACATACTTCAATGTAAACATTCAGGTTGTGTGTGTGTGTGTGTGTGCGTGTGGTGTGTGTGTGTGTGTGTGCGTGTGTGTGTTAGATGTTTTATTTTATTAGTAAAATACATGGGTGGTGGCTTCTGAATAATAGACAAATTATGAATGATGGGTAGACTAGTAAAATAATAATATTTATTGTTGGTTGGTTTTCTTCATATCTATATATGATGATGGGTAAGTGTCAGGTAATTGAACATCGTTTATATCTTATGTAGAATCACGAACAATTAATCACATCGGAGATAATGTAAAAATATTGTTTTAATTTTGTCAATATCACTGTGAACGATAGTAACATCTGATGTGTTTGCAATAAATGTTTGTGGTATGTTATGACCAAGGAATGGATTAATAACATCTAAGAAATAAGTTTGGTATAATTTGATATCAAGACAACAGTGTTTTCCATATTCCGACCTTTTAACCCGATTTTTGAGGCCATAAGCATTGTCTACTTGGATGCTGCGTACTATCATAATTTATCTGAGGGACCCTATAATGGCCAATGCCGAAATCCGCAATTTCTTCAGGCAATATATCCTTATACTTCTGTCTGTAGACATACAACAAATAACTAACTAAAACACAATATACGATGAATATTATCACAAATGCATACTTCTATAAAGCTAACAGATGATCCACATAAACAATATTTATTATCAAACCTGCATGAAGTGTATTAATCTGAAACAACTGTATTATAACTAACTTTGTTTACGGCATATAAAATGAGATTTAGGGTCGTTGGGTGTAATAAAAAATTAAAAAGTTGCTTGGTGGGTGTAGGAAAAATATTTAATTATGGGTGATGGGATAAAAGAAGTTCCTTCTGCAACCCCCATACAATTATTTATGGAACAGCCCTTAGGCCTACTCAAAGCTTCTTGTGGCTGTGTATTGTAGACACTATTAAATTGCTAAAATAGTAGGTGTTCCACCGAAGGCGTCACATCCCTGTATAGGCCATATATGGGAGAGCCCCATACATCTACCGGGCTCCCATATACCGACAAATATCACTTTATTTTAAATGACGTTATGTGATAGGAAGGGGTAAATAATCGATCTCAGGCCCAGTGTGTTGACTTATTAATTAAACGTATACCAACACAAACAAATATAATTAATACTGTCTGTGACTTTTGTTTGCGACTGATTCAAAGTTGTAGAGCTTGATATCATCTGAAAATGTCAAAACTTTCGTTGGAATCTGACATTTTGTCTTTCAACTGATCAAGAGACTTGTAAACAAAGCTGTGGCACTACGTGACGTTTATCAAATATGACGTCACACGCTAATCCCTAGCGAGTGTAGTACACACTGGAAAAGGCTCGTGAAAGTTCGGAAATTAAAGATTAAGGGAACATTTAATGGAAATGTGAGAGCTGGTGGTTAGAATTGTTTTGAGTCTGGTAGTGCATCTGATAGGGAATAAAATTTATTTTCCCGGCACCTTGAAATGATATTTAAAAAAATAATATAGTTTCCTTGCATGTCTTTGTTCTTAAATGTATTTTATTAAAATACAAAATTTCGGGTCAACAAATTATCTCTTTCGTGGGACAAAGATACTGTGATAGCGTAGTCGGTAGAGGACTGCACCTAAAATCCCATGCCGATTTTTGTGGAATATTTTACCTGAGAAGTAGTCTCTCGGCCATATGTTCCAGGTGTGCACAAATCTGAGGTTAAACAGACAACTCACTCACTCACTCACTCAAATCCCGTTTCGCGGTAAATGTGATCGAACTTCCCAAGATGTTCAATCGACCGTGACAACTAGCAGCACAGAAAAGCTAAAATCGGATCATCAGATTTATCATATTGTTGGATTATCAAGGTCCTACTGTACTATCCGTCAATAATATAAATGTAAATATACTTATTACATTCAGATATTCTGACATCAATTTTGTATCTGTATTCAATTATATAAATCTATGTTACAAGATCCTATATCCATGTATATCATTCACAAACTATAACGACATTGTAATTTCTATATTCATTTATATCAGTAATGCAACTCTACACAGACATAATCTTATAGATGTCTAAATATGATCTGTTAGGTTGAGATAAACAAATTTCTTCACAACATTATAGTATATGTAGTTGACTGTGCGATATTTGGTCAATGTTCCAGTTAGGGAAAAAATAGGGTTTAGGAGCGAACATGGATAGACAGTATACAGAGGGAGGGAGGGAGGGGGGCAATACCTATTTGTTATTGCCATACAAACAAGCATACCTTAGTCAATCGTCTGTCAGCTATATCCCATCAAATCAACATTTCAATATCATACCCAAACATACACATCAACATTTAAATCTACTAAATCGAACATTTTAAGTTGGCGGAAAACGTATATTTTCTGGGTAATAACTATTTCGTATTCATTTCCTGTTCGACGCAAATCTATTATATGACTTTCGGATATGACAAACAGATTACTGACTTATTATTGTTTGTCCACTTAGCTGAAAAGTGATTCGTACAAGTCATCGGACATTTTTATGACTTGATTGAGTTAAATATTTGATGAGGTTTAGGTGAGAGCTTACCTGTTGTGTTACGACTAATGTTTATATACAAGGATGTTCTGTATCCTTATAATAGTCCTAAGATTAATTTGAGTCTACGTCAGGAGAATATGAATCTGTCATATATGTTATTTATCATGGTTTGCACTACTTCAACTAATAATAATAATAATAATAATATTATTATTAAATGGTGTATCTACGTATCATAAAGTGATGTTTTAGGTACACTGTTATTTTCTCTTTACAATCAGACGACTACCCACAAGTTACATTTCTAAACGGATTCATCCATAAATTAAATACTACATACCTGAAATATCTTCTAGAAGTTGTATTCATTTTTTCTTTCCATAATCCACGAATTGTTAATATTATCAGCACGTATGGATTCATCCCATATTGCATAGAAATATAATTATACAGTTTGTATCTCCATGAAAACATAATTTATTTTCCTTTCCACATTCCATGACGTTATTGAAGATGACCATTATATATATATAAACGAGAAGGGAGGGCGCATCGTAACAGACAAGGATAACAATACCTATAGATCGATGTTCTAAAGGCAGAATGCTAGTCAGCAGACATTAACATTCACTTACTACGCACCAATATGTGGTACAACTGTCTAGCTTCTACTGGCTTCTTTCGTTCTTTAAGACCACTCATGGGTCTTTAAAAACTAACTGGTAGGCTGTTAGTTCGAGTTGTACATCACGAATAAGTGGTTTACTAGTTGAAGCTTTAAATCTTTCGCGGCCTCAGAATCTTTAGAAAATAATATTTCATTCTTCTTCCAAATCTGCCATCTCAGCGTGGTAATATCTGAAGGGTGTTTCATCTTTGACTTCGCTTCATTACCTTTGGAGTACCCTCGGTCCATTTAGCCTACCATGTGCACAAAAGTGGCCGTAAATCATCAATCATCATCATCAATCATCTTCCAAATCTACAATATGTCACGAAAGGAATGGCTTCAGTTAAAAACAATTAATTCAGCGCTTGATTCTTTGGTACTTTTAATTTGTTTTTCTTCTTTCAAATAAACATTGTATCAATTACGAAATAGTTCAGTATATTAATAATAAATGTGCTGAATCGTAAATATCTAAAACGATGTTTCACTTCTCTTTTCTCAGATATAATATCATTTATCACAATAATCACATTGTGACATAAATAGGAAAAACGAAATCTTTAGAACACTTTCATTTCGTAAAAAGAGAATAACATTGTTGGAAATATATATAAAAAATCTTTATTTAAGCTGTTTGGCTTAGATACAAAATACACAGATCAGTAAAGAATAGAAAACTCTAAATCTCACATACACATGTATAACGTTTAAATTGTGAGATTTAGCGAACTGAGGCAATCCAATTTATCATTTCCATAAAACCCCAATAGCTGGTCTGATACTATTTATATTCGCATAAAATTATTATTTTATGAAAAGAGCTGAAATTGTTTTATTTTTTAAAGGAAACAGTAGGTCAAGGCCGTCTTGTTAAAATCTCACCAACGGATAAATGAAAACCCAATTTCGGTAGAGAGCTCAAACAATTTCTGTTTGTTGAGTAATTATTATTGAAATGTTTTTAAAAGTAAGCTCAGAGTACGGTGTCTTATATTACGTTTAACATTGTTAACTCTTTAAATATTTTCAATGCGAATACCTTCCATTGTACAAGTAAATTTCTAAGTCTACTTAATCCTTTACTAAAGTAAACTGAGCTCAATTCTTTTCGAGAATATTGGCGCTATATGTTGCTGTCTTACGGCCACTTTGCGCATAAGGTAGGCTAAATGGGCCGACCGACCTCCAAAGGCAATGAGGCGACGTGAAAGATGAAACACCCTTCTGATATAGCACGGTCGGGGTTTGTACCCAGGTGCTATAGATCTGTGGCCAACCGCACTACCATAGACGGGTTTTTTTTATTTTTAAATTTGTTTTTTTAAACCCTTAAAACTTTAACAACAATTTTTGCAAAACTTTCCAAAAAAAGTAAGATATTATGTCATTTAAAACATTATCTTTGTCGAACTCAGATAGGAATATTTTTCTCCCTGAATTATTCCATTAATGATAAAACAATTCTAGTCTCCGCTCTCTGATATTTTTGTAACCCGTCGAATGAGATCGTGTGATTAAATGTAAACATTATCACAGCGACGACTATATGTTGTAAATAAATATCAAGATTATTACATCACGATGATGATGGTGTTGGTTCGTGATAACACGATCAATATGGTATCAACTGACCTTATACTAATATAATGTGTAGCCTTAGGCCTATAGGCTTGTTGAGTGAGTGAGTGAGTGAGTGAGTGAGTGAGTGAGTGAGTGAGTGAGTGAGTGAGTGAGTGAGTGAGTGAGTGAGTGAGTGAGTGAGTGAGTGAGTGAGTGAGTGAGTGAGTGAGTGAGTGAGTGAGTGAGTGGTGGTGGTGAGTGGTGAGATGGTGGTGAGTGGTGGTGGTGAGTGGTGAGTGGTGAGTGAGTGAGTGAGTGGTGGTGGTGAGTGGTAGTGGTGAGTGAGTGAGTGAGTGAGTGAGTGAGTGAGTGAGTGAGTGAGTGAGTGAGTGAGTGAGTGAGTGAGTGAGTGAGTGAGTGAGTGAGTGAGTGAGTGAGTGAGTGAGTGAGTGAGTGAGTGAGTGAGTGAGTGAGTGAGTGAGTGAGTGAGTGAGTGGTGATGTGAGTGGTAGTGAGTGGTGAGTGTGAGTGGTAGTAGTGAGTGAGTGAGTGAGTGAGTGAGTGAGTGAGTGAGTGAGTGAGTGAGTGAGTGAGTGAGTGAGTGAGTGAGTGAGTGAGTGAGTGAGTGAGTGAGTGAGTGAGTGAGTGGTAGTGTGTGAGTGAAGTGAGTGAGTGAGTCTGTCTGTCTGTCTGTCAGTCAGTCAGTCAATCAATCAATCAATCAATCAATCAGTCAGTCAGTCAGTCAGTCAGTCAGTCAGTCAGTCAGTCAGTATATGAGTTAATATATCAGTCAAAAATATCAGTCAGATAGTAAGATAGCAACTCCTTTTATCAATCAGTCGCTGAAATAATAAACAATGATAATGTTTACTGTCAACAATTATGTTAGAAGATAAGATGTTAAGATAACAACAGTCAATTCTAAATAATGTTGTTGTTGTTATTGCTGTTGTTGTTGTTGCTTTATTAATAACTTTGGCAAAATAAAACTTACTTTAGGAAAATGGAAAACTGTGGTTTTTGGTCAGGATTCACTCACATAAAGAACATTGTCTCGTCAGCCTAGAAAATAGCAACAATACAACATTGTATGACAGTAATATAAGATTGAATGACAGTAATATAAGATTGTATGACAGTAATATAAGATTGAATGACAGTAATATAAGATTGTATGACAGCAATATAAGATTGTATGACAGTAATACAAGATTGTATGATAGTAATATAAGATTGTATGACAGCAATATAAGATTAGAGAGAGAGAGAGAGAGAGAGAGTGTGTGTGTATGTGTGTGTGTGTGTGTGTGTATTATAAAATGATATTTTTTCTCCTTCTCATCCAATATTTTCAGTGTTTGTCCATCATCATTCTGTATTAAAATCATATTTCACTATTTTTGCTATAATAATTTATTTCACAACACACAACACACACACACACACACACACACACACACACACACACGTATCTATACAAGACTGGCAAGTTATTAGCAGCTTTTAATGTAATTGAGGCCGTATATGTGAATGTTTATGAGGAGGTTGTATGTGTTGATTATTAGTTTTTTTTCTAACACTTTAATAGATATATTTGTGTCTTTTAGTTATATATGGGTTTGTCTTGTTACAGGCCCACCTGGTCACCCATAAAGACATGAGTCCAATCAAGGCCCACCAAGCATGGGTGTTGGTCTACCTGGTATGGGAGATGGTCCACCTGGTATGGGTGGTGGTCTACCTGGTATGAGTGGTGGTAGTCCACCAGGTATGGGAGGTGGTCCACCTGGTATGGGTGGTGGTCTACCTGGTATGAGTGGTGGTAGTCCACCAGGTATGGGAGGTGGTCCACCTGGTATGGGTGGTGGTCTACCTGGTATGAGTGGTGGTAGTCCACCAGGTATGGATGGTGGTCTACCTGGTATGGGTGGTGAGTTCATAACCACTGCTAAGTATTAATGTTGGTGTGTGTGTGTGTTTTAGGTTACATATAAAGAGGCACAGAGCATCAACATATCTAAACCTATCTAAACATCCTTCGAGACCTACCTCCATAAATCTAAATACAAATACAACTATACATACATTAATCTAAAATAAAATGTTCCATCAGCCTGTGGGAACCAGCTAATTCGCTTTTCGTACGCGACAAATATGTCACGCCCACAGGAAAGCGGCTACATGCAGGCTACGTACAAAAAGCGGAAGCACGTAAAAACATACCATTTGATACCACAGCTCGCAACAAACAACACGTGCGTGTGGTTCAATGGTGACTTGCTACATACATATCATAATGTATTGACGTATATTTTTTCTTTGACCTTTCTCAGCCAATTGATCGAACAGAAGCATCTACCAAGACTTCGTGTAGTAGAATACAGGAAGATGGAACCAAACTTCGCTGATGGTGCTCACAGCCAAACGGTGATAAAGTGGTTCCTTTCGCACGGTCTTTTTCGTAAAGGAACAACAGGAAAGACATTAGAGTAGACTTTTACGAGAAGTTATGAGAATTATGTTAAAATTGGTTGAACAGGAAACTTTGCGTTCTATGTTATCAACAAAATTCAACAAATAAATAAGGATACATTGCTGTAGAAAATGTAAAGTTTGTCCTATATTTTAAATAAATCTGGTGATTGTCTACAATCAAGATTTGTATAAAAATAAAGCCATTAAAAATAAAGAAATAAATATAGGATGAAGCTGGAACTGGCAACGTCATGGAAAGGGTCCAAAAAAGAAAAGAAAAAGGGATCTGGTTGAGAGATAATGAAAGGATGCCACCAGACACATAATGTTTAACTTTCAATGTTCTGAATCGCATAAAAGCATAAATCATTATAAAGTTTTAAATTTATTTTATTTTATTACATTATTATTTTACAAATTCGATCCCATACAAATTAAAAGATATATATATATATATATATATATATGACCCGGATTCGAACTCACAGTCCTCAGGCTTTAAGTGCAATGCTCTAATCCCTGCTCTAAGGGAACGCTGTTCATATTATCAGTGAATCACCAATACCACAATTATGCGACTGGGCGAGTGAGTCAGTGAGTCACCCAGTCACTCAGTCACTCAATGACGTCACACATCATTTCGAAAGAAAAAAAACATTTCCATCTTGTACATGCTTTAATAGCGTACTGTGTCTGCTACAGTCATTTAAATGCTGGATAACCAGGCCAAACATCTAAACGGCGTGCCTCCAAAGACGCAAATAGTGCACGGAATATACAGCTCTATATCAACTTTTCTTAGAACGCATGGACCTGGAAACATACAGTCTCACACACAGAAAAAGGAACATCTTAACCGCAGCATAATAGGCCTTGTGATATTTGCTGGAGGGTCAAATACCTCATAAGCATACAAATCCAATAAATTCTATGACCTACTCGTCACTAACCCTTTATATCAAATATTACAAAATTGGTTTAAAAAAACACGAACCTCAATCTCTGACACGGGCAATGTGTGTTTTAACTTGTATAATAAGGCACAGAGAATCTCGAACCGTGAATTCAAACTCTGGACGTTTCTTCAGGGGACTGAATCCAGAGTAGCGACTTTTCTCGCTGAAACAGGCGTAATGTCTCAGCAGTCCCATGTTTCCGAGGATCAGAATCGTGATATTTGCTTCAATTCAATATTGTTATACTTTATTAGAAATCACTGATACGTTTGAGAAGTTGAAATCATGAAGATATATCTGGATTCCGCGCTATGTATGTTTGTCTGTATGCCTGTAGATATCTGTATTTCTCTCTCTCTCTCTCTCTCTCTCTTATATATATATATATATATATATATATATATATATATATATATATATATATATATATATATATATAGAGTTTCCGTATATTTCGGTTCCAAACTAACAGATTCTAATTCCAATATAAAGAGTCATCAGGTGAGTTGAGTTATTTTCCGGATATCGCTTTATCACTCACTTTACAAACAACCAACAGATTAGTCACGTGATAACATCTTACTATTTATCTTCGTACATCACACGTCACGTAACATCACCCGACAAAAACAATACACACTCTAGTCTACCCCCGAGTGAACGATATCGAGTCGAAACGAGTACTCAAAGTCATAAATTAATACGCCAACCTCATAGAGATAACCTTCCGCCATCCCATATCATTGTTAGCATTCCGGATCAGACAAAGAAATAAATCCCTGGATACTCTGTGTCTTATCAAGCAGCGTGTGGATCGTGCAGGTCTTCCCGACGTAAACATTTTGCTGACATGAGTGACTTATGTTAGATGTCCGTGTTGGCATGATAGCTGTTTATATACAAGGATATTATATATCGTTATTGTGTTATCTACCTCAATAGTGTGAAGCCATTATTAATAGTTGGAATATATGACAAGTTATCAATGTTATAAAACTGTTATCAGCTATCAGATAAAATAGATCACAGATGTAATTACTATTTGTATTGAATTTATTAGATCTTAGGAATCCTTTTTTTGTTGTGTTGACGTTGTTGTTATTGTTGTTGTTGTTGTTGATGTTATTGTTGTTCTTATTATTATTATTGTTGTTGTTGTTTGTCATTAGAGTATCACTACCTTTTTCTTACATAAACACGTATACATACAAACACACATACACACACACACACACACACATACACAAACAAACACATATTCTTGCGCACACACATTCATACATACACACACATACACACATAACTGTGTCTGTATTAGTGCGTGTATGTGTGTGTGAGTGCGTGCGTGCGTCTGTCCGTCTGTCTCTCTGTCTGTTTGTTTTTATATATATGTATGTATGTATGTATATAAAAATTATATATGTATGTCTATCTGTCTGTGTGTATATATATATATATATATATATATATATATATACCCCCCCCTCTCTCTCTCTCTCTCTGTTTGGTCAGGGGGTGGCCAATTTGGGTACCACACAGGTAGACCACAACTAACGCTACGCCACTGTATGTAGGTATGTATAACCAGATTGATTTCAAGAAATGTTTCTACCTTCGTTTATGTGACGTAGTCAAGTGTTTAGTACCTTGTAATTTTTCGTTCTTCTCTCACGCATATCTCTGTTGTTGTTGTTGTTGTTGTTGTTGTTTGTGTAATGATATCCCCTGTCGGCCATTTTCCCCGGGTATGACCATCACCAAGATTAAACCAATCAGTCGTTTATAATGTGATAAATATAGGTAATACATTTACTGAGAAAACCTTCTTCGTGATATTTATTAATACTATTTATTGTTTATATTGATGAAGTAGTTGTTTTATTGATCAAATCAATCCTCGGTTGTCATGTTGATTGATGTTATATAGGAGTACTGGGATACGCCGATCATCTTACCTTGATTAGCCCCAGTCTATGTGCTATGAATCAAATGTTATCTATCTGTAAGTCATTCGCTGCAGAATATAATGATGATGATAAAGTTTATCTTGACGGAACTTCAATAAAATGGGTGGATCACATTAAACATTTAGATAACATTGTGAATGTTAAACTAAGTGATGTTAATGATTGCGATTTTAAACGATGTTTGTTTAACGCTTCAGTGGACAAATTATTAGTAAATTATGATGGTATACAAACTACTATTTTATGGAAGCTCGTCAGATATTACTATTGTTCGTTTTATGGATCTCAACTGTGGGATCTTAGTTCTAATTGTTTTCGTTCGTGTTGTATACAGTAGAATAAAGTTGTACACAAATTGTTTAGATTCCCATATCGAACCCATACGTTGTTACTTGGACCACTGATAGACCAGTCACATATTAGTATTTAATTGGCTGTTAAGACTTTGCGCTTCATAATCTGTATGTTATATGTTCGAATAATATTGTTTCACATTTACGCAATATTGCTAAATGCTGTGCTATCTCTCCGATTGCAAGAAATATAAATATGATATAAACTTTGATGATAAATTATCTGCCAATGTTGCACGTGTTAGAAACGCACACAATTGTACTTTGTACCAACAAACACTTGTATATAATATGAAAAATCTTATTAATGTTAAAAATGGTGCTTACACCCTTCAATGTTTTGATGCCAACATGGTCTATTCTATGTTGTACAACATAGGATGTGAATAATTTAGAGTATTATAATATATTTCCCTGTATTATACTTTATGTTACTGTTAATGTATTTGGTCTGTGTTTTTTAAAATTGCTCTTGAGGTGTACCTTGAGTACGAAATAAAGAAATAAATAGCTCCTTGGGCTAATGCCTTGTTTAGATTTGTCATTCATCTATAAAGTCGAAGGCAGAAGTTTGACAATTCCATACGTTTCTCTCATTCATTGATTGTTAGATTACTGTAGAGATTTTCCATTGCAGCTATAAGTTCTCAATACGTCACGTTTCTAACGTACGTCGCCATGAGAAACAGTTCAACTAGATGAACTCATTAGATTGTGCTCTCAGGGCGTTAGCCACAAATAATTTACATCCTGGTATGCGCCCAGAAATCATACAAATTTCTTGTGACGTGCTCCTATTTATTCAAGAAGGACTGCAGATCTTCCATTTGCATAGGTACAGGTTAATTTATTGAACTGTTTGTTCTTTAGTTCCACAATTCCACGGTTTGTAATCGAACTTCTTGCTGATGAAACGTATTATGAGATCTACAAATTGTTCTGTAATGTTATCGAGACTTCACCATGATCTTGGTATTCAACTGTCCATTGATAGTCACACATTATGCCATAAAAGTAGCCAATCCTTTCTCGGTTGATCCTCCATCGCGAGGTCGTAGGTCACATTCGTTGTCTGGTGTGCTTCTAGTATAGGTTTGTTTAGTGACATCATCACTTGTTATAACTGAGTTAATAAAATAATTGTTATAACATGCCATCATTCCCAAATGTTGTTTTGTTTGAATATTAATTTTTATTTATTTATTATCTCCTCTAATCAGGGGCATCAGCGTGATAGTTATAAGAAAAGCCCAAAAAGCGATAAAACTATATAAGAAAAAATACTAATTTACAAATATTGATTTGGTAATTGGCTGATGTCGTTATTAGCGAACGAGCCTCTCTAGAAGAGACATTCTAGTCAGTTTTATAAACATTAATAAATGTCGTCGAGTACTGGACTAAAACATAGAGTAACAGATCTCGTATCGATCTCCTCCGTAAATAGATCCATCCCTTAAATCAATCGTTTTCTTTCAGTGCCAATATTCTTTTTTTGAAACTATTGTAAAAATATTCCATAAATCGATCACGTCGCTGATCTCTTCGTCGATCGAACGTTTCATATCGATAATAGTCATTTGTATGTATTGGTAATTTTGTAGAAGACCTCAGATTGACCTCAAAACAAAACAATAAGAATCCACAACCATCTATTAGCCTCTAATCATTCCCTAGTTTGTATCGATCCCAATAGTTCGTTGTGACATTTGTGTTGTGTTTATCCTGTCAGATGAGGACCGGTCCAGACTCCTCAATGCTACAAGATAGCGATTGGTACAGCATCTCGAGTACTCAGATATATTATTAATTCTACTCGAGTAGCTTTTTGGGGGGGATTTTTTCAAGCTGGACGAGAACCATTTCGTTTGATATATTCGTTAGATCATCAGCCATAAATCATCAGCCGGGGATCGTACGTCATCACATCACATCGTCCAATAGGAATATGATGAGTGTAAGAGTAGATTACATGACTAGCAAATCGTGAGTCATATTTTTGTCGACTCTTGACTACCAGTCACATACGATGACTACACCGAGTCTGAACACGTTCAGCGAAGACCAAAACTTGTTTGTGTTCGCTATTCGGCGTATAAACATTATTTTCGCCACACTTACTAGTTCTGTCTTAAAACAATAACAATCGGGTATCCACACTGACCCGCTCCAATATTATACCTAATTACTTGAACTTTGACCTAATAAATGAGTACAGATTACGTTGATTCACATTCACGTTGACTACAACAGAAATAAATTATATAAAATAATTTTGTTGGCGCTTTGTTTGCGATTGGAATAACTTTTTTTCCTTACGAACATTAAAATTGTTTCACATTTATAATCAACTCAATTTCGTTGATGTTCATCGTTAGAGTGAGTGAGTGAGTGAGTGAGTCAGTCAGTCAGTCAGTCAGTCAGTCAGGCAGGCAGTCAGTCAGTCAGTCGGTCAGTAAGTCTATTATAAGTACCAATACGTGTATATCTCATAACCAACGAATGATAACAATCTAGATTACGGTAGAGATAAGTGTGTACATCGGATGTACAGTAATTAGAATAAACAAACAGACCATAAGTGTATTGACTAATCTTCTAAATGTTGTTTCTGGTCATAAGAGAGACTTGATGATTTGTGATGGGGCCATAACCACAATGGGGGGAACGGTTCGTGTTTTGTGAAGTAACCCAGTCGGGTTTCGAATCCCATTTATTCTTGTGTTTGTCGGATGTGTTTTCCTTGGGAGTTTCTCCTAAGCCATATATCCCATACGTGACCGATCCAGAACAAGTACGTTCCATTATAAAATATCTGGATTCATTACATATGTCGTACAAATCAAATGATTCATCTATTATTTCTCTTCTTGATTGGAACTAAATTAATTTCAGTTTCAGGATTATCATTTCATGTCATTTAATGGGACGGGGGGCGCATAGTTGAGGTTATCATATTTTATAGCCGAGAATTATGTCATCATTTACAAGCCAATGTCTTAAAGGAGTACTTTGCTCAGGTTTGGCTATTGCCAATGTATACTGCCTGTTTTAAAGTGTATGGGTTTCTCTACCGATTATTACTGGCATTTTTTTGCATTTAGCAACGAGAAAGCATATTTTTTAGTAAAATTCCACCAGATTTATCAGTATTATTTGAAGCCATTAATCTCCAGCTCCAAGATTTGTCAGCCAATCAGCGAGCGTACCGACTTCCGGTTATGGTTCCAACATGTAAACATACCGGATTCTTATGTTGGGTTACTTTGTATATTGTAATAATTACCCGGTCATAGCCTCAAATATTCCATTTTATGATTTTGAACCAGTATATTATCATTTTGATTTATCAATTACTGAAAGTACTAAGAATGACACAGAAACAGAGTTCATAAATACCGAGAACAATCAACATCCAGTCGGAGATGTCAGCTGTCATTTCAGAATGGTGTTTGTGCGAGCAATGCGTTTCAATGCCTACAGCTAGCGTCTATAATATGTACATTTTATTGTGAATTATCAAAACATATACATGCAGCTTAGATCTTGTTACTTCAGACATTGTATTTGTAGATCTATTCTGGACTTTAAATCTACTCTGGAATTTAAATAACCAAGATAAAATTCACATCACCGAAGAACACTTCATTCATGTTTGATTCTTTACATATCATACAGGCAGTTCACTTATTGAGTTTATTGAAAACCTGGCCCCAAAAACAGAATTACTATACCATCATGTGTTGAACAATCAATAAGAAACACACACCCGAAGAAGATGGTGTATATGAGGGATATCATGAAATTATTTAGTCTGATAAATGAACTGTTAATATTTTACAGTTGAGATCTTTTATATTCAGTACTTTCACATTTCAAATATTTATTCTGATTCTATGGCATTACAAACCTTTATATATATATATATATATATATATATATATATATATATATATTAAATGACTTAATTTTGTTCTTATTACAATATTTGATATATAGCTGTATCATGTCAATGATATTAAACACATGCAACGCATTTTATTGAGACAGCTAAGTAATATATACCCTTGTCAATATGAGATATGGTTTAGACAAAAAAATAAGCATCTACATATACATCACAAAGTGAAGTCATTTTGACAAAACATTCAACTTCTATAGTCATTAGTTTTTCACAAATTACAAGATTAATATGTATATTTCAAGACAATTCAAATAATTCCACTTCAATGTTCAATCAATATTACAACTAATTTGGTCCATGAATAAAAACATACAATGACATGAATGTTGAAAACACAGCAATGAAGATGGGCTGAACTGCATCAATCTCATACATATGTAATTGTCTGATTACAACCATATATGATAAAGGAGTAAAAATTAGCGGTTAAATATAGGTAACTAATACATAAAAATAACTTACTACTGAGGTAAGTTGCACAAAACAAAGCGATATTTTCTTGTATATATTTATACATTATCCATATAATCCACCCCACCCCAATGTTCATGAATTAGATATCCATGCAATAACAATATTTGATTCATTTATTGGCTGTAATTAGACAATTTCTTATTTGAAATAGACATATTTCACTAGCTTGTGAAATGAACATGTACTTGTTACACGTTAATGCTTTTAGCCCAATTAAGATTCAAGAAGGAAGTATTTGTTGACTAAAACTTATTTTGTAGCTCAAAATAATCAACTTAATTCAGATGTATCTTGCTAAATTGGTTGGCAGGTAATTAAATAGTCCATGTTACATTTCACATTAGGCACCAAGTGATTTTGTATCAATAATTATAACTAAGTGCAAACATTTTGTGGTACAAACATTAGGAATTATTTTAAGGGAGTTAATATGGCAAATACAACTGTGTCCATGTTACCTAAATGAGTCACCTAGTCTTATTTGTTTAATCCTGTACAAAGATGGCCATCCATGTAACTATAACAAAATGTGAAAAAATCAGGCTTGAAATGACATTGACAGATCCGAACTTGTCTCGCAGGGGGATGAAATAATTTTAGTTTCTTGAACCAACTATCCAATTTAAATTTATTATCTCATGGCAGTGTGAAAAAAGAGTATTCAGGATTTGTTTTCTCCGTAGGAAAGACAGTTTGGTGCGCAACAAGTCAGCATTTTGATGGTTTTTCTGATGTTTAAAACATACAAGGATATACGAGATGATTCACAGAGCTAAGCACTGCTGACGTCACAAGGCATAGAAAATAGAGCAAAGTTTAATTCTTGAAGTATGAAACAGATATACAGAAAATAAGCTTACTTCTTCTGTCACCCACTTGTGCCCAATACTTAACATTTTCAGGAAATACTGATTTAGCACAGTATACATTATAAGTATTATAAGTTTTTGAGTACCTAAGTATGCGTGTCGACAAAACCTTTATCCAGTTAAAAATGTTTCCAGTCTCGTTTTTCTGACATAACGCCTATGAGCGGAATAATTATATAGGAGCAGAAATAGATGCATTATTTAACAAAACTCTTTTCTACAAAAGTAAATAGCGTTTTTTCTGTCTACATGTTATACTAATGTATCCCAAGTTGCTGAAACGCTACAGAAAACGCCAATTATTAATTCAAATACATGTAATTACCGTGCTGAATCAGTCAAATACAAATGTCATGTACCTGAGGCAAATTAACTATAATTAGCAGAAAAAACGTCTACATTTCAATTTTTTAATTATTTTGGTTTACACAGAATTCGTTAGCTACGAATGGTGCATAAAGAAAATTGTCAAAGTCAAGGTCATCCAGTTCAAATGTCATCACATGCTTAGAGAGTATATATTAATTTAATTAATAAAAAATACTGCTTATGATTTATTATGATAATGTAGTTGTATTATAATTGTAGTAATTTGTATAATACTTTACTTATCATGCTTAAAATATGGTATATACATGGATGAAGGATGGGGTTAGAGAGAGGGGGAGAGAGAGAGAGAGCTATCTAACATAACAAAATGGCTAAATCCTGGAAGGATGTGAGTGTACACCCCCACAACATCATACACAAATATTTGTCCTTCATCTAAGGCAGACTCTGTTTTAAGGTCATTTGTTTTTCAAACAGACAACGAAAGATCCTACAACAATCACAAAGTTATCATAACCTATATGATATTATTAACTTCATATCTTGTTATATTATGTTAGTCGATAATAAAGGTATTATAATATACGGATAGTCGTGGCTCAGTGACGTCATATTTTCGTAGTCTGTCGAATGAGATCGTGTGATTAAATGTAAACATTATCACAGCGACGACTATATGTTGTAAATAAATATCAAGATTATTACATCATGATGATGATGGTGTTGTTTCGTGATAACACGATCAACATGGTATGGTTTTGGTTTGGTTTTGTTGTTCGGGGAGAATCCCCAGACTGTCGCTTAATCAGCACAGCCTCTATATTGGAGTGGTTGAGAAGCCTCCTCCCCCACCACTCACAGGGGAGCAGTACGGAAAGATGGAGCCGAAATAACCTGAGGGTGGTCACTGCCAGAGTGTTTTACGTCCTCAGGGGGTTTTAACGTCCCCTTTATTTTAAATAATTCAGTGGAGACGGCAGCGCCATTTAACGTGGTCAGCCACCCACGATGTTGTGAGCCGAGAAATTAATCCCTGGAAAAGTTTCGACCTCTTACGGGGTTCGAACCTGCGACCGTTGACACCAAGTGCCGAGTGCTTAACCGCTAGGCCACCGGAGCTCACTATCAATATGGTATCAACTGAACTTATACTAATATAATGTGTGGCCCCAGCCTTAAAATTTATGACATGGGGGTCGGTCAGTCAGTCAGTCAGTGAGCTAGCGAGTGAGTCAGTGTTTGGGCGAGTCAGTGTTTGAGTGATTCAGAGAGGGATGGTGAGTGAGACGGTGTTTCAGTTATTAAGAGAGGAATGGTGAGTGAGTGAGTGGTGAGTGAGTGAGTGAGTGAGTGAGTGAGTGATTCAGTCAGTCAGTCAGTCAGTCAGTCAGCCATGGTGTATGCCGTTGCTATGTCGTTGTTAGTACAGAATACAACACGGTAAAATGTGTTGTACACAATACCCGGTACAAAGATACGATATTAATGTCACATCAGCGCCAATTATATTTGCTTTTCTTCACTAAGATAAATGTCATTTCGTTCAATATTCATTCGGTAATCAATAATAAATACCAATAGCTAGTTGGAAGCTTGCCTGGACGCGTCATTTCCTGCAATATGACGTCACAATGGTAAGTGGATTACCATGCCAGTGAGATTGAACATAATTAGTTGACAAAGGAAGAAGCTGTTTGTGTTTGCTCTTCTTTATATAACCATTACTGTCCACGGCACGTGTTATGCCAGTTTTGGTACTGTTTTGATAAGCATCCATATTGTATTGCGGTTGAGAGTGTATTATAAGATCTGCTTTAATCATAATATTTATCTGTTGTACGACGAAAACAGGAAATACTGAATCATATTATTGAAATGATCGAAAACACGAGTGGCGGATTCTATTTGGTAAAGGCTAGTACAAACCAAACGATTGGCTTGCTGCACTCAGACAGCAAACAAGAACACATATTAATTGTGTTTACTTTATGTTCTAGATTGGAATTACCAACTCTGGACGAACGATGATTGATTATTTCTCGATTACATTCAATTATGGACAAATAGAGTGTTTAATGACAGGAAATATTGACGCTGTACGGACTCAGTCCACGGATCATAGTTTTCCCGCCATCATTTTATTTATCATTGAAATATAAATATATCAAGGTAATCATTAGATGATAGAGGGATACTAGACGACCCAAGCTGACCTGGGTCCGTGGGGTGTAGGAAAAAATGGCACCGAAAAAAATGGCACCCTATTTATTTTTTATGTATATTTGCTTAAAAAACTCGAAAGAAATTTTGAAAATACAATTTATTCATGCAATATTGCTACATACAAGTATAGTGTATGTTAATATAAACCACTTGGTTTTGCTTAACAAAGTACAGTATTATGTCAGAGTTTAATATCACAAATACCACATTTAATAATATATTATACATAGCATCACTCAACACATAGCATCACTCAACACATAGCATCACTCAACACATAGCATCACTCAACACATAGCATCACTCAACACATAGCATCACTCAACCATGAGGTTTCCAGCGAATGTTGTGACCAGCTCCTTGAAGGAACTCTTCAAGAGTCTTGCTCCCATCTCGTCTGTCCACACATAACTGATGAAGACGAGACTGTAGCTGGATGTACACACGTTTGACACACTTTTGAGGAGGCTCACCACGAGCAGCTTTGAGTAGAGTTCTACTGACTGTGGCAGCATCTGTTTTAAGCTGTGGAATTAGTATGTATTATATGAATCATGGTTATGTGCCGTAATTAACTTTGGATCATCATTAACCAAGGTTATGCTTAGGGTTGCCTTGCAATCAGTCGTACGTTGTACACATCGCCAGCTTATGTTACGAGGCTTAGTATCTGTTTAGGTTAGATGAAACCACTGAGAATTAACTTCTGGCCAACTTTGTCGCTAGATGCCGCAACAGAGTTGACTGCAGGGACTTAACATGTCCCCGTTATCGGGATTCCAACAGGAAGTCGGTGTCTACGTTGTTCAGATTCTTACGAATGCTGTCAATAGCTCTCCATAGAGTTGGGTGAGAATGTCCAACTAGAGATCGGAAGCAGTTGTTCCAGGCCTCATAAATGTTGTTTGTTCTGGATCCACCGTACATAGTTGTCACGTAAACATTCCGAAGCTCAGGAGAAAACAGCAGAGCAATTCTCTGCACTCTCATGTGGGGAATGAATCCATCTCGTCCCGCTAGCTGTCGGATGTGATGATATGTTCTTTTTCAAAACAACCACTGGAATTCAGGGGGTTATATCCAAGATGTGGTTTGGGGGGTTATTTCCGAGGGGGGTTGTCAAAAGGGGGTTTTCTGAATCGCAGTGCGTTTTGTCATCGGGGTGGTGGGGGGGGTGTCCTGGGTTCAATATGTGTAACAACTCTAAGTTTAATACTTTAATACAGTAAAATTATTACAATCATTATTAAAAAGGTATAATCCAAATTACTGGAGGGCCGCCATTACGGCTGCACCGGATGCCAGATTCGAAAGCGGGAAGGAGAAAAGTCAAGTGCTCTGACGTCACCTGGGCCAGGAGTCCGTTATTACGCAGATTTCACGTAGGCATCAGTTAGTGTTTCCGGTTCTCCTCGCGTTTTCTGCGATAATTCCGCTTTCTTCGAAATAATCGGAATCTAGCTTCAAAATGGCGGCGCGCACAGGCCATTAATAGTCGATTAATCATCACTTTGAACTGGATTATTTAATATGTAGGTGATTGTTTACACATTTTGACATTATTTATTATGTTTGTGAACATAGCTATTTTAGTTTTGAAAATTTGAAATAAAGGTGAATATAATTTCTGTGTGTTCATTATTACTAATTCATTCCTATATTAAGGGGCTTTTGTGCACACTGGGGGTTTGTTCCCGGGGGTTTTGTCCTCAGCTGGTTTTGTCCGCTATAGTATTACCGGGGGGAGGGTTCCCGCGGTATATACCTTTAAAGCGGTAATCTATATTCTAAACAATTACAGACCTGTTTCAAATCTTACATTTTTATCTAAAGTTATAGAAAAGGCAGTTACTTTCCATCTAAACAAATATTTAATTAATAATAACCTTAATGAATCACTACAGTCTGCCTATAAAAGTGGTCACAGCACTGAAACAGCCTTGGTTCGAGTGAAAAATGATATTATGATGTCAATTGATCAAGGTAAGCCAGTAATACTTGTTCTTCTGGACCTGTCTGCTGCATTTGATACAGTTGACCATAATGTACTTTTCTCTAGGTTAAAAGACATGTTTGGTCTGTCAGGTAGAGTACTTGAATGGTTTAGATCCTATCTGGAACAACGCTCCCAGAGAGTGTCTGTTCATGGTATTTTATCTGACATTCAGTTTTTGTTATCTGATGTACCACAGGGTTCAGTTCTTGGTCATCTGGTTTTCACAATGTATACCCGTCCTATTGGGATCATTGCGCAGCGATATAGGGTTAAATATCACTTATATGCTGATGACACACAGCTGTATATATCACTGGATCCTGACAATGAGTTAAATTTCTCCTCTTCCTTGAAGAATTTAGAACATTGTATTGCCGATATTCGGCTATGGATGACTCAAAATCTTCTAAAACTAAATGATAATAAAACAAATATTATATATTTGGCATCAACACATTGTGTTAAATGCCTAAAGACACCAGCATTACAAATGGGTACATCTTCGATTACCCATAATGGGTCAGTAAAAAATCTAGGGGTAATTTTTGACCAATGTATTAACATGCATGAACATGTCACATCAGTATGCCGAGCTGCCTACTACCATCTTAAGAACATCCACTGTTCAAAACCATTCCTGATACACGAAACACTTGTAACTGTAGTTCATGCCTTTGTTACATCTCGTATAAACTATTGTAACTCCCTGTTATATGGCATATCTCATTATAACATTAATCGCCTTCAGCGAATTCAGAATAGTACAGCTCACATTGTAACAAATACTAGAAAATATGATCATATCACCCCAATTCTTCAAAAACTACATTGGCTACCTGTTAGATAGCGTATCCATTTCAAATTTTGTTAAATAACTTATAAATCTATTAATGATATGGCGCCAGAATACCTGTTTGAATTGGTTTCCATTAGAAAGTCATCCCGAAAACTCAGGTAATCCAGTCATATACTATTCCAGGTGCCAGTGTCTCGGCTCAAGTCATATGGTGATTGTACGTTTAGTGTTGCAGCCCCCACTTTGTGGAATAAGTTGCCAGCAAATATTAGAAATGCATCGTCTCTTGAAAATTTTAAATCTCTTCTAAAAACGCACCTATTTAAGGTCGCTTTCACAGATAAATAATTATTTTAAATCTTTTAAATCATTACAGGTTTTTTTTACAGACATATTATTTGTTACAGCACCTTAGAATGGCTCCTGCTAGTAAGGGCGCTTTATTAAATATACATTATGATTATTATTATTATTATTATTATCTTAATATATTACATCAATATATGTCACGGATTATTTAAAGTTTTATTATAACACCGTAATATCTGTGAATAAATCATTAAATGATGTTAACAATATTATGTTTTAGTGTCCTGGTGTCAGCTAGGTTCCAATTTCAAAGCTATTTTTGGTGTAAATGATCCGATTAATGGGCATTAACTAATGAGAAATAGTGTCAAAAAGGGATGTTTCATTCAGTTTTTATCGATTGTCCATAGTAAAAAAGATCATGGCACTAATTCTAAACATAAATTATGTAAATGGGTAATTGCTAATGTCATACATAACTACATGGAATGGAAAATAAATTGTTTCTTCTCGGCGTCATTGCCGACTGTAATTAGTACCTCCAACTGACACGAGATGGCGTAATGGTTTGGTAAATAATTTTTTATTTCGATTTACGAGATAATCAGAGCAGATAATTTTCTATATACGACGGGAGAAAAAATGGGCAGATTATTTATAATATTGCGGTATTTAAGTAAAGTAACTCACTCCGCCTCCAAACCCATAGAAAGCAGCGACATTCCTGTCTATACTCAAGTTATCCCAGAACCATCGACTATTCGAAGTCTATAGTCATAGTATGACAGAAATATTAATAGATTTTCAAATAGTCCTCGCGTTTGGGGAATTGTTAAGGCATGAAATTATCGTAGGAAGGCTCCAGACTCTCTTTCAAACTGAAAACAATGTGATCTGTATTACAGGAAATGTCGTTTTGGCAAATATTTACACAGTATTAATATAATTACGGGAAAACTATGTCAGATTACGGCCGTTTCGACTGCCTCCATTGTTTGCTTCACGAAGAAAAATCGGAATAAATTCGTCTTATTTGATCTGTGCGTGTGTGCGTGCGTGCGTGCGTGCTTGTGTGCGTGCTTGTGTGTGTGTGTGTGCGCGCGTTTGCGTGCGTGTGTGTGTGTGTGTGTGTGTGTGCGCGTGTGTGTGTGAGGTGTGTGTGTGGTGTGTGTGTGTGTGTGTGTGTGTGTGTGTGTGTGTGTGTGTGTGTGTGTGTGTGTGTGTGTGTGTGTGTGTGTGTGTGTGGTCAGGCACGGATGAGATATAAAAAATATGCGAAATCATGTTCTAAGTGTACCGAAAAGACAAAACTACAAAACAAACACCATCAGCTTCAGGATATCTGCGTTATGTAATCAAAAATGGCAGCTTATATAAAATTATTAATGCTAAGATAAACATTGATAAAAGAATTCCACTTCCTCCTGTCACAGCAGCTTCAGCTTTATGATGATCCACTCCAATAACTTGTCACTCTATGTTTGAGCATGTATTAGTTACAAGATCCATATACCGACAGCAGATAGTTGATCCAGATATATTTAATGTAATTAACAGATTTATCTTGAAGGTCATTGTACATTAGTATCTCTCTCTCTCTCTCTATATATATATATATATATATATATATATATATATATACTTTCTATTTATCTTTGCCTCTCTCTCTCTCTCTCTCTCTCTAGATATATATATATATATATATATATATATATATATATATATGTTTATATAGCGCCTTAATCGACTTGATTTGCTCTAAGGCACCTTACACGGAATACAGAATTAAAACATGGTCTGCCTCATATAATACAAACACATTTTATACATAAATATATATTATAAATGGGTTAATTTAAATTAGTTAATTTTAAGAATCTTACGAAATATTTCTTTAATTACAGTAAGTTTAATATGATTAGGTAACTCAATCACAGTATATTGCTGTATGTCTTTTGTGTGCCGTCTAAAGTGAACAGGACTCAGATAGGAGCATTCTCTCTTATGGATCAGCTCAGTTAGATGATGATGATTGATGTTTTACGGCCACCTTTGTGCACAAGGTAGGCTAAATGGACTGAGCGACCTCCAAAGGTAATGAGGCGAAGTCAAAGACGAAATAACCTTCAGATATGCCCACGCCGAGATTTGAACACGGGTGGTAGTGATCTGTAGTCCAACACGCTACCGCTAGACCACGGAGGCGCCTCCAAGATCAGCTCAGTTAGAGACAAGGATACTGTACCACTCAGTACTTTATACACACACACACACACACACACACACAACATATATATATATATATATATATATATATATAGTAAAATTTGGTTATAACGTTATTACGTTATATTGATATTTCGAATTATCCCAGTTTTCAAATATAGGTGTCATGTATGTATCAAATTTTAGTTACCGAAGTATAAGCGATAATTGGTGAAAATAACCCTGTTTTATTACATTGAAGTGGGATTGACTTAAAAGACAACTAGACAGAACACGGCCGCCGATTTGATGGTAAACAGGTTCCAACTTCCGGTCGAGGAAATAGGAACGCAGACTGGAAAAATCAGGTTTATAAACGTGGTCAATGATTGTTGTATCGCTCGTTGCATAAGCCGCGTGCGTAGAAGTAATACAAACGGGATGTCTTTTCATCGGTAAGTATAAGGAACACATTTTAAATTGCTGTTAAAGCGGGGTTTGGGGCGGGAAATTAAGCTTAACTGTTATTATATTTAGCCTGTACGACAACCCGCGGCCTATCTCTGGCGTTTGATCCAATTAAACTAGATCTACGGACTTGAATAAAACGACTTTTACATATTTCATGGCATATAATAGGAGAGAAATAATAAAGATTGTCTGCACACAAAATTATAATGCACACATTACAATAAATGTCCGTATTCGTAGGTTCAAAACTCGAAGCGCAGCCGCTTCAACGCTGCTTTTTCCCTTGCCGGAAGTCAGAGCTGTTTGGTCATGGAGGCCAATTCAAACGTTACTGACTGCTCGGTCTAGTTTTATATTTAGGTCAATGATATATTGCCTGGTGTCTTGACACGAATGGAAGACACGGAGCAAATGTGTTTCTAGTCTCTGATTGGATGATGAAAAACAACAATTTGTATATGTATGCAAGGTGGTCATGTTGATATTGTTCTGTTGGCTGTGCCCAATAGGCGACAGCCAGGGATCTCTACCCCAAACTTCAACAAGTTGATCTTGTTCGTAAGCTGCGGTGGCCTAGCGGTTAAGCAAGCGGCACTTGGTGCTAACGGTCGCAGGTTCGAACCCCGTAAGAGGTCGAAACTTTTCCAGGGATTAATTTCTCGGCTCACTACATCGTGGGTGGCTGACCACGTTAAATGGCGCTGCCGTCTCCACTGAATTATTTAAAATAAAGGGAGACGTTAAAAACCCCTGAGGACGTAAAACACTCTGGCAGTGACCACCCTCAGGGTATTTCGGCTCCATCTTTCCATACTGCTTCCCTGTGATTGGTGAGGGAGGAGATTTCTCTACCACTCCAACATTCAAAGTACTGAGTGGAACAGCACCAGTGTATCTAAGCGATCTTATCGAAAAATGTGTACCAGTGAGATTGCTCCAATCTGAGTCCTATTCACTTTTGAGGGTACCAAGAAGCCATACAGCACTCTACGGAGAGATATCCTTCGGAGCATCAGCTCCCAGGCTGTGGAACGAGTCGCCAAACCACAATAAACTAGCAGCAAGTAGAGACATATTTTGTAAGGTTCTTAAAACCCATTTATTTAAATTGGCGTATTTATAATATTAAACCAGTTTATTATGTATGAAATATATTTGATCTGTGTGAGCTCAGAATATGTTTTAATTGTGTTTTAAATGTTAATTTTAGTTGAATAAGGCGAAGACCCAGGGCCATCTTAAAGCTAAGATTATATATACGCGGTATGCGGAAACGGCAACAAAATGGAACAGCATGTAAACAGACAAGAGCGCTTCCATATGTCCGGTTGCGGCATATGATTTGTCATGCGGCTGCGTATCGATACGGATACGGCAAACTGAATCACTCGATGTATTCGTACGGCAACTTGTAAAAAACCGGACGGGTGAATCTAGAATATGACGTCAGAGGCAGGTGTTTCCCGAACAATTTGATGAGATTTTAGATTCTCTGGTCAACCTGAAGTATGGTTCCAATTTCTCCACATCAAATTATGGTTCAAATCTTCGGCATATTGCTGAATAAACATTCAAAGGCTGTAACAACAGGATATAGTTTTAATAATAATTTTATAAGTATTTTGGGGAATTTGTAATGTGTAAATCTGTTTTGGGGGGAAGTAACTGACCCCCCCCCACATACACACGTACACATCTGTTGATTTTTTCTTTGCTATCTGTATTTCAGTTGTATTGCCATGTTCATTTGGAATCAAACAAATCGCATGCCGGATGCCGCATCACGCATGCCGCATCACGCATGCCGCAAACCGCGTATATGGAATCTAAGCCGTATAGGCCCCCGAGCAAAGCAGTGAACTGTGGCCCCTACCTACACAACCACCCACGGGAATAACAATGTAAATGGTCGAGATCCGTACACATACATGTACGTGAGGTTACAGAGGTGACCTTGATATTACATCAGATACTAATACCAATGTCCATTTGTAATATAGTAAGAAATATTGATAGTTTAGTATAAGATAGTTAGTTATTTATTGACAGCAAGTCACAACATATATATATTTAGTACGGGGTCCCTATCCTCGTGGGGCCCCTGGACAAGTACTCGGCGTGTTCGTGCGTTAAGAAGGCCTCGACAAGACACTTGGAGATTTAAAAAGTTGACTGGAAAGAGGACGGCGGATTGTAATCTTCCAAGGATTGTAATACATCCGAATATGAGTTAGTTAAATATCACTGGAAAGTCAATCTAATCGGTTGAGCCAATCAGAGGAGAGTTAGACGAGAAATACTCTCGAGTTGTGTTTAGAATTAAGCTAAAGTTATGTTAAGGTTTGACTGATGGATGTAATAAATAGAATTACGGATGACCTTCGTCATAGTAAGATCATATCCCATACATCACAATCTTTATAAATTATAATGTTATTAAATCTACCGATTAGTGGTTTTTCGTTCTCAAATATAATTAAAATGGTGTTGTGCTTTCAAAGAAGATAACTTAGTTTAATCACATTGTCATAACGTGTCGCAAGTTATAATAAAAGATCAATATTTTCTAAGCGTAGATGGTTGTCGTTATGATCGGAAGGCAAAACACACACACACACACACACATATATATATATATATATATATATATATATATAAGCCGTTGGTGGTCTAATTAGATACAACAGCTTGATATAAGCTCTGCTGGATATAGTGTTTACAAGGAAACACATTCGTCAGGTTAGTTGATATCATTGATACGGAGATTATGGTGAACGAACATTGAACAACTTGTTGAAGAATATATATATATATATATATATATATATAAAAAACACTTTAAACTGTGAAAACCATTTAGAACAACTTAAGTTGCAAATAACGATATGTCCTCATGCAGTTGTTCTAATTAACAACAGAGATCACAATTAGTCGATATTTAAAATCAATTTCAATAATCTTTAATCAATAATTATTATGAACGAGTTTTTATTATCGGAGCTCGTCACACCTGAGTAATATATGGTGAAGAACGGTCGCAATTTACTGGTACCGTGTGTGTGTGTGCGTGTATATGTATGTGCGTGCCCGTGTATTCTACTAATTAACCCACTATACAGTGTGATATGAATCATAATTAAAAGATTAGTAAAGGCGGTGACACTAATTAAACGACCTTAATTTTTATTGCCGATGTGTCGTTTAAAATCATATATTACATAAGTGAAAATGTTTTAATATATATATATATATATATATATTGTAAATATGTTGGCTTGCATGTTACTGTACAACAAATGCCTGATGCTATACATAATTATATTAATTATTGGAACGATGCATGATGACCCGACATCTCATTTTAATATTTGACGAAACTCAACTAAAATATTGCTCTTAAACGACAGTACTCTCCCTCGTAAGACAAACCCTACAGCGTAAAACATCGAGTTATATATATATATATATATATATATATATATATATGTATGCCTGTTAAACTATCATTTAAATTGCCGTGGCCTCATTAAAGGTAGGGGGTGTTTTTCAGGTAATACAATCACTTCCTGTAGTTGGCGTCCATCAGTTACCTTGACCCAGATAGAGAGTTGTAGATACCTCCGTTTTGAGGCGAGACACCGTACGCTGAGATTAATCCAGTACACGGACAGTGTACTCTGAGAGGAAAATTCTGCAAACAGGTTCGTTTATGTCGCACGAAGAAATCCTTTCTCCTAGTGACACGTTGATTATTGACCTGTGGTAATACAGGTGTGTGTGTATGTGTCAGCAGGTATCATATTCTCTAAACCGACTGCTAACTCATTGGCGAGACTGCGACCTCTGACCGCCTTATAACCGGCATCCCTCTAAATGATGTCATAAACTGGATCCCGGCAGTTAAATGTAAAGGATTATTTGTGTACCGGCAAAAGTGCCTAGAACTGTTACACCTGGTTAATTAACGTATCGATACGGGTTAGTTTTACTTCTTAGTCTTGTAGTGTCTTACACCTGTGATGACCGTTTCTACGACCCTTTTTCTTTCGTTTTGATGCTTTCAGTTGACACGGCTGGTACTCGAGCGGTGTAGCATCGTACACAGGACGGCGTACACTATAAATAATGCATTCCTGGTCACGGTACTGATAGAAAGAGCAGACATAGTCAGGAGATTTTAAAGAACGAGAAAAATGGGTGACCACAATTCAGGTGAGTGTGTTGCTGACATTTATTCTTGCTTTATACATACAGTATTAGATCTATACGAGTATAATAGAGATGAACACATTGATTGGTGCATATCAATGTGGGGAGATCAACTGAGTAAATAAATAATATTTGTTGAAGTTTATTATGTACCACATGGAAAACAATTAAATGCCAAACAGCAGGCATTACATTTATTTATTAAGCATTCCAGAAACAATTACTTACATACACAAAACACCACAAATTTCTACTCCGGCATGAGATAGTTCACAGTACCATCGAATTTGATTCCAATAATGATTTAATATTCAATATTTATGCTAATGTAGCATTTATATAGTGCTCTATTCAGCTAGGTAGCTTTACAATATTATTATCCCTGACTCAGACCTGTTTCCACCCAGCACACATCTCAACTCCCAAGGGAGCATACAACGCATGCTGTCATTATAGGGGCAAAGCATTGCTCAAATACATAGTCATCGCATCCTGTCAGGTACACATTTTTTATGGATGCGTCAACCAGTCACAGAGCCTCGAACCGGTGACCGTTCGGCTATGAGTTCTACACCCTGACTAACTGCGCTATCACTGCTCTAACAGATAAAGTAGAAAGACAAAAAATGTGTGTTTGGTAAAATACAATTAAGAGTTTAATTTTTGTCACCAATTCTCTGATATATGTTAAATGTTTTTATATAAAATGGCATAATATAATGTTAAAAATAAAAAAGGTAAATAATACTAATTACTATTATTGTTTTCAAAATTGATTTCAAAGTTTATAACATCAACACCATTTTTCTGGTTGGGAAGCAGTTTTGTTAAGTGGCACACACGATTTAATGTCTATTTTGAAGAGTTCAGTTTGAGAGTAGCCATCATTTTGAAATTTTCTAATTCAGATGTTTATTATGATGCCTCGGCCGAGGTACACGCTGCCATATTGAATGACGATTATGACAGGGTAAGTACCTATCAGTGTTAATAATCAATTTGAATATGAATAGAGTATTTCCTTACTACATCAATATGAGGTTTCCGTATTTCTGGGATTTTTTCAACATCTAGATATTGCTGTGCATGGCATCACTAGACACATTATAAATATTCCGCACGATTTTGTTGGTTTTTATCTCTGTTTCTTCTCTATTATTTAACACAATCATAATTTATTTTGAGTCGATCTGAAGACAATTTTCAATTAGATATATCCTCCTGTTATATCCTCCTGTTATCAATTAAACATTTTAAGCTATCAATTGGTAACAAATGAAGGACAGTATCAGTTGGTACAATAGTTTCATTTGTCATGTGTATTTTTTAGGAATAAGTTGTTAGACTTAATGATGATGCAACACCATATTTCTCAGATAAAGCCTTTATGTCTATTTACTGTCTATTATTCATATATTTAGAGCTGTTAGCAAGTGTCTATTCCATTAAATCCCATATAGCGTTTTTATACATATTATTTGCGGTATTATTATATTATGTATCATTTGTACAGTGCCTTTGAATGGCTCGTGCTAGTAAGGATGCTTTATTAAATATATATTATTGATATTTGGTGGCCTGGTATTGTCTTTTTTCTACTTGGATCAAAATATTCCAAGTTTATCATAATATAAATGTACATTTATTATCATAATAAATTAACCACTGACAGGTTTGGACTATACATTTTAAAAATATAATCATGTAGGGTAAATATTTATTCTTCAAAACTGATAACACCAGAATAATGAGAAATTTAACAAAATGCCTGAAACAATTATTATAAAAATATTTTTCTAGCTTTAACCTTGATCAAAAGGTCTTACAATTTATTAGAACGATACTTGTATGTTGATCTATCTAATCATATAAATATTTTCAGACATTTCAGTATTATCTGGTAGCGTTAAATGATTTTTTGTTTTATTGCTCAAGTTGGTGACAGTAGCTCGATCTGGGGTCAACCTTAATCAGCATTTCACTGCAGACATCAACCCAAACCATGCTGGTATGACACCATTAGCTCTGGCTGCAGCACTCAATAAAGTGGACCTCGTAGATGTACGTATATATGATATTGTTTAGCCTGTCATGTGACAAAATCAGCTGTATTAATATGTGTTTTTTGTAAGTTAAAGCAATATGTCAATGGTTCACTTGATGTGTTTATGTAAACACCAGTCACCTTTTTAGGGTCCATGAAATTGTGTGTTTGTATATTACTTATATCTGTAAATATGTTGTGTGTTGGTAAATAATTGGTAATATTGAATTATTACTTTATCATCATTATAGACAATATTCACATCTTATGCCAGTCATTTTGCACAAGTGGCATGAGAATATTGTATATTGTACTTGCGCAACACCCAGATGAGAAGCAATTTTGATTGATGACTATCAGTAAAATAGTGTGTGTGTGTGTGCACCTATGCATTCAAAATGAAATATTTAAAACATTATACACAAAGTGCGCTAAATATAAAACAGCTTCCCTGTTTTTGTCATTATCTCCCATCTGATAGATTCTTCAGATCGGGCAACTTTCCAAAAAGCTTTTAGAACTAATAAAAGCTTCCTCCTTTCAGGTACTTTTAGCTAACGGTGCCGATGTAAATGCGACGTTTGCTTCATTGCAAACCACAGCCCTGATGACCTCATCCTTCCATGGTCACGTCGATGTTGTGCGCTTGTTGTTAGATTCGGGTGCTAATGTTCGTGCATTAGATCGTCAACAGTCCACAGCATTAGGTTACTGTTTTGGAGGTAAGTCACTTGGACCTAAAGGTGTATTATATCCGCATTGTTATAGACTTCTAAGAACTTGTTAGCTAGTTAATGAGCTTCCCATTTCATTGTACCACAGTATTTCTGTGCAGCATGTTCTCTGTATTCTATCCTTGGTTTATATACCTGTACAACATACCATAGTTCATGTGAATCTTGTGTTGGGATGTTTCATCCATCAGTTTATTCCCTATCAGCGAAAGTTGGAAAATGTCAAGTGATCTCTTGGACTTATTGAGGTGCTTACAAAGACCATCAGAAACTCACTGAATGATATTTTGAAATTTGTGTATAACCATTATATTAAAGCTGTCTTTAAAAACTAAAGTGAGCCATGTTATTAAGATATGTCTTGAACATTAAATCTACACGTTTACTTTAAAGTGATTGAAAAGCTTTTAAAACATTTATTCGGTGATTCAAACTAATAATCTAATGATGTAGATTGGTTTTGAAGCAAAAGATATGTATTATGACATGTGTATGTCAGTGGACTGGATCCATCCTAAATCTCCCTCTCATACAAACACACACAAATGGGCATTCACTTTGTCACTGTCTTGTTTAGAAGAAAAAAAAGCATTACTGTGTTTACATGCGTGTTTTTGTTTCAGGAACTCGTAACCTTGAAGTTGTGGACTTGCTGCTGAAAGCCGGTGTCGATGTAAACCAGAAGAACATGCTCGGTATGAATGCCCTGCTGCTTGTGTCTGGATATGGTAACGATCATCTCGTTAAGATGATCCTTGGTGCTGGGGCTGACCCAAATGCCACTAATGACTTCGGACATACGGCACTCCATCTCGCCGTTGTTGGCCAGCGAGATCAGATAAAGAAATTGAAGGAGATGGGTGTGACGGAAGCATTTGAAACTGAAAAGGTAAAAATCTTCATTTTCAAATATCTAATTACTGGGATTGGGGGAGGGGGTGCTCTTAAGGTGTAAGTCTCTAGGGTAGATTCAAATCCAAATATAACCCATTTCTCTGTGGAGTTGACATTCAGCTATGCGTGTTTTAGTTATCATCAATGTCGTGCCATAAATAAACTGCCCACTTACACAGAAATTGATAGGGACTTTAGATATAGTTAACATCAGATAATGTTATACATTCAATGAATCTACATAAGAAGAGATCTCTTCGTAATTCTTATGGTGCACTAGATCGGTAGATTTGTGCCATTTTACAAGTTTCATGTTTTTAATCATGCCAAGAAAAGAGCTGACACTTGTCACTGTCAGGAACTGTGATAAAAAAAGAGCTGACACTTGTCACTGTCAGGAACTGTGATAAAAAAAGAGCTGACACTTGTCACCGTCAGGAACTGTGATAAAAAAAGAGCTGACACTTGTCACTGTCAGGAACTGTGATAAAAAAAGAGCTGACACTTGTCACTGTCAGGAACTGTGATAAAAAAAGAGCTGACACTTGTCACCGTCAGGAACTGTGATAAAAAAAGAGCTGACACTTGTCACTGTCAGGAACTGTGATAAAACAAATTTACTTTTCTCAATTACATATTGTAGTTCTCAAGATTGATATCTGAAATATTTGCATTATTCATTAACCTATTTTATTATATTTTAATAAATACAAGAATTAGAGCATAACATTTTTTATCTAACACTTTAGTCATGTACATTTATTGTTTGTACTATTTTTGTTGTTGTGGTGGTGGTTTTTGTTGTGTTATATACATTTATATACAATTATACAGATTAACTGTAATATTTATATAGAAATTGGGGGACCAATGTAGCCAAAGCTGTCTTCCCATTGACCACTGACTGATCATAAATAAATTTGTCAACTCAAATTTTTTTTATGATATTACTTTAGAAATGAGTAATTATCGGTTATTATGAGGGGATCATGGCTGTTACCATTCATAGTAATAGATACATAATTTTGTAATGCAGGTTTATGTTACTTATAATTCAGACTCAGTTTTGTAAAAGTGATTTTTGTTTTGCAGTCACTTTACCGTAAGAACTTGGATATCTTGATGCAGCAATGGGGTCAGACACACAATTACAATGGAACAGAACACCAGCAG
Organism: Paralvinella palmiformis; assembly: GCA_025642065.1. Taxonomy (NCBI): domain Eukaryota; kingdom Metazoa; phylum Annelida; class Polychaeta; order Terebellida; family Alvinellidae; genus Paralvinella; species Paralvinella palmiformis. Next base: position 201,827 of record JAODUP010000650.1, on the reverse strand, counting down.
GCATTGGCCGAGTGTGGCCAGTTTATGATGAATGTTGGCCAGAAGCTCGAGGAGCTGAGTGCAAAGCAGGGTGACTTAGCAAAACCAAATAGCCAGGAACAGCCGGATGAGGACGAGCAGGAGATGCTGAAACGCAGAATTGAAGCTGTTTGGAATGTGCGTCAGGAGAAACTGGCAGAAATCCACAACAAGAAGAAATCGGGTGTCATGAATCTGTTGAGTTGTGGGGGTGGTAAGAGCAAAGCTGCGAAGAAATCGGGTGGTGCAAAGCCTTATTCGCCTCCGAATCCACAGGAGGTGGCACCCTTGCATCACAGCGGAGAAATAGCAAATATAATAGACAAATGCACGCGCATCATTGAAATGCTGATCAGTTCTGGTTGTGACATCGACCAAACTGAGAAGACCTTTGGCATGACGGCACTCGATATGGCAATTCTGAATGGCTATGTCGAGTCTGCTGCACAGTTGGTGTGTGCAGGAGGTGACCCGGATCACCTGCTAAAAATGTTTGCCTCATCAGACTTGTATGAGGCAATTGTAACGATGAACCATAAACAACTCAAAGAACTTCTCAATTATGACGACGATCTGGATATCAACCAGACGTTTTTAAGATTTAACATCACACGAAAAGAACCAGTTGAGGTGACACCTGGTGATGAGAAGTCCGATGAAGGCCTAACTCCACTGACTGTCGCTGTACGAATGAATGACTTTGAAGCTGTTAAAATCCTGTTGAAAAAAGGTAAGAGATGTAACAGTCATTTCCACTCATTGCTCTGTTCTGGATCCATACAATCTAAAACAATCATCGACTCCCCAGGAGGGATGCTCCATACAATAATCCAGCATCACCATAACTGTTATTTATTTATGATGGAGGTAATCAGTGATAGCATACTGAACTGTAAAATGGCCGCTCTCTGAGTATGATCCTGTTTTCTCACAATACAGATAACTGTAAGTCGACCTATGTTATAATTACATTACGTATATTATACTGTGTAATAATATTATAATAATCTTTAAGTCGTACCGCCAGTCTTAAAGTCAAACAGTCATATGTTGCATAGGTCATAAGTCAACGACTACTTGTATACTTCTCTGGTAAACATATTACAGAAAATATTTGACTGAAAAATATATAATGGCATCCTAGCAATCGGCATCAAATTTTACTTTATTGGTGCTTATTGATTCTTTGTTGTCTTTGTTCAGCAGTTTATATATGATACAATAATAATCAGATCGTGTTACCAGATACTATAGTAAAACGGCTTCTCTTCAAATTGAACTTTGCAAAATATGATTTTTAGAGTTGTATTTTTGGCATTTGCAGAAACATAACTCTAATTGTTTGCACTATTAGAAACTCAATATTTTTTGCTAGGATAGTCTCATTTCTGCCATTGGTGAGTTTATAAGTATTGGAAGTAAAGTTTTCTGCCTTCCCATCTCCCAGGAGCTAAAGTAAACAAGATCAGTCCTGCCGGAAAATCTGCATTGGCTGAGGCTTGTGCCAAAGGCAACCTTCGCATGATCCAGATCCTGTTGAATGAGAAGGCTGATCTGGAGCAGGCAAATCCAGGCTATAATTATGCCACACCAGTCACTGTGGCAACAATGTTTGGCCAACATCGTGCAGTCGAGATGTTGATTAAGGTTTGTAGTCTATAGCATTCAATACGAATTGGTAAATTTTCCAGTAATCTGATCCACACAATTCAATCATGTATTGACAGAAGATGGTTGTGAAATGCAAACAACTTTTTTAATGTTGCTCGTTTCAGTGTGCCATATAACAACAACAACTGAGCCAGTCAGAAACAGTCGGCTGTGTTGGTGTATGCCTCCACAAATGTAGAAATTATCTTATAATGCATCCTGTTCTTTTCCGATACAGAGAGGTGCCAAGGTTGACAAACGTATGGCGGATGGACGCACATCACTTGTTAAGTCTATGGAGACGAGAGATGAACGGATGATGGATTTGTTATTAAACGCTGACCCACAGATTAACTACATTGACCAGGCTGGGTTTATGTATAATATTGCTAAACAATATCAACAGAAAGATCGCGGTAAGTGACATCAGCCATGTCAAATTAGAAACACACCTGACAGTCACTACCATAATACAACAACTAAAGCACTGTTGACCTATTGTTTGTATGAGTAATATAGCAAAAGGGGATTGTGTTGGGTACAGTAGCGTCATCAACTGTCTAAGATATGGTGCAAGAATTTGTTTGGTTGTTTGTTCCCTGTAATACTAAAGTTGTATTCTGATGGTTTAGTGGTTAAATCAGTTCGCATCAAACCTCCATTTTGTGAGTACGAATCAGGCTCGTGTTTGTGGAATTAGTTTTTTTTTTAATGCGGATGTTCCTAAGCTATATATCACAGGTATGACAAGGACCTAAGCTAAAATAACTCAGCTCAGCTCTAATAATACTCCAGCAAAACATAGCAGCTTACTTTCTGAGGGTGTTGAGGACTGAGTAAATACTGTCATGTAGCTAAATTTTCCGAGTATGACTAGCAATTCTATACATTTATAGTCTTGTGAAGTGGACTACTAATATATATTTACACACAAGTACATTATATTTTAGAAATACACAACTAAAAGGATTTCTTTAATGGGGTCATCTTTCTGTTTATTCAAGCTGTTGTGACCATAATGGCAATTTTGTGAAATCATGATAATTAGTTTTCTTCGCAGTCATGCAGTTTAAACATTTAAAAAATGAAACTAGTTCCAAGGTTCAAAAGCAGAATATCAGAGGCATAACGTTATTTATGAAAACTGCTCTGTACAGTCTAGATCTGCTGTGGGTTAGTCTAGTACACAGAGGAGTCAAATATAATGAGGAATATTTGGATCCTGGTTATTTGGACTCCATCATCCCTCATTGGACAGAAGTTGTTGACCACATTCTTGCAGCATCTTCTGTCTTGGGCTTCCACAGAGCCTTGTGGTGAAGACCCTTCTTCCAGGCAAGTGTTCTCCATAAATTCTATTGTCAATGTTTCTGTAAAGAGTAGGATTTTTTATGAGGTTGGGGTGTCAGTCCCATGCTCAAACCTCATCCTTGATACTGGCCAAGATGGAGTTAATTATTTGGACTTAAGATATTGAAAGGGAACATTTAAAAAATATTATTAGCAACAATTGCTAATCAATTAGGAAATTGTCTATTGCTTAGTCTGTGCAGCAATTTTTTAAGGCAAGTTAGAATTACTGTGTTATATAATAAAAAACTGATCTAACTTAAAAGAATTACAACAAAACTTCAGTTTTAGTTGACATGACCCAAGACTAAAGTTGACATGACCTATGACTAAAAATATCACTTGATCAAATACCGCTGCATTTTCATGAATTAACCAGAGTAGATATGAAAGATCTAGTGTGTTTATCAACAATACGTTATGTATGTATTATATAGCAGGTATAAATGACAGAGTAATTGTTATTGGATAAATATGAAAAGGGGTGTTTTAATAAAGTACATGCATTTAAATATTAGGCAAGCCAGACATATCATCCAAACAAACACATATTAAAATTAAACTTCAGACAAACTAATTGTTTAAATCTACAGCCAAATAATCTGTCCTCACAATTATATGTATCACAATAAAATAATTCTGATACCATGCAGTGCAAGAACACAGCTAATGACCTGCTTATCAATAAAGATTTTAAAATATTTATGAACAACAGTATTAAATTTTTTTTACCCGGAGCACTGTCACAGATGAGTTTATTCCAAAGGCAGTGGCTACGCGTATGTGAGTCATACATTTAGACCCATAGTCTAAATGTATGTTAGCCGTCAGGTGCATGCGTATGTTTTAATTTCCAGTTACCCAAGCATTAGTCTAACTGCCATATATTTAGTACTGGGGTCTAAATGGGTTTTTTTCATCCATGTGCGTTAATATACATAAGTTCTACAACTACGAGATGTACTGCTGTATCTTTAAACTTAAAAGTATTGGGATTTTTTTGCCGTTTAATTTATTAAAGTTGTAGAGTAGTGAAATGTCAAAATAGTTTTATTAACTAAATCAACAAACATAAATGATAAGATAGACACTAACTACCTTTGTTGTTTCAAAAACAGATGCATGTGCATCCTCACACAAAAACAGAATGTACATTTAGACTACGGGTCTAAACATACGACTCGCGTGTTGACACTTAATATTCCCAAAAGCATCTCCGAACTAAATACAATGACAGATATCGGTTCACGATTTTACACGATGCATTTTAGGATTGCGTAGCGATCGGTGTCACTTGTATAGCGATTCAAGACATGATACTGAACAAAATGGGCTAATTAAAACGGGCTGACTGTATGAAGACAACCATTACTATCTGCAGTCCACCTACTGTACAGTCCCTAAAATCTGGATCCTAATCATTGTGCTATAGTGGAGTAATGACCTAATTGTCTTTTTTGTTGACAGATGTTGGGGAAATAGTGGCCTCAATTTCTGAACACTGTCAGGCAATACAGGAGCGAGAAGACAGAGAGAAGTATGACCATAATGATAGAGAAATAGTGCCCCAGGCTGAGCCGTTCGTGGCCGTTCATCAGCCACGACAGCTAGGACGTCAAGCCACGAGAGAACGTACACCACAGCCAAGATATGTACAGCCAACAAGCGAGAATTCTTTTACTGTGGAAGACCAGCCTTCTAGACAGGATGTTGTTATTGTAAGACAGGAAGTAAGTTTGTAAATTGATGCACATGTTGAAAACTAGTGATGTTTGTTTCTTTGTTTATCTGTCTCACTAAGATTAAAGTGTATTACTGTTTTATTGATGATCGCAAAGACAAGAAACTCTCTCATGTATACAATTGCATGTAGACCCACATGCACACACAAACACATTATTATTAATGATAAATATATTGTCTCCTAAACATAACAATGTGTGTGCATATGTGTGTGTGATTGGATTTTGTTCAGGTGGTGAAGTAACAAATCATTTCTATTATAGCCACCCAGCATGCCACCAGAACCAGAACATGCTCCACCTATACCTCCTCGTCTCGAAGACGATGATGAATATCTTGTCTCTGCAACGACAACTGTCACCACACGAGCTATACGTCCACAAGTCACATCACAGGATAGTGAGGAATTCCATGATGCCATATCAGAGGTGTGTGTGTGTGTGTGTGTGTGTGTGTGTGTGTGTGTGAGCAAGTGCATATGAATTGAAATTGAGGACTTCATCATGAGTTCTGTTATTTGATGAGTGGATTGTACGTTTTTGTGACAGAATTAAACCCTGATTCGGATTACAGTACCTATAGCAGGACTAGAAAAGGCCACTACTCCACTAGTTAATATTAACTAGTGGATGAATTTAGGGATGATCTGACATGTGAACTCTATGGTTTTATTGAGTTAATGTTAATATAAGGTGAACATTCACATTGATTCACTATTGATAGTTATCTCATGCTGAAAACATACCAGAAACAAAACCTGACTCTGCAACTTTTAAAACTACAATGTGCAAGAAATGTGAGACTTGTCACCAGAATAAGAAAAAATCTATTTAAAAATCTGATTTGTTTAATTTTTTAAGCAAGATTTAAAAAAAAATGATTTCACACATACTACAGAAGTGATGATGCAGTTGATCTGTGGGTGTAGTTACAATAGAGCACATACAGGGAGCTCTCATCTAGAATGAACTCATTGGCTGTGTGGTTCATTATTGTTAGGCCAGACACCTTTCAGTGTTTATGATGACTATAAGCATGAGTGTAACTTTTCTATTTTAAAAGGGAAATAAATTTTAGCGAGGTCGGATTGGAACATTTTGGTGACTGGTGTGAATTGGGTGAGCAAATGATATGGAATGGGATGGCGATAAAAATTATATGATAAAATGAAATCTACTTCAAGTCTACAATCTGTAACTCAAAACAAACATTCATCTGCTAATATGAAGAAAACAGGCTTGTCAGCAACAGGCAAATATCGCAGTTCCAAGCATGATTCCACATCCTGCTCAACGTACCTTTCCAATATTATCATGGAATGAAACACGGAGGAGGGAAATTCAGGGCACTTCCATGGCCTAACTGGTAGCGCAGTTGGCTGCAGATCTATACACCTGGGTTCAAACTTTGGCCAGGCTATGTCAGAAGGGTGTTTCATCTTTCACTTTGTCTCATTACCTTTGGAGGTTGTTTGGCCCATTTAGCCTACCTTGTGCACAAAAGTGGCCGTAAAACATCAACTTTTACATTTTCCTGGGGGGTGGCTAATGAAAACTGTACTGGTCTGTTTAATTTTTACTACTTCCTTTTCAATTTTGATCCTAATATCCAGAAAAATACATCATAATGACAATGATAGTCAATCAGTACTGTAGGATGCCATCACAGTTATGAAAATCTAAATGTGTTGCTTGATCCACCTGTAATATTGGTTATTTTACAGAAGGTCATGAATTTAAATATTCTGGTTTTATTAGATTCATGTATTGTTTCAATCATTGACAAAATTTGCATTCACACGCAAAATTAAAAATAAATTAGTCTGTCTGGTTTTCATTCCATTCAAGAGAATTGGCGAATCAATTCTATAACACTCCATCCTGTAAAAGTACTTCCATTATTTGCTGAAATAGTCACATTACATAATGTATCTTTTATGTACTTACTCCATTTGCCTCTTAATTTAAAAAAGAAATCCCTGTAGAGGACCCCCAGATATCTCACTAATGGATAGGGAAAGAATACTGCCTCAATCATCAAGTCTATGACCATGGGATAATGGTGTTCAGCCACATTCCATATATTCTACTTTCTTAGCATTATCACCTTTTATTTTCGACCATGAGTTAAGAAACACAAATACCATGTTCCCTTTTCTGTGATGAATATTTGTTGAATAAATTTCACCTTTTCTAGATTTGCTGTCTAGGAAAAATATATTGGAAATTTCTGCCATTCTCACTGGTGAAACTTTCCTGGATTTATCCGGATTTTTGCTAGGCAGGAAAATATTCAGGATTTTTAAGAATTTTGTCTGCTACAGATGGATTGCAGTGCCGCCTATCCTTACCATAAAAACTACACCTTTCAGCATGGTACTCGGATCAAAACAATTTTTTTTGTCTTTTTATCATTTTCAGACCACTTTCCCCATAGGAGGTAGTAAGGCCCACAGTTGAAAAAATTCAGGATTTTTTGAAAATTCTGAGTTTCATCACTGCATTGTTTAGTGAAATTTATCTTCTTTCTATCAGATGTTAATAATTCTAGATGTCTTATGTCAGATATTCCATTTTGTCAATCCCAGTTCCTTTCAATTATATATTTCCAGTCTAGGATCAGGCTGTTATCATTATGACAATTAACTGTGCAGAGTAATCCAGTGATTCCTATGAACTCATTGATAATTCTGGTTTGAAATATTTTCAATGTAATTATATTTCGGTGTCTGTTTATAAGTATTTTAACAAACAGAATTCTAAATTTATTATTAAAAGAAATTTATATTGTAATTTCTTTCTTTTTGGGGGGAGGAGTTTTATAAAAACTAATAACACATTTATCAGTTCTAAGGTGTTGTACTGTCTTTGTCTGGTTTGTGCATTTAATAGTGTGCACACCTCTGCATGCATATATCTGTATATTATTATATCCATTCCAAGTACAAAAACATATCTCTTGCATGGACTTTCTTGTGGTTTTGATTAGAATATAGAGTTCCACTTACTAATAAATATAAAGACAGTTGGTTTCTGATTTTTCCATATTATCACATTTAAATATGGAGATCTGCCTTAAAAGAACAGCTCCTTCCAAGAAAATTACCTCAATGTGTAACATTTATAAAGGATAGATTTAAGGAAATATATTCCAAAATACTTGAGAATCACCATTATGGCTTTCTCAAATGACAGCTTGGGTGGCAGGAAAGAGAAAAATCAAGTGCTCTAACATCAACAAGCAAAAAGATCATCTGCATATGGATCAAATCAGTTCATGGATTCTCTAGCTAAGCTATCCTCGTAACCTTACCCATCCCGAGGGTCAGTTCATTAACTACTGCCATCAGTTCATTTACATAAATCTGACAGGAGCGTCTCTATGGCCTAACTGGTAATGCAGTTGGCCACAGATCTATAGTGCCTGGGTTCAAATCCCAGCCGGGCTATATCAGAAGGTTGTATCGTAGTTCACGTCACCCCATTACCTTTGGAGGTCGCTCGATGCATTTAGCCTACCTTGTGCACAAAAGTGGCTGTAAAATATCAACATTTACATAAATGTGACAGCTCAGTAGATGCTTCACATTACAAGAAAATAAATTAATCTACATAAGAATGTTTGTTGTGTGGTTTTCTTTAGCCATTCTGTGGATATATGGAGACTATTTGGACCAATATTAATGTAATGTTTGTAAATAGATTTTTGTTTCGAAATGATATGATATGGCCGACAGTTGTTTACATCGTCATAACTGGGTCATACATACATCTTGTACTTAGTGACCTCATACTTCAGGAGTATTCTCATCCACATAATGTCTGTCATCAACCGTTGATTAATGTCATTTCTTTACCTGTCTTAATAGCCTCAGTTGCCGTCTGACCACACCGACGCATCCACACCACCACCGATGTTACCACCACAAACACAACACCAGCCACCACCGCCTCGCCAACAGTCACCACAGCAACAGGTACAGAGTCAACCACAACAGCAAGTACAGAGGCAACCACAGCAGCAGGTACAGAGGCAACCACAGCAGCAGGTACCAGATCAGACACAGCAACAGGCACAGAGACAACCACAACAGCAAGTGCTGCTACAACCGAAACAACATGCACCCCCACAGGCACAGGAAGAAGATGATGAAGAAGAAGAAGAGGAGGAGGAGGAGGAGGAAGTAGAAGAAGAGGAGGAAGAGAGTGAAGAGGAAGAAGAAACGAGTGAAGAAGAAACTAGTGAGGAGGAAGAAGATGAGGAGGAGGAGGAAGAAGATGCACCACCCCCACCACCTACCACTGCTCCGCCTCCTCTCAATGATGAAGATGACGAGGGAAAGTCAGCCGCACAAACCACGGTTACCACGGTGACCCGCAGTCTGCCAGGAGTACAGCGCACGGTCCAGCGTACCGTGGTCACAAAGACCATAGTGACATCTGGTGGCAAGACAACACAACAGCAGACCACCAAGGTGGTGAATGAAGAAGGCAGCGAAGAAGAGGAGGAGGAGACGGAGGAAGAAACCGAGGAGGAGACAGATGAGGAAAGTGAAGAAGAAGAGGAGGAAGAAGAGGAGGATGAGGAGGATGAGGAAGCGGCTCGGGTCTTGGCCCAGCAATCGCAGGACATCAATCGAAACCTGCAGAAAACTACTGTCGTGACGAGAACAGTCCGTCAGGTGGTCACCACTCCACAACAGCGCATCATTCTACAAGACCAGCAAAGGACAAATATGGGACAGAGCACTGAGACACAAATATAGAAAAAGGTCCAGATTTAGCCAGAGACCACTGGGTCCTACATTTATGGCCAGATCCCAGAAATTCCTACCCACTCTACCATCTTGGCTGAATTTTTCATCAGAAATCCCATAAGGTTATCATATCACAAGTGTAAACAGACATGTCCTGTGCCATATTTTATGATGTATTTTATGATGTATTTCTACTACCCAACAATCTTACTTAAATTAGATTCCCTTAGCATAGATTTTTGTTCCGACTCAAGCTCCAAATTTTTAAAAGTGGCAGGGTTCCCATCAATTTCACGCTCAGAAAACTTATAATGTCGTACTAATTTAGGCAGCAATCCTGACATGCATGGTATAAGCTAATAACAGAATGGTGATGTGGATTAGATTGTTTTACACCATGAGACCTCTTGATTTGTTATCAAAATGATGCAGCCACATGAAAAACCATTTGCTTCCTCATTAACATTTACTGCTTCCATCATATGTGGTAGAATACTGTAAAATTGTTACTGAGCTTGAGGAACCACTGTCATGATATGGTTCCTCATCTTTATCAGCTAGATGCTTATCTATTGCTTCTGTGCTCAGCACTTCAGTGTACTTTCTTTGTTCTCAAGAAATGTACCCATAAACATATTGAGGTATCTTAGTCGTGCACCTATTATCAGCTCGCAATTAATTTCAAAATAATTATGAACTAATTTTCTTTTACTTCAAGCAGAAGCTTCTCTGATGAGAACCATAGATAGAACCTTATTTATACCAAAACTACAAGCATTTATCCTATTTACATTGAACCAGGTATTGGTGTATTTTAAGCAGTAGTTATTAGCCGAGGGAAACCTGTTTTATAAAAAAATAATTAATATAAGTAATTAAAAAGGCTTTTACAAATTGCATGATATTTGTGATGCAAATTTATTTAATTATGATGTTCATTACCTGTTTATTTTGTTCAAAGAATGTTCATTGTGGAATTCCTTGTTGATGTAATGTTTAAAAAAACACAATTTTACAGATTTAACACCATTTGTAGCATGCAAACTGTTATGGATCTGTATGATAAACATGTAATCACTAGTTTTTTTTGTGTAATTGAGATAATACTTGTGAATATGATCAAACAGGAAAGGTCAATTTGACTACCTAGAATATATGTACATAAATTCAATATTTAAATTTTAGTATTGTGTGCAGAATGTGTCTATTTTTATATCAGAAAATATACATACATATATTTTTAAGTGACGTCGTATTTTAACGTTTGTTTGTAAAATTTTATTCATTGGTGTCCAGAATTTTATTCATGTTAACAGATCTTGTTTTGTGGTCAGCTTGGTTACGGCCATTTGTTTTTGTGTGGTGCATTTAATTGTTACACACATTGGGTGTTGTTTTGTTAGAACATCTGTAAGGGTGAACAGACCCCATTAATATAGAGTATTTTGTCTTGTTAATACAGAACAGCCACACCTCATCACATCAATTCACTGCTGATGTATCAGATTGTGTGGAAAACAGTATTTTATATTACATGTGATGTTATCAAGCTAGTTTGTTGCAGTACAAATATTAGCAGCACAGCTTTCTTTAAGGAATCCCATTCAAGTGTTGGTGATTTGTGATAAAGTTTTATATTGCTTTTGAAGGTTATCATAGTAATCTTAGTATGAGGAAATGTTATTATCTTTTTTTACTAAACACCGATCTGGGAGATAATTAATCATGTGCAATTCACCAATTAACACATTCCTCATCAAGGATCACAGCAAATGTGTTTAGCTGTTGTTTTGTCATTGTTGGGACATGCAATTTCTTTTCTTGATATTAATTTTTTTACTGATCATGGATACTTCTGAAACATTCCTAAATTTGTTATGTCCAGTAGGAGTATAACTTATTGTAGTTCCATGTTATTTTCATCATTGTGGCTTCCTTGTGAGCTTGGCTCAGGCTGGGTTGTAGAACATATAAACTTTGTGTTTGTTTGTTAAATTAATCGTGTGTACAACTGAATATTGTTTGTATGCATAGGGGATGTAGGAATTTTAATAATTATTAAATAAAATGTACAGTAATATTTTGTGTACTAGTGCAGTGAATGCTCCGAGTAAATTAACTGATCACATTAAAAATGTCAAAGAATGAAACATCCCACAGACTCTGAGAATGCTGGGATCTGACTCCACACCCTGTATGTCCACAGCACAGCTTCAACTGAGCTATACCAGTACCCTATTACCATGAAAGTGAACTGTTGAGAAGCATACAGTTTATATGTGAAGTACCAATAATTATAAAACCCATTTCGAGGACTAACAAATACAAATAAAATCAGTTCTGAGGTCCAACAGAACCTATCCAAAGGTGCAACACTCCCGAGCCTCGAACCCACAACCATTCGGCTAAGAGTCCTACGCTCCATCTAACTGCACTATCATGGCTCAATGCACCAATGGAAAACTGTACTAAGCTGGAAAGTTATCATAGCCTGAAAGCATCCTATTGAATTACTATAATAATGATGACAAACTTCTATAGTGCCAATATCCTTGAAAAGAATCCATCTCAGTGGCTCACCTAGTACAGGGATTGGGCAATCTTGTACACTAGGTATGATGAATTAATTTGTTAAAATAGTACTTGCACATTCTGAACATCGATGAATTCTTCCAGCTCAGTATGGTTTTCAATACAGTTTGCTTTGAGGGAACTAGTCAAATTATAATGAAGTATTTGATAAAACAGGACTTTGGTGCTCACGATAGATTGGATACACTTCCATAAATCTTTAATTCATTCAGTGTACACAACATAATAACAGTGTTACGGAAAAACCTTGGACGCATCAGTCCGAGGACCATTCAACAATCATCGATCCTTATTTTTCTGTATTTTAGCACATACCTGCCTGTACTAAACCAAACGTACACTGGAATTAACAGTACCGAGTCAGTTCATAACAATTTTGTTGTATTTTGCACGGATTTGCAATGATTGAAGTATATCGAGTGCGCTTTTTGATGTTCTCGTATTGATTTTCCGTCACTAGTGTGTATAATGTCTACCTCTACATTTATCCTATATTAACAACATTAACATAGGACATTAAGCCAGACAGTTTCCTATATTAACAACATTAACATAGGACATTAAGCCAGACAGTTTCCTATATTAACAACATTAACATAGGACATTAAGCCAGACAGTTTCCTATATTAACAACATTAACATAGGACATTAAGCCAGACAGTTTCCTATATTAACAACATTAACATAGGACATTAAGTCAGACAGTTTCAAGTGTTTCCTTAGCGATGTGATAATGCTGAAGTCCACAAGATGGAAGCTTCAAATATGTTGTACCTATTAACGATGCAGACTTATTATAGTTACACATCCAAACTTTTAGAAAATTGCCAAAAAGAAGTTGCCTAAAATTATATAGTCGGGGATTTCATTATTAATCAAATTACGGACAAAATAATTCTAGCTGTTGTAGACCTACACGTGGTGTAAATAATCAAATTAATATACAAACTGTATTAATGCTACAGTACGTGTCGTTCAATGCTTTATTATGATATTAATATATGTTACAATAAAATTATGAAATGAAGGACTGCAAAATTCCTAAAAATACAAAGAACCACTGAGTTCACAATCTTGCTGCAACATTTATAAACAAAAACAATGTTCTACTGTATGAAATAATAATGGTATGCTAAAGTATAACAGTTGCATGATTTTATTTTCAATCATATTACATACATATTAATATTCAAAAAATTACATGTTCACAGTTTGTTGCTTGATAAAGCTCATAGACATTGTTCTGTCTTGTGCTGAATGAACATCTAAAAAAAATGGGACACAATCTGCACTGTACACGAAAGCAGACAGGAAAACAATGCTACAATATGGAAGATCGACAACTTATGAATATTTTAAACCAAAAAAAGCTATTAATAGCTTTATCCCAGTTATGAGGAAGATCTATGACCCGCAAGCATCGGACAAACATTGGTTTGTTTCACGCCAGTATAGTATCAGTACAATGGAATCATCTTCACATAGACATCATGAACTCGTTAGGTTGAGCATTCTAATTCTGAGCTATTTAGCTGAAATGAACAAGTAGGTAAAGTAAATCATTCTCTAGCTTACTCACTCATACAATACTGATTATTCAGTTGTTTGCTGTATGATACTGACCACTGAAGAATGCTCCTCAGATCATTAGCATTGGTATCCAAGTACACAATTCTTCAAAACAAACATCTTGAAATAACAGTATCCTATCATTGCACTTCATACAATTTTCTGAGTTTCTTCACAATCTCTGGATCATATATTCCTTCCACTTCTGCGAATAAGTCATTTATCACTTGTTTATCCTCTGCAGATAGAAACATGACAACCATGCCAAATCTCTTCACCTGGACTAAATGTTCCAGAACTGGAATGAAATCCACATTCTCCATTACATAGAAATCTTTCAGTGTACGAAGAATCTTCATGAGAATGTGAGCATCAAGGAACTGTCCAATTAGCTTGGGATACAATGCAGGCTCAATTTTTCTGAAATAGTCATAGAATGGTTTAGATTCTTTCCTCAGGATCTTCCAATCGGTTTGAAACTGATATGAAGAACAAGGTGTGGGGGGTATCTGAACTGGCTGATCTGCTGAATGTCTGTTGGCTCCAGTTTTTATTGGCTTTGAAATGGAATCATTCACAATGTCAACAGTGTCTTCATGCTTAGCTGTTGTACAAATGTCTGCTGGAGAGCGGAGGGGTTTCCCTTGAACAGGATTACCATTCTTCATTCCAGGTTCATCACTTCTTGAGTTAATATCTCTTTCACCTTTTTCTCCCTGAATAAATTTCTCGAAATCTTGATAGTCCCTATTCAGAATTTTCTGTCCAGTATCACTCTGAGATGGCAACTCAAGTCGCTTTTGAAAGTCCTCATTGCCTACTTCTTCTATGGCAAGACGAAGGAGAGGTTTTTTCGATCTTTCTTCGGGTGGCTTATAGATGGGTTTTACAATACCAATTTCACCATCTGCACTAACAGAAAATTTAGGGGGATTCATCAACCTGTCAAGTTTTTCCAGTTCAGATTTGGCAAGCTTATTCTTGGGATCTAAGCTGAGTACCTTCCTGAGGTCAGACTGTGCCTCTTTGTACTTTTTCAATGCAGTTCTAGCCTTGGCACGGCGTTGGTATGATTTGATATAAGTTGGGTCAAGCGCTATTGCTGCAGTGCAGTCCAACTCTGCTACTGCATATTTCTCCTGCTTCAAGAAAGCCATTGCACGGTTAGCAGGTAAAAGAAAATTGTCCGGATCATACTGGATGCCCTGGCTATAGCACTCGACTGCTTCATCAATTCTACCTTCCTTAAAGTACTGATTCCCTTGATCTTTCAGGAGAACAGCCTGCTGCTTCTTGCGAATATCTTCCCATTCCTCATCCGTTTCATATTCAGATTCTTCACTGTCTCCTTGATCAACTTCGTTGCATGCTTTATCCACATCAAATTTATCCCAAGCTTTGAAATCATAACTGGGTATACGTTTTGGTTTCTTGGAAATTTCACTATTTTCACCTGTCTGTTTCCCTTTTTTCTTTTTCTTCTTTTTCTGGAGACTGTTTCTCACCGGTGGCAACTTTTGTGGATCCGGATTTTCCTGTTTCTTTATACCTATATTCTGTTCTTTCTCTTTGATCTCACTTTAATCCAGCTATCCAAGTCGTTAAATGAGTCCTGCATTTCTACCTGGTTCACTCGCATTTGCTGCTGTATTTCAATTAATTTTGCAGGATTCATTATGAAAACAGTTGTTTGACACGATTCAATGCTACAAAATGCGAAAAACTTATTAATAAACAAACGCACTATCATTCATATGGGCGCTGACATGTTTAATAGTTAGCACATCTGCCGCTAGATGGCATTAATGCATGGAACGTGCTCGAATATCATTACGGAAGTTCATGGTGGACACATTTCTGTTTCCTGTCAGATTAGCCGTTTTTCTTTAACACTAACACTCATTACATTTGCTGGTTTATATATGACATAATCATGTTAACAGTGTAATAAAAATTTCTTGAATACGTGAATTATTATAATAACTCACACAACTTCAGGGAAGCCCTGATTGACTCTGCTATAAAATACAAGAACACTCCTGTCCTGATGCAGTGATAGTATTATCATTATGTCGACAATCATTATCACGATTAAATACAATAATAATAAATATAGACAATAAAATTCATATCGTTATGGATGAATGACCAAGTAAGACTGTATACAACCATTTTAATAATTATTTTCACACATATTAAAGTTGTTTGTTTGCAAAACCTGTCCTTAAATATTTTGATAGTACATTGCTGATATACTTCATATTGTCACTGTGAAACAGAATTTGTCTATGAAATGATAAGCCATATAAATATTCCAAATATTAATACAAATACAGTTTTAGTGTCTTCAAAATGGGTGAAAGCGAAGACTTAATTTCGGATTTTTTATATACTAATATAGTCCATGAATCTCAGTATGTTCGATGTTGGAGCATTATTTTTGAAACAGAGATAAGTATTTAATTTTAATTGTGAAGCATTTAGCCCTACTCATATAAATATATCATTGGCAGATATTATAAGCATCTGAATGTTACAACGTTATTGAATCCATATGGAAATAATCTTTTAATGATTTTATGAGCACTCAAGAAATCAAAGATTGGTGAAATCTGTTATAAGACCATTTGGTATCACGTGTCAATTTGTTCCAAAATATGTGTTATGGCTTTATAGATTTATGTTGGATAGTCCGCTAAGTATTGAGGTAGAAAACAAATAATTAGTAATTTTATAGACGAATTATAGGCGGTTCTTATATGGTAAACCTAATAAGAGTTGGTTGCCAGCATAATTTTAACCAATGAGAATCGCGCGTTTTCACCGCGGGGACTGCTTATACTAAGATGGCGCGCGCAGCAGTTGTTATAGATAATAGTTGAAGTATGTTTTGCCTTGCTGTTTGCTAACCCCTGAGTGGAATATAGGTATACAAAATAAGTATCATGACCAAACTTATATCTGTGATGGATGTGTGGATTTATAAAATTATCTGCAGCGTATTTCACCACAAACTGACATTGTTCTTTTGAGCCTATTTTTGGAATTAACGAATTCCTTGATGAACTGATGTTTATTCTAAATTTAATTACTGCTCTTGGAAATCAATTAATATTTGTGATTAATTAATTATTACATATTCTATTGATATTAATTTGTCCATATGATGATTGATGTTATGCATAGCAGAAACTAGATGCCTTGTGAGGATGAGCCTGCTGTCATTTTCCGGTTGATATCAGACTGAAGTAATCCGATACCAATCGCGTCATGTTTCCACCTCAATAATGAACTTATTAGATTATTTAAATATTGTGCATCCCTTGTTGATAAAGTTATATTATTTCCATCTTAGTAATACAAAATTTTTGAACAGATGTGTAATTATAATTCCACACTCCAGCTGAAATGGGTTTACTTTTCAGAACAGGAATGGTGGAGACTTTCTTGTTTCAAATATTTGCTATTGAGGGATTGTTTTACTTATAATATATTTTCTTTCGGATATTCTTTTTGCCTTTTACACACATTGAATACTTTATCTTTTAGCATGTACCAAGTTTTGCAAGAAAAAGCTTTGAGAATCATACTATTCCATTAATTGGCTACACTGAAATAATCAAATATATTATTATTAATGAATGAATAGGTACAGAGTGATATTCGATACAAATACCATTATTTCTTTGTTAGCTGATTATATCCCAAGTATTTGACTACAGTTTTTAAAAATTCAGGGCTAGGCGATAGCACTGGATTGTTGCTACAAGCTGGTAAAGCAACAGTTCACGAATGATTGGTAATTAGAATATTCCTAGTATTGTTTTAACTCTTATGTCCAGAATAATGGTGGGATTTTGAGACGTGAATCTCAGCCATATAATAGAAGAAAAAATTATGTTTAACTTTAAAATTATAAAAAAGAATACTGACCTATTGGAAATTGCAACAGAAACCAGCATGTTTTTAAATTGACAGCAAGAGAGGCTGGTGAGGAATCTTAGCCTTTCCGTGTTTCCATTTCAACCAAAATACTTATTAAGTGAAATACATATATCTGTAAATGATAAAATGTTTTTTGTATAATGTTTGCATTATTTTATAATTGCTCTCATAAGCAATACAGATCTAATTACAGTAAAACCTCCCATATCAATCGCAGATCGATCCCTCACCTAGTTCGATTGTTTTCTTTCATAACCAATTTTCCCCCTTTGAAACCATTATGAAAATATTCTATCAATTAATCTCCTCTCTATTCCATTCACCGACTGATCATTTCATACTAATATTGGTCATTAGCATCTATTGGGGCCTCTGTAAGTTGATCGATCAGTCGTAGAAGATTCATCTATCAGTCGGTGATCAGGAGCCTGTGGGCGAAGCTAAAGCCAGTGATGTTCTGTTTTTCACGTACATGTAATTTTTATGGGCCCTTTCATCAATTGCTGATTAGTTGGTGACCTGTGTACCACAATTGCTAATTGACATCAAAGCAAAACAATGACAGGTCACAGACATGTAATCGACCTTTTAATCTATTTTTTAAGCTGACACAAGCGGTTAGCCATGTGATGTCTGGCTGATTGCGTGAACACACTGTGATTACAGAAACTAACTGACAGATTTGTTAAACCTTGTTGAGAGTATGGGCTATATAAATTTCCACAAAAATAGAAATCCATTACATGTAAAATTTATTATCTCTCATAATCCACATGCTAGATCATAATGTTATTACAAAAACAAACTTGGATATGGCTGCTGTACATTTTGTATATGTTTTATGTATAGGCCCCTATATGGTATTGTACTCTTTGTGTAAAAGATAGATACACATATTTCATTTCTTGCTAAGGCTGTTGTTTTTTTAATACTTATTTGATGGGAAATTTTCTTTCCAAAAATTAAGGTGGGACTCAAATAAAATAAATCACTAAAAACATAGGATCGGTCGGAAATAATTAACCCAAAGTTCTAGTTTCTGAAAGATTTGCAAGATTCGGTACCCAACCATTTACAAATGCCCCATGACACATATTCTGGATTACTGTGGTTTTATATTTTATTTTTACATTAATATTCAAATTTAGTTTGACAATGATATCCACAGGCACATCTTCCTCGACGATCCTCTGGCAAACAACAATGTTTTCTATAACATATTCTTCCTTTAGTTGGGATTTCACAATCTTTCCAATAGTTTATCTTTTTTGAGACTTTAGAATTTTCTTTTGATCATGATTCATCAGCGAAAAGTAAACGATAGACATGTCACTGTCAGCCTAATTGAAGATGGTGACAGGTCAGTTCCACGTCAAAATTATTTCAGTTATTTCTGCAGTTAATCAGTATTCAAGCCTAGAAATCTTGTAAATTTAAACTAATTATAACTTCCCACTCATCGAGAAACACAGTGATATTTCCGATTGCGATTTTAAGTATATCTCCGCAAAGTTTGAACTATTTACGTGTTTCTATAATTAATTTAAAGGGATACTCCACCTTCAGAACAAATTTGAGAACTAATACAGCTATTCAAAAATATCATAAATAATGTCAAAATGTGTAAACGATCATCCACATGTTAAATAATCCAGTTCAAAGTGCTGATTAATAGACTTTAAGTGGCATGTGGGCGCTGCCATTTTGAGGCTAGACAGAGACTGGAAGCTCATGAATGCTGACGTCACTTCAGCGCATCCGGTTGACCTGAAGCCTATAGAGCCCATACAAAAGCATGTAAACAAGTGTGAGCAAAGAATTATTCCAGAACAGCGTAACTGCATTGTTAAAATTACGTCATAAATGACATACAATCATATCAGTTTGACCCAAAAGGAAGATGATTCAAAATGGCTCAGATATTAACACTCAAGAGAAACTATAATCCACGTCAGTATAGAGATCGCCGATGTGACGTCAGGGCATTTCAGTTTGCTCCTTTCCGCCTTAGAATCTGGCTTCCGGTGCAGCAGTAATGGCGGCCCTCCAGTAATTTGGATTATTTCCCTATATCTATGATATCAGGTATATTTTGTGATTATTATTGTGGAATTTTTGGTTACTGTTCTAAACATTACATATTTAAAAATATTTTCTGCGGGTGGACTGTCCCTTTAAATTTAGATTTCTAGGCTTGAAGACCGATTTACTATTGAAATAACTGAAATAATTTCAAAGTGGAACTGACCTGTCACCATCTTGGATTAGGCAGCATGGTAGCCTAATCCACTTCCGGTGTTCAGGTGGTCGGCGTGAAAATAATAAAAAGAATAAAAGTCAATTTTATTTCCCGGTGGCGGTTTCAGCTTTGATTGGCGCCTAAAACAATTATTAAAAAAACATTTCCTAAATGAACCACATCCGATTACTTCCATGAATGGTCCATTTAGATAGGTTTTGCTATATATCAAAGGCTGAGAGTTCAGCTAATGTTTAATATATTATCTCTACCACTGAATGTAAATATTCATTATGAGATTCACTAATTATTATCGTGGATTACGTTTGAAACAGCGTGTATCTTCTAAAATATTTTGTCAGGTATATTATGAGTGACATCAACAGTGACAATAACAACTGATTAAAGCATTCATTTGTATCTTTAAACATACATTTAATGTACACATAACTATTATATAAACCTGTATGAGTTGAGCTATTTTAAAGTTGAGATTTTAAAATCCAGTCATGTAATTAAAATATGAATTAATACAATATATGGGCAATGTTGAATATATTGGCCACATTCAACATCAGCTATATAAGTCAGAAGTCATTGTCTGCTGAGTTTCAGGCAATATTCTTCCTTCAGTTATGACATTTTCTATTGTTTAACGACTAATTTTGATATATTTCCTGTTTGTGCTTTAAATGTTTATTTAAACCAAGGAACGAATGTGTTTGTGCTTGTCTATCTTGTAATGTATGTATACAGACGGATAAATGGAGTGGATCAACTGAATACATCAGCTAATCTCTTCTACCTCAAAATGGAGTGTGAAGTCAGAAATAATGTAGTTCCATGGGAACAAATCTGTTTGACCCCATGTCTAGTGCTGGGTCAATTGTCATGTCAACAAGAGCATGAAGATGTTGGAATAGAACTGATCTGCTCTATTTTATGGTTTTTGTTGATTACACAGTCTGTAGGCTAAAGAATTTTTTTTAATGGATCAACAAATAAAAACTAATTACCATAATATATGATAGGAGGTATAAGCATATCATAGAGGGTGTTGTTGCTTCTTTTATATGGTTATTCCACCCCCCATAAACTATATTTAAGGTTCATGCGCAGTGAATAGCAACACTATGTTGTGGGTTGATGCTGATATGGTACCATATTTGGAGTTGGATTCCATTTAACAGGGCAAAAATTAGCGGTCACCAACTCACCCCTGGCAACTATTTGTTGGTAAGGGCGAGCATTTAATTCAAAATACTCACCCATCAGGTGACCACACTGTCAGACTGCGATACAATTTGTGGTAAAGTTGAGATTCTATATACACAGTATGAATAATGTGAATCCAAATGTGTATGCGACATTGTGGTAGCATATGCGTCATTGCAGTATCCATTTGTTTCAGACCTATTTTTCTTGGGAAAACCTGCCATGACACTCGAATAGCAAGGTTGAATCCAGAATTTTACAACCTAGGGTCATAAAATTTGGGATTCAACCATCACATTTGCACCTGTGGAATCACTCTCGTATGTTTACAATTACAAGTTTTCCATTTTTAGTCAGATTTGCATAACACATACATAGAATCTCAGCTTTAGTCATTAGCTCACATCAAATAATTTATGCAGGAAAAACTTTTCAGCCAATGAGATTTCTCGCTTGTGTTCGGACAGGTTCGGATTAGATGACAATACCTGGAGAATCTGTTTTTGAATTGCCAAAAGATGCTGCGTTTTCTGAATTGTTCACTGCTGCCCACCAAAAAAGCCAAGACGAAGGCTGAAATTCTCAATATCCAAAGGAAATACGAGAAAACAAAGTGTAGAAGAGGATTCTTGGCTATGTAGAAAGCTGGAAGACCGTGGTTATCTTATAACTTTGGCCCAGCAGAAGCTGACGATAATCGGGGGGGGGGGGCATGACCCACAAGGTCAATATATTTACTTCTATGGTGTATCTTTTTGGGATTCCCATGTTTTCAGCATCTTGATGCCTTTTTACAGGCTCCCCAATCATTTTGATTTTAGTGTTTGTAACTGGCCAGAAAAGGAATCAATCTTTTTAATCCATGGAACCATGTTTAAAGAAACTGAAATCAGTATAATCAGAGTGCTGTCAGATTGAGAGATCCTAGCATATGGACTGAGCCTTGGTTCTAGTAACCACATCCCACACTTCCTAAAAAGTTCAACAGAATCAGAGTGTAGCTGAATCTTGGAAGCAACTCTGAACTAATTGAACAAACAACAAAAAACACATAATAACTCCCACATCTGTAATATTAGACAAGACTTACAAACTGGGTCTGCAGAATTTGTAAATTTATAGTTTCTCAGATTTTCATAAAGATTTCCAGATGTATTCTGTTTCATCTTTTGTTTCAAATATGTGCTGTGTGTGTGTGTGTGTGTGTGTGTACAAACTGGATGACGAATCTCTATATACCAGACATGGGGTCAATTCCACTCAATTCCATTTGGTCAATGCCATGTCAAATTTATCAATTCCAGATTTTTCAATTCCAATCCTGTTTTTACTCGCTCTTTTTTACCTACTAGTTTTTACTGTGAGTGGTTATTCTGAATACCTACTCCAAGTACCTACTTGGAAAACCTACTCCAAGTAGTTTATATTCCAAGTAGGATTGTCATGGAAGAAATATTTCTGAATTTAAAAAAAATGGTGAATTAATTTGTGGTTTAAAATATTTTTTTTTTTTTAAATTTCCAATTCTAAATTTATCAGTTCCATTTTTTTAATAAAAATAATCAGTTCCAGAATTAAATTGACCCCATGTCTGCTCCATATATTGATGTGTGAAGTTGAATCTGTCATCAATTCCAAACCTCTCACAACTGTCTCCCTTGATCCAGATCAAACACCGAATCATATTTTGAGTATAAAGTCCACCATCACAACTCCCACATCTGTATTATCAGACAAGGATTACAAAATGGTTCAACAGAATGTGTAGTGTGTGTGTGTGTGTGTGTGTGTGTGTGTGTGTGAAGGGTCGATCTGTGGTGTTTGTTAATTTGTAAATATTAAAATACATAGATTTATGGCATCTAGCCGATCATTATTGTTAGTTTATGGCAAAGTTGTATCCCTCCCTATAAGTACACTAAAGTTAAATATGATAACATCGTAATTATTATGTTAGAACTCTACACGTTTAATGTGATACACTTACATTAGTGCTAGAAATTCATGCCAGATAAAATGGTGAAGAAGTTAGAATGACATTACAAGATGATATTTAAAATGTATAGTAAATTTAGAGATCAACATCGCACAATTTGGTTCAGCCACCAACTTTTTATTCTGGTTTGTGCAAGTGGGTGAGTGTATTTTATCAGACTTAAGTTTCTGCATTAAGGGATGATGATGCATTGGTTAGAGCCCAGAACTACTAATACTAACCTAACCATGTTATGGGTTCAAATCTGGTTCATCCCTACGCTTGTGGCAATTTGTTTCCCAGGTGTGATGAGACCCAAGGCTAAACAACTCAAATCAACTGAACCATTAAGAGATGAATTATGTGACTTACAGATGGTGTAGAGGTATAGAAGTAGGAAACCAATCCTTTAAAATGTTTAAATAAAACTTTTACTTCTTTCCTACTCATTGTGAACTGTCTTCTAATTTTACTCATAAAGATATTGAAGATTGGTTATAGGATAAATAAGTGTCTCACAGAAGTGTTTGTGATATTTGTGTGGAAGAACCTGGGTTTGGGCTGTGTATCTATACTTGGTAGCTAAACAATGTTTACTTGTTGTGAACAATGTTACCAGATTGTGTGAGTTTGAGAGTGATACACTGGTGCACTCACACACAAATGAAATACTATCAAGGTTTTGTGTGTGGTTCTGGAAGTAAACTATTACCTGGATTATGCTGTAGTTTATTTGTGCTTCATTTTTAGTAACCATGGCAACTAGGAAGCCCTCCAGTCGACGAGCAAAGGATGCCGCATCTGACTTTGTAAAGAGGGTGATGAAAGGCACATGGGAGGATAGCCGTGATGTGTCTCCTGTTAAGACTCAGGTATTTCACGTCTCACTTTAGCCAGTTTAAGATTGACAAAAGGAACAGTCTTACTTCAGGCTCTTTGTCTTCTGAAATTAATTTATTATCTCCGCTTCCTTGTTCGGTGATGCTGAATGGTTGTATTTTCATTTTTGTTTTCAGACAAAGAGTAAGTCCAAAACTCCAAGTGGAAGTCCAGCAAAAGCATTAACTAGCCGAAGTCCAGCCAAAAGTTTGACTGGTGGAACTAGCCCTAAGATGTTGTCTAGTGGTAGTCCAGCAAAGGCATTTACTAGTGCAAGTAATGCCAAGACATTGACTAGTAGTAGTCCAGCTAAAGCGTTGTCCAGTAGAAGTCCAACCAAAACATTGACTAGTGGTACTGCAGCTAAGTTATGGACTAGCCAATCTAAATGTTTGGCCACCGGCTGTTCAATTAAGATCCTGACCAGTGGGAATGAGCCCAAGCTTCTGACATACGTCAGTTCACTTAAACAACTAGCTCAGAGAAGTCCAGGAAAGCTGGTAACCAGTAAAACGAAATGGGTGTCTCCTACAGTTGTAGATAAACCACAGGATGCCAGTAGTGGTGATTCAGCGGATTGCCTGCTGTCTGAAACCACAGCAACATATACATTCAATTCTAGAAATTATGAGAATATTGGAAGCATTAATGAGTCACCATCAGCAACGAGCACGTGTCCTACATCACCTCTTCCTGAGTTGAGCAACGAGAGTTCATGTAGTGAAGCTAATGCGAAGGAGATAAAAGAGACTGTGAAGTCAAAACATTTGTTAAATTTGAAAAACTGTGCCACGGCCAAAGTCCTTGTTGAAGACATATGCAAAAAGCGATCTGGTAAGCCATCCATGCTGCCAACAGCTGGAAAAAGACCACGCGGTCGCCCACGCAAAGAGCTAACTATGGATTGCAAAAAGCCAAAAGGACCAAGCGATCAACCTTCCTGGCTGTTGGCTGGCAAAAATAAACCCGGTCGGAAACCAAAGTCACGCATTACCGACGCACTTCACCAATCCAAGCATGCACCAGTGATCACTTCATTGAAGGACAACTACAATGTGATGATCAAAACTGAAATAAAAGAAGAATTACCAGATGACAGTTCCATATCCACAGCTACAGTATTAAATAACAATGCTGTAAAAGAGGCGAGGGATACCTTAGAAGGTGACTGGATCCTGGATGGTGTGGAGCTCCCTCCTGGAGCTGTCTCGGTTCAGATTAAAAAGGAGCCAGTTGAAGATTTAAAGCCTGACATATCCGAAGAATTGCCTGGCTTAATTAAACACAAAGATTCACCGGGTGATATTTTTGGCGGTCAGTCAGATTTGATATCATATCCATCTGAACAAGGCCATTTTCTGAACATCTTCGGTCTGATTAAGAAATCTGATATCAAACAGGAATCGCTGAAGAACAAGCTTCATCGGGAAGTTGGGGGGAAGCTAAGGCGTGTAATCAAGCCTCGAATGGCACCAGAGATGGTGTACAACAAGTTAACTCTAGCCAGGGGCTGCACTTTGGTGGGTGAGAGTGAGGATAAGTCAGTTTTGACCAAGGACACTGTTCGATCTGCACAGAAAGCTCGTCCGTTGCACGCTGACTCACTGAAGCCAAAGACTAAAATGCATGAAGCCAAGCAGACAACACCCATCAAACTCACGAGTCAGCAGCTTACCCTTGCCCAATCACTTTTCAACTCGGGAAAGTTGGCAGCAGCCAAGAGGCTTCTGTGTGAGGGCAAGATGCCCAACTCAGAGCTGTTTAGCAAGAAGTTGTTGTTAAAACCTCCTCCAAAAACCAATGAAATGCATTCAGGTGCCAATGGTACAATGGCCACAAGCAATGAACATACTGAGAAGACTATGAAGAAGGAGAAGTTATTGGGTCGATTGACTACACCCACTGCATCGTCAAATAAGATACAAGGGAGAAAGCAACCATTAACCAAAATGTCCAACTCTGCTGTGTCTCTTGTGAAAGAGGAATCTGCAGGCACAAGGAGGAGCTCTCGACATCAAGGCAGCAAGCGTAAGCAGTGGTGGCACCTGCTGCGTGCTGCCCCAGATGAATTTGAAGAGGACAAGGCGTGGGATGAAGAGCAAGTCAGGCTTGAGAAGAGGCGCAAGATGCTGAAGGAAAAAAGGAAAAGGGAACTCTTTGACCATCTACAGGTGAAGGAGCATGAGGCAAAAGACCTGTCAAGTTCACAAGAGTCATCAAGCTCCGAGAGCAAACCTGCAAAACACCAGTGTACTGATGTTGATTTGATGGAATCAAAGAAGCTGAAGAGGAGTGAGCAGTCAGCCAGTGGACATGATGAGGATTTTCAGTCGGAGATCGAATCAGAATCTAAAGTCGCCAGTAGCATTGTGCTTAGTGAATCCTGCTCCGATCAATATGCTCCAACCAATGATGTCAAGGATTGGATGGAAGTTGATGCGGAGTCCAACGCCAATCTGAAGAGAAAGAGGAAGAAAAAGAAGAAGAAATTCGGGGATGAAGAGCCTTCGGCACAATTGCCTCATCACAGTGATCTTGTTCAACAGATACAGCCATTGGTGAAGAATCTGATGGAGGGTGGCGCAGAGACGGAGTCAATGCAGCTGGAAATGGAGCTGAAGTCTGAGCAGCTCGAGACTTGTGTAGCAAAGAACTCAGCTGATGCCCCCAAAGTCAGTGAAGAAGCGCCAACGTGGCCAGAAGCGGCAATATGCGAGGGCTACCAGTGCACCATACCACACATGTGCAGTACGTGCTGGATCAATGACCACATGTACTGTCTGAACATGAAACGTATTGCACGAGATCTGCCTCCCTTCGGTGGATGCCTCCACTACTCTCTGTGCAGTCATTATCCACGGCGTGATATTGAGCATAAACCTGCATACAAGTGTACAAAATTTGTGCCAAGTGAACCTAGTGTGGAGCCTCTCTGTGTTAGTGCAACAGGCGGTACATTGGCTGTGAATGCCCTACAGCCAATTACAGAAAGCGACCTCTTCTGCAATGAGCAAATGGTCGAGTCAGATGAGTCATCCCCTGGATCTCCAGTACCTCAAGGTACTGAGATCCTAAAGGCTCAGCTCAAGGCAAGAGCTGTCCAGATCGCCAAATCTCTTGGAATGCCATCGTCCGAGGCACATGCTATGAGGAACCAGCATGTATTAAAGGAGGTAGCATATGTTTCACTGAATGCTGATCAGGATGATTCAAGTGATGCTGATACCCTAGATAACAGCAGTATTGCCATCAATCAACATGGTGCTGAGCTGGTTCTGTACAATGGCCAATCGTACATGCCTAACCACACATTTGAAGACTCCGATGAGATGCCAGCTGGCTGGCTGAAGCCCATTTCTGCACCAAAGCAATCTCCTGCATCTGGCAGGTCTCCAAAATCCACACAAGACGTTGATCATAAAGCGAAAAAGCTTCAGATTAGACTGTGTCCACCCGAGAATCTTGATATGCCATTGAATGATATTTCCAAGGTGGGGGTCACTCATAAATTGGTCCGGGTTAAGGTTCACCGTGTAGGCGATAACAAAATTTTGTTGAAGCAGATGAAAGACTTGGGATCATTGGGTTCAGAAGAGGTGCTGATCCGTGAGATAGAGCTACCAGCAACATCTGATAGCAAGAATGAAGAGATGGACATTAACTGGCTGAGTAACATTCTTGCGGAGGAGGCAGTGAAACTTGCTTCTGTGACGGACAAGATCATCGAGAATGTTGACCAGTTGAAGGGCAAGAAAAAACACAGAAAGTCTGAGTTGGACATTCCGGCATCACCCAGTCCCATCACTTTTACAGAGACCGATTCTAGGCAGTCACCCTCACTTACAGACAATGCTTCAGACAGTGTGCCATGGACCATAGAAACGATTGAAGAGGATGGCGATGAAGGGAATGAAAGCAATCCCGAAGAGATTCCCATTTATCTGGATCGCGACATCACCGAGAAAGAAGTCGACCCTAAGATGGCTGCCCTTATCACCATCACGGCAGCAGCGGGTTGTAAGATGCCTGATTTACCGATATGGATAACCAGCATGGAGAAAACATCAACAGATACCCAAGATAGTATTCTCAACATCAGTACAAAAGAAATCCGTGAAGAAGATCAGGATGTGCTGCATTCTATCAAGGTAATGATTTGGGCTCTGTACTTGTTGTGTTACAGTGTGTGTGTGTGTGTGTACGCACACGCTTATTTATAAATGGTTATCTTTGATTTTTTATGGAAATGAATTTGTCCTGCATAAGTCATTCTGTGAAAATTCTGCTGTGATATTTTTAATTAAGCCATGCTCTTTTGTTTAGGGGGAACCAGACTTGTTGGCTGCCCTGTGTAAGAGGCTTCAAGATGAGAGAGATACACTGAAAGAGTTAATCAAAGAATCGGATAGTGTTGTGTCAAGTATGTAACCATGTGGATCAATGAATTGTGAAGAAAACAAATTGTAAAGCCATGGATTTTAGTTAATGTGGAAATCTAACTGTGATGATAAGCATTTTCTTTGCCTGCATCAGGTCTCTTATATGAAATATATTACCACTTATGTTATTGTTAGCGATCCAGTTAGGTTAGCTTTTGATGAGAAATGAAACGTAACACATCTGATTTAAGGATTCACTAAGTAACAGTGTGAGAATGTTTTTTTGAAAATGTACAATCTTGGTTGTATTTTTACAGTGAAACTGGATTGGTGCTATGAATTGAATTAGAGAATATCCCTAGCATGGAAATGTTGTCTTTCAACTAATACTTTCCCCAGCCATCCACATTAATTATTCAAAAACAGTTTGACCATCAATTTCCATGGCTTGATACTTGTCTAACTAAAAGTCTGAAATCAAATGACATGTATTTGTCACAACAGATATATTTTTAGAACATGTATGTCTGATCATGGACAGTCTGTTTGTATTTATATATTATTGTTGTAAAATAAGAGGCCATTATAGTAACTGACAGAAATATATCTCTACCTGTCTACATACATATTACATGATGATTTATTTTGTTGTTGAATCGGACATTACTGATTCCTCATTTTAAGCGATTGTGATTCTTTACAGAATTCGATGAGGAACGTGACCAGAAGACGTGTCTGCTGGCAGCATTGCAGTCAGAAAAGACGATGCTTCAGGAGGATATCAAGAACAGACGTGAAACCATTAACAAGCTAGCCGAAGAAACAGGAAACATCGCAAAGTAAGCATCCTCACGTTTATATCGTACTAAATAAACTTTTAAGGAGGACAGGATTATGGTTACACTTAGAAATAATTTGTCATAAATATTTCTCCCACAACTGAAATTTTATTATGTACGAAAGACATTACAATAAGTTGACATTTTAATTGTGCTTACGCAAAAATCAGATCTTGAGCAGCGATAACGTGCCATATAAGGCATAATCATGAATATTCGGATTTGTGTGCTGACATCATCAACATGTGTGTGTTCATGTATAATTTTGCCCAGTTATGTGTATAACATCACTGCTCTCTGCATGCCAACGCTGAGCATATGTGTATCTTGTGCTGTGTAATTAATTAGTCACATCGAAGTCAGCTCAAAGTGATCCGTGTAAACACAAATCTATTATGATGTCCCTATCCACAAAAACATGTCTTTTGTGTATAACTTACAAGATATAAATACTAAAGAGACTAATAATGCTAATAAAAGTCATAGCTATTAGAACCTTTCGAAAAAGATTTTGATCAACAAAGAATCGCTTTTAAATATTTGAACATTCTTTGTTATTGTTTCCACTGTTAGATGGAAATGTAATTAGATAAAGCTAGGATGCCATGGGTGTGTTTCTACTAGTGCACCTGTAGATGCTTGCCACTTGTTCCATCTGTTAACTGCCACATGCCACAAACTCAGCGATATGTTTGCAGTAAATAGTTTGCTAATAAATAGTCAGTTGGCTGGTTTATTTGGTCTTATAAAAAATATAGTTATCATGACAAGGTTTGGATATTGTTATATGGTAGCAAGTATGTAAGAGCTGAATTATTATTAGCATTCTATAGCTCAGTTATAGAAATGAAGGTAGCCGCAACTGAACAATGTAATATTTGTATTATCAAAAAGGATGAAAGGGAATTTGTATTTGTCTAATTACAATTTAGTAAGATGGTGTGAGATTGCCTGCACCTCTCCCCCACACACATGTACACACGTTTTTTGCTATATATTTTCTTTTTCGTCCCTTTAGATTTTGCAGTTGTCTGGAGCTGTCAAAAGAGGAGCTTGAGGATTGCATTTCTTCATTTACAGAAATTCTGGCTCATGTAGAAAAACAAGGAATGTTATCAGATCATCCTGAAGAGACAACACTTCTACACAACTATAACAGAAGGGTATGGTTTGGCTGGAATGTTACATTAATTAGTGCTTTGTTAATTAATATATAATATTAATATCTTCTACATTCATATTCTTATGCACGCTTGCATATATGTGCACACACACACACATATGCACTCATCCGATACATATTATGATATAGTTTTATAGGTATTTTGCCTGATGTTGCATGTCTGCATTTTATCTTGCCCGCACATGCAGATGCACACATATGCTTCCGTTAAATAATGACAATAATGGTATCTTCATTTTAACAGCTGAAGAAAGTGATAGAAGCAGCTGTTTCAGAACCAGCTGTTAGTGATGATGTACTAGTGTCCACCAGATCAGGTTCAAAACCACTCCAAGTTCAGACAAGTTCACCTGATGGAGGTGAATTGGTGGCACTAAGTTCCCCATCAGCGGTTGTTGTGACTGAGGAAACCAGTTTACCAAGCTGTAGATCTTCTTCGGTGACTATGACACAGCCACAAATGGTCTCATCCCAGACTTTACCAGCATCACGCCCCAAACCAGTCAGAGTGAACTTACCACTTTCATTTTTGTCGAGTATAATCGGCAAAGATTCCAAAACGTCGGGATATAGTGTGACCGTCACTTTGGACCAGCTGAAGAAGG
The DNA here is from genome assembly GCA_025642065.1 of Paralvinella palmiformis. Classification (NCBI taxonomy): domain Eukaryota; kingdom Metazoa; phylum Annelida; class Polychaeta; order Terebellida; family Alvinellidae; genus Paralvinella; species Paralvinella palmiformis. Next base: position 170,890 of record JAODUP010000650.1, on the reverse strand, counting down.
CGAGTCTACTCATGGATGGCTCGGGCACAAAACAAGCATCAAAGAGCAAGGCAAGTGCCACCATTGTGCAGGAAGGTGCATCGCCGAAATCTGGTCAGACCATGAAGCACTGCTCAAAACGGTGCAGTCCAGCACCCGTAACAGTGACTGCTGGAACTGTCTCAGTCGTAAAATCAATTACTTCAAGTGGACAATCTTTGCAGTTGCCATCAGTCACTGGGACGATGAAACCACCGGCGAGTGGAATCTCCCTCCTGGGAACATCTCTGCTAAAACGGAAAGCAAACAAGCCAGCAACAGTGATGAAGACTCAGCCAATAAGGATTACATCTACTGTTGTTCACACTCCGGCTGATACTCTTCCTGGCCAAACAACGCCAGAGGTCTCTAGTGGCCTACGTGTACTGACGGCTGCTGGTGTTCCCACCTCTTTACCTCGTCTCTCACCATCAGTGTTGCATGCCATTGGTCCAAATGATCAGATAGTTGTCCTTTCAGCAACTCAGCTCAAACAGTTCCAGCAGATCCAGAATCCACCTTTCAAACCTGTGCAGATCCGTATTCCACTGTCAAAAAGCTTACCCGTCATGTCCACTAAACTTCAGCCAACTGGAACGTCTAAGACTCATTCAGTGCGTAAGAATCGGAGTAATTTCTGCAGGCAGATAGTAATGGGTAAAACGGCTATAGACAGTGATGAGGTGCCAACAGTATCCATGACGGAGACCGATCCTATTTACACTAGTAGTGATAGTGTTGGTAAGACAGGACAGCCTGTGGCACAGACCATCTTGGCACCATCTGTGGAACAGTCGGACATCTCGCACTGTTTACCTGCTTCAACCATAACGAGTATTCCCATAGCAGTGAATGTGGCAGAAACATCCAAACGGAGCTCCGAGGAGAACAGTGTCACTGATTTGTTGCAGCTGGCAATGCAAAATTCACAAATTTCTCCCAAAGCACTGACGGATATATCGGAAGTGAACATGGATGATGATGATGATGATGATGATGATGGAGTGTCCTTAAAAGAAGAGTGTTCGTCACTCACTGGAGATTTAGCTCAGTCTATGGATATCAGCATGGGATCTGTTGATGTGGCACTGGAAGATGTGATGCAATTAGAAACAGCAGTGCCACTGTCAGAAATGAACATCACTGATCAAGGACAGACTCAGCTGACAAACATTATTAGTAGTCCTCAGTTGGATGCCAATACACCCGATGTGCTGCTAGCAGATATGGAAACGGTTAATTCAGAAGAAAATCAACTAGTCATGCCTCGACTCTCGAATGTTCAGTATGAGTTACAGGATGTTAATAAGGAAATGAATCAGTATTCGGCAGTGCAGGTGTTGGAGCTAACAGCGCCCTTTGGCCAATCACTCGTGCAACCAGTGCATGAGATGAGCACGGATAACCAAATACAATATACTGTGCAAGAAGAGACCGACATTGCCCATGGTATTTATGAACAGTTGCCAGAGAGTGGCAACTATCAGCAGGTATCTGCTTCTTGCTCTGATGAAATAGCTGTTGAACAGACGGTCATTAAGTCTGTTGACTGTGTAGTGAATGAATCTGTGGAACAGTCAGTTGTACAGGCAAGATATGAGGTTAGTACTCATCAGGCTAGTGAAGTACCAGAGATCCTAGCCGACAGTTCAGAACAGTTCATAATCAACCTCGATCAGGATGTTGTTGGCAGTGTTTCACAGGAATTAGAACATCTTGAATCTGTGACCTGTGTTGCCGAGACATCATACCAGCAAGTGGAATTAGACCAGCCTGTCAGTGAATTAGCACAGCATGGTGAGTTGAATAACACAGTGGATGACAGTCACGTTATTGTAGAGATGGTTAACGCTGATGGGAGCATCGTATATCACAAGGCAGTGCCAGTACATAATAGAGAATCCAGCCTGAACACAGTCACATATAAGATATTGGATGCAAACCCAAATGAGTCTCTCCTTCAGATGCCAGATGTGAGTGCTGATGTCGCAGAATGTGCTCAAACAGTGTACTCTGAAACAGTCACGGAAGCTTGTCCTGAAAGCATCAGTAGACCACAGTTTCAGATCTTAGAAATACCTCCTGGTTCTATCAAGGTGACCCAGGATCATAAACCAGATGATGCATTTCACTTGGCAAACAACCAAATGCAACAACCAGAAGCCATTCCTGTGGAACAGGCCACTATTGAATACATTCAATCGGAGATGACCCCAACTGACCCATCCAATAATGTGACTTACACCATTCAGGGAGACTCTTTGGAGGGCTTCACAGTATCCGATGGTCTGCTGAATGGTCATGATACTGCTGAGCCAGTTGGAGAGCACTTAGTGACTGATAATTTGGTCATCCAGGATCAGTATTATAATGTGCAGAATTTTACAGAATATCAAGGCAGCGAGGTGTACTCAAACAAACTGATCTCATGTGATGTACAGGAAGATCACCTAATCAGTTGTGAAGATTTGCAATAGCATTCATTGATAACTTTTCTGTGCTGAACTAATCTTGGTTGAGGTGAACAGTTTCTAAATGTTTCACTGAAAGATGGTTACCCACCTTTGAGTTTTGCTGATAATGCAAATAGTTCAGATATGCTTTTGCCTAAAATATAGTATATAGCATGATGTAAATGATTCACTTTGGAGTGTCAGATTCATTGCTACGGAATCTCGTTTTCACAAATGCCAGGAACAAAATTCAGAATTGCCATATATGGAGTTGACAGCTTTTATCTGGAATTCACGCCATAAGACTATAAAAAATCATAAAAAAATTATTTATTGTTACTATCCTTCAGATTTTAGCATTGCTGAGTTGACATTTGAACAATGTAACTTGATGGCATCCACTGACTAATCTGTTACCACCAAAACCTGTGTTCATTTGGGCACCACATCTGTGCAGTGGTCTGTAAATGAGTTGTGTTTTAGTAGTGTTCAGCTTGGCTGCTTATCAAGAGCTCATTGGCCGGTGTCCCACAGGAGAGACAGATCACACCTGTGGAACAAAGATTCAACTGCGCAAATACTTCCTCTTGACATTCTGCATGCAGTGCATGCCTATACACAGATGGCTGGGTAGGCTATGAACATTATTCAGGTTTTAATGCAGTGCCCAACAGATTGGGGGAGGGGGATAGGCACTCTTGCAATCAAATATATGTTTAACTTATTTAAATAACATGCAAACTGTTTATTATTATGGTTATTGTTACCTAGATACGGCCATATTTCAGTGACTCCTTGCATAATGATATCAAGAATTATGTACAGTATTGATGCTAGGTTTATCGAGTGTGATAACAAATGATGGCGGATATATTGAAGGCCACTTGTGTTATTTCTCCAGTGATTGGTTGTTATTCATATATCCGTGTGTGCATACATTGTGTGTGTGGGTCTGTATGTGTGTATTGTGTGTGTGATAGAGACTAACATTTGCCTGTTAATGCCTCTTAAGTTAAGCTATTTTATGCCTGACATACATTGTTTCTAACTGAATAAAAAATTAATACGCCAAAACTTATGCTTGTTATACTATCACTGTATTGTTAAAGATCAACTATTTGATAGTAAGAGGCATTGCTCTGTTTAGACCTGGCATTGATCTCGCTGGTCTAGAAAAAGGCGCAGACAACAATGGTCTTCTGTCCCATGACATGCAGATCTCCGATGCCGAAAGTAGGATTATATTTACTACAGGTCGCACGTGTCCATGGAATTTGTTACACTAATATTAAACAAGGTTCAATAATTATATATTCATTCCATGTAAAATACACCTATTCCATGTGGGTTTGGGTTTAGAATTGGTGCATTGTGTCCACCTGTACATTGTAGGTAGCAATTTTAAATAGAATAATCCAACACAGACTGGGATATATGAATGTGTTTTCTATAAGCGGGTCATTTCTAGTGTTGCATTATTTGTAAGATCCTCTATTTTATATAAGAAATGGTGCTCTTGATTACTTGAGGCCACTCACTGGCACAGTGATTAAAGAAAGCACTGCATTCCAAATCTCCAGGTTATGGATTGGGGTCGTACTCGATCACAGATAGTGAAATCAAACATCAGCAATGCAGAAGTAATCACATGAAGGCATGAAAAAATATTGTTATTGTAGTCCCCTCTCAGCAGCTGAAACAATATCCCAGCTACTAACTTGGGAGCAGTAGAGAGGAAGATTGAATTTAAATTTCATATGAGGGTCGTCACCTCAATAGCGATTTACATCTTTAGTGTGTCTATGCCAATCCATATAGTAGTATTGGAAAAGATGGCCCATGATGCAAAATTTTAAACCATCAGAGCTCAATTTAGATGGTTCACGTAGTCATCATATTTAAAGACCACTTGCAGAATCTAAACGTGGTGGATGTTCAGACTAAATTTCATTGATATATAAACAAGATCCACCATCTATGATGTACCATATGCTATGTTAGCAAGCAAATACAGTTGTAGAACCATTATGTGGATTGATCCAATCAGAGACATTACAGGATGCCCTAAATAAGCCAGTAGATGTAACCAAAACATATTATCAGCTGTAACTTGGAAAGCTTTGATGATAGACAATTTCCCCAATGACTGCGCCATCTAGCGAACGTCCATTTGCAGGTTGCTTTTCACTGGGCTCGCAGAACCATATGATAAAAACATTCTTTTACCAATCGTAAGATGCTGATATGTTTCATATTTTGATGTCTATTACAGTTCCCAACTTGACAATTTATTTTCAATAACGAGTAAATTTTCAGGCAAAATGAACTGTCAATTTCCCCAGACAAATAATCTGATCTTATTAGTAAAAATAATTCTATGTTATATTTATTAAAAATGAAACTGCTACAAGAACTTGCAAATCGAATTAGTTCTGTGAATCTCCCAAAACGTAAATTTACAAACAATTAATGAATTACACTTCTTGTTCCATGCTACTACATGACTTCACTGACCCACAAACCGCAGTAGATGTGGACTGCGCATGTGTCACAGAAATTGTTTATTATTTTGTTTTTAATTATTGAATGCTTTGTTTAGCTTCTGCATTGGTCACACCTTCCAGACACAGCTCATGGAAACTCCTTAGAATATTCTACAAAAACAGGAATCTCTTGCATTTCAACCTGGTACCTACAGATTTGTTGCACACTGCTCTATTTGCTGTGCTATCAGAGCTTACTAGCAAACTTGGTGGATTTTTACTAAAAATATTATTTATCAGGCACTCGAAATACCAAACATGTTTTTTGAAAATCTGCTTGCAATCAAGACATTATTTTAGCTGAAATGTTAAATTACTGGTCTCCATAACTGGGTTATTCAAGCTATTTTTAAAACATGAAATACCCTTCAGACACTGCAAGGCTTGGATTTGAACCCTGTCTTGCTAGATGATTGCCAACGACACAACCAAGTAGTGCATGAAGACCGTAAAGGGTATCCAAATATGGAAATCAGCTATACCCACCTCTGTAAGCTGACATTGTATAATTGTTACAGATTTCAACACGGATTAACTTTGTTATAACACTACAACCAACACTGTACTTCAAAGTGCCTAGAGTAGTTCTTGTTGTCAATCAAGTACTCAATAAATTTTTATAAAAAATAATCTAAGCTTTATTTCAACAAAACTCTCAAACAAAAACAGTACACATACAAAACTGATCAAACATTCATTTCATTATACACCCCCCCCCTGAAATTTGGGGTTTAAAACCAGTCAATTGTACGCTTGTGTATGTTGAAAGAGATGATTAATGACATCTTTGTGGTGATTTAAACGCTCTAGGACACTTAAAGCCCTAAAATGTGTTGTTTAAACAACATTTATCCATCCATCTTTGTGATGATAACTCCTCATTAAACCTTACTCACACACTACTGTTACCAATAACCGAATGAAAACATTACTTCTAATTATTCCGTTGATTTTAGAAAATATCTCGAAAGAGACCAATTTCAATACATTTAATGTTTACTGTTATATTGGAAGATGGAGTGGATCTACTTCCTGAATTGATAATAAGAAACATCGTTGCAAGTAAGCAAATGTAACAATGAAAGATCCCTGAGAATTACAACAATCTATGGAACAAACATGAAAATGTTGAATAAATAACATCAATCTGGAATGACCATGGAAATGTTGAATAAATTACAACAATCTACGGAACGAACATGGAAATGTTGAACAAATTGTACATTTAAGAGAGCAGTTTTGTAAATGTGTGTTCGACATTTTATTTGTATCTATCTAGTAAAGAATGTAGGACAGCTTACAAAAACTGTCCTCATGATAGGTTTGGCAAACATTTACACACACATATACATATATATGTAATACATGAGATTGTTTCAGTATTGCATACATACACATTTACTTAAATCAAACACTGTAGATCGACCAAAATAGCATTATATGTGAAAGACAATGGCTTACATAAAAACTTGAAAATTAATACAGGCAACAATAAAAAAACTATTACCTAACACCACAATTTCTTAGCACACAATTTATACCCATATAATGTCACATGAGATTTAGCACCTTAGCCACTGTATACAATACACAAGTTTGTCAATTTGAATCAATGTCACACAACTGGGCAAGAGATGTACTGGTGAATGGCATATGTCTACATCTGAGGAAACAGTCATGTTTTGTATTTCTTTTTTTATAAAATAAGTGGATATATTAATGTAAATATCAGTGGTGTGTTTAACATCAATGCTGGTCATTCCTGGCACATACAACCAAAGGCAACTCACAAGGGAAAAATTCCACAAAGTTATCACTTAGTTTTGAACCTTGACACTCAAATATCAGGCAGGATGGGAGAAACTGAGTTTCATGATTCATCAACTTCTTTACATTGTGCATAAGTTCATTGCTGGGAAAAGGGATGCATTTTGATTGTATGTTTGTTGGAAGCTTCACTTTAAAACATATTTCATAAATCTTAAGTAAAAAAATACATCTGGACACAGCACTACCAAAATAGTTACATTCTTAAGCATTCATAAATCTCCTAAAACATGTTGCTCATCACAAAAATTACTAATTTAATCACAAAACTAAAGAAATAACAACAATTGCAAAGAAACATCATAATATCACACACCATTATACATAACAATTATAATAAAGCAATTAATAATTTATTTTTCTAGCAGGCTGCTAAAAAAATTAATTATTCCCACGATGGAAATATTATGGTATAAATTAATTATGACATATATGTTTAAAATTCTAATCGTTCCTTATATGGGACAGTCTCTTTATATAGTATCTCTGGCACAAGATGTCTAGGGATGTCCAAGTGCTTGATAGATTCTGGGTTGTTCTGATGGCGGACAACCATTATACATAGCGTACGCAAGCTGTAAACTATAATAAATCATGGTGAGAGTATATATATGCGTGTGTGTGTGTGTGGGCATATATATATATATATATATATATATATGTGTAATGTTAAATTTATAATGGATACATCCATCCTATATTAAAGTGGAAAATTATCACATTTAGTAAACATTTATTAAATTAATGCAGTATACAATTATACATTTACATATATTTTGTGCAACTTGATCTATAGATCTAGATCTAGATCTACATTGTGTATACACAAGATCTAGTAGATCTAGATGACAATTAATGGAAACAATAAAGTCAAGACATATTCAAATATAAAACGATATGTTTATCTATGAGCTTATAAAACATATAAAACCAGATTAGATCACTTAACGCAACTTCACAAGAGCCTGAAGATGTCACTCGTTTATTAATGGTTTATTATCTGATAGCACACCTGGGATATGTATATGTACGGGTGGATCCTCTCTGCCATCATACGCCTTGGGAAAGTACACTTCCTTTCCATCGGCGAGGATCGGTGCTCCGTTATCGACGTCACGAAAAATCCAGGGATGTGTCTCGTACGTCATTATGGGAAATGTAGCACCAACCTCTAGGGTGGCATATTTCACTCTCTGACCGTCGTAGTCCAACCAGAAAACATCAATTCTTCGACTAGTTTTCGATTCAAACGTCACTAAAGCGAACCTGTCGTCTCTGGCTGATCTCAGTGGTTGTTCCGAATCAGTGTCATCGCTTGAACCAGCCATGTTTTGTTAAAACAATTATTTTTGTTGATCAAAGTGAACTTGACATACATAAACCCCTAAAACGTCACCAGTTCCTGTCTACTATCTGAAGGTTTGCCAAAAAATAAACAAGATCGATTATTTCTTTTATCTTTTTCTTTCAATAACAAAGACACACTTGTTCCATTCCTATGATTCATCTTTCGATTTGTTTGGTTTATTAGATTTTATACATATTTTATAGCTTGGAGATATAATTAAATGAGTATTGGGGGGGGGTGAATGCTTCTCTACAACGTGGTAAAACAATATAAAACTGTTCTACATTGTAGATCTCTATCTGGCGGGAGTTTAACTTTTAGCAGACAGAATATTGACCAAATTAGGATTTGATTATTTTCTTTTTGATAATGCAACGGGCAGCTAGAATGAAAAGAGAGATGGCCATGTTTGAAACAAGTCCACCGCATGGCATTTCTTGCTGGATGAAGGATGAAAATTTAGAAGAACTAGAAGCGCGTAATACGAATCATCACTAATCAAATTTAATAATTTATCATGTTACCTGATATTGTATTATTTATCTCCGATTTGGTAAATATGGTTAAAACTAATAGCTAAATTTAAAATAAAATGAGAAAAGTCTAAAAATTGTCCTTTGCTCATCTATTTAAACGATATTCAATAAACTCGACCGATGTCATGTTCGGACCACACCAACTCGGCCCATATTTTAACCAACTCGGCCCATATTTTAACCAACGCGGCCCATATTTTAATCAACTCGGTCAACATTTTAACCAACACGGGTTTGGAGAGTAACCAACTTGTCTCATGCTCGTAAAACAAATGATGGAGGACCCAAACAGTTGGGAGGGAAGCTTCATTAATTAACAAGTTTTTAGATAATTATATTATTAACTAATATGCTACTTGAAAATAACCAATATTATGACATATTACATAATTACTCGACTTCCTTAGCATTGATCATTGAATGAATTGATTGATATTTTTTGTTTCATGATCATGAAAACGGATGGCACACGAAAATGCATTTCCAGTGTGATTCCTTTTTATTCATTAGCTGTTTTTAACCCATCCATGATGTGAGCTCAGAAATTAATCCTAGTATTTTGACCTCGGCAGTTAGGACAAATCCTTCCCATAGGCATAGCACAGCTGCATCATTTCTCCCATCTATAAAAATATTAATAATGAATAATGTATATTTAATGAAGTTCCTCTACTAACAGGAGCCATTCAAATGCGATGCACAGTGATGCCCTAAATAGTATATGTAAAAAAACAATAAGTCAGACATTGACATTTTTGCAGAGATAATTGGTGATGGAGATACTCCTTATGCTGGTGGAGTATTTAAGCTTGCCATCACTGTCCCTGAAAGGTTAGTACCCAGCTTAACAGCGTGATATTCACCATAATTTGTGTTAATGAGAAATTGTATTTTAATAAAAAAAGGATAACAATAACCCTTTTATACATCTTATCCAGATATCCTTTTGAGCCACCAAAGGTGCGATTCATCACACCAATTTATCATCCAAATATTGATTCGGCCGGAAGAATATGTTTAGATAGTTTGAAGATGCCACCAAAAGTAAGTCTGTTGTTGATACCAAGTTTATGGCCCACTCATTTGTACACTAAATTAGCCGTATAAGTATATATGGCTCATTTAGCAGTTCCATATGAGCACACAAGGCACCACTGGGCACTGTGACATCCATGTTGTGCGAGAAATAAATTATATAATTGTCGATGTATCGGCATTCCATATTTCTATGACGGATCTGCCATTGCTAGTATGCAGATTATGAGCAGATTTATGTATTGGTTTTGTTTACTGATGTCTGTATTGTTACAATTAGGGAGCGTGGAAACCAGCTTTAAATCTGTCAACACTTTTGACAACTGTACAGCTGTTGATGGCGGAGCCTAACCCAGACGACCCACTAATGGCAGACATTGTAAGCAGTCATCTGTGTGCATGAAATGATTGTGTGTGGGAATATGTGTGCACGCATTTTATTACAATGTAAGATATATCTGATGATCACTGTACACCTGTCTTTGGTTAATATTAATTAAGACATCAATATAAAATTTAACTGATTTCACATAAATTGGCATTGAAAAGATATTTTCTCAGTATTTATGCATAATTTTTGCTTTTATATAAAAAATTCTTACAAAACAAAAAATATTGTGTATACCCTAAATCTTCAGTTGGTGATTGGAGCATTTTATGTAATTTAATTATGACCTTGTTATGCCATCTGCATATCATTGTTACTGTGGGTGAGATGCAACCTGTTACTGTCATACTTGTGTATGGGACTTGTACTCTAGAGTAAACACAAGGTAAAGTTGTTCAGATAGGAATTGATCAATTCCAGAATTAGATTTGAAATTTGTTTAAATTGGGTATTGAAATTGATAAAATATGCAAAATAATTTTCACATCTACATTTAATTATCCTAACAAGACTTGAAACCTAGACCCACAAATATCATTGTGGAGGCAACAATTAAACAGATATTTGTCGCAATTTTATCCTGCCATGTATCATTAAGTAGTATAGGAATCATCAGTATATTTCTGAATATATTAATGAAAAATAGTTGAAATTGTACTTATTTTATGTTGCTGGTTGCCACAAATGAAGGTGACAGATCTGATCTATAATTTAATACTTCATTACCATTCTAAACAAAATTGAAACTTTTGGCATTGGTTCAATCCATGAGAAACCATTCCCAAATCTGATCTTTGTCTCTTTGTGTAATTGGTCAACTTTAAGTGATATTAATAAAAATGAATTATTCTGGAACAACTAAGACATAAACAAAATTCATTCATAACTGGTACAGTATTTGTCAGAATGTATATACTTTGTTCTTGGACAATGGAAGAATCACATATTACTTGTTGTCCAATCTTTCCAGTGTCTTATCTTTTTTCATGATATATTTACACAAATAGTTGGCCACCTCTACACCATAAGCAACTTATTGACATCAGATAACCCATTGATCATAAATGAAACTTATAAGTTATTACTTTACAATAATTGGAAGCAACCCACTTCCATGGCCTTGTGGGTTAGACAGTGTGGGACTCGTTATCCATGGTGATGCTGTGCTGAAGGTTGTAGGTTCAAATCCCACCTGTGGCACTATAGTAGGAGTTTTTCATCCAGCTAGGCAACTGGCAAGGTTTATGCCGTCTATTATAAATTAAACATTTGTTCAGAATTAGTATTCCTGACGAAGTAGTAAATTACAGAACACATGTATCTCCCTCATTTGAGGCAACCAACCATTTAAAATAACTGCCATTTCGCTGTAGATTGTGCCAGGCTACCTATGTTCACAGCTTGTTAACGCAGTTGTCATAAACCTATAGCACAGGGTTAAAAAGACTGCCGTGTCCCTCTCACCCATCATACACATGGAAGTAGCCATAAAATCTCAACATTTACATTTAACTTACTATATCACTGACTAAATTCTGGTATAGGGCATTTTTTCCACATTTTTTACTTTCCCTCTAAAGATTGTTATAGTGTTAATTGCCAACATCACATCAAATTAATAAATTGGCTTAACGGTTTATTGTGGATACAGTGGTATGTCATAGATATGAAGATATAGTCATATAACTTATAAGTTGGGAAATCTACCTTTTGTGCCATACCCAATTAGGTTGATGAGTAACTGTAGATCTAGTGGCCAGCAGGCAGTGATACAGGCATAATCCACAATAACTTGGGTGCTACCATAGCAAAATTGATAATGCACTGTCAAGTGTAGCCGTGATGGCACAGTCAGTTAAGAGTGTGGGACTCGTAACTGAAGGGTCAATGGTTCAAGGTCATGTGGCAACTGGTTCACTCATCCATAAAATGAGAACCTGACAGAACGTGATGGCTATGTGTTCGAGGAATGCTTTTCACCTTTAATAGCAGCATGCATTGTATGCTCCTTTGGGAGTTGAGATGAGTGCTGGATTGAAGCAGGTCTGATTCATATATACATACATTGTACAAGGGCCAGGGTTACCTGGTGCTGGCGCTATATAAACATGCATTATTATTATTAGTACACTGTATTGTAGGCTTCTAGGTCTGGAGTCATCTCAGCATTGCTTGGATTTGTGGGATGTTTCATCAATCAAGAACCAGTTTCAGCTCTATCATATCAACAAAGCGATTATTCAGTTATTCTACAGTAGCTTGCCTTATTCTATGAACCATTTATTTGAGGCTAAGTCGTGTCACTACTATTTCAGACTGATAGAGTATCTTTATCCTTCTTTCCTCTTGGAAGTAATATTTATGATATACATTCAAAACGTCACATTTATAGGCTGAAGAATACAAGAAAAACAAGCCTGCTTACGAGAAAAAAGCTCGGGAATGGACTAAGCTCTATGCTATGGAAAAAGATAAGGTAGGGTCTATTGAATTCAAACATAATTAGCAGTACTCCGATTTAATCTAACTCTCCATCTGTCAGACTAGAGATATTTTAGTTGTTCTTAAAACAATGGTTTACTTGTTCTTTATGGAAACTCGTACATTTCAAAAGTTGTTTCTGATCGCATTCTCTACTCTTGTAAATATTTTTATCAAATTATGGATCACAAAATATTTAGCATTGATAAGCATCTGTGAGTCAGTTAGTGAAATCACCAAAACATTAACTGTAGTCCTAATAACTTATCTACAAGTTTCTAGTCTAAACCTGAATGTGATTGTTTTTGGAGTATTCCACTCTTACCACAACTGGCACAATTTGAATAGGTAGTTACTTTCGCTGAGATAAGTAAATTCACATTTTATGCTCCCCTTTCTGACCTGAATAAGTAGTTTAAAGTGTGAACCATTTATTCAAAGATGTAAACCTGTGGCATCTGTATTGCAGTGTTGATTATGTGATTGTTATGAATTGGGTCCGAGGCCTATATCCCCATACAAAGTTGGCCGCAAAGGGAACAATATGAACAACAAAGGTGGCAAATCCGTTTTAGGGGCATCTGGGGGCATGCTTGATCATCATCTTCCTTTCGTTTCACTGGGATTATTGGCAGTACTCATGCTGATACCTGTCAAAACATAAAAGATCATTGCTCCTTGGCCAAAATGTCATGGATTTCTATGTCTTGCCCAATCAAAGAACACTTAACAACAACACAAAGTACTTTCAGTATGTCATTCATTATTTGAAATATTTAGGTGTATCATAATGGATGCAGGTTTAATGGTACTGTATATACTCATGTATAAGTCTATCTTGTATATAAGATGGAGTTAATATATCAGACAATATCACGGGAAACCGCCTAACTTGAATATAAGATGAGGCAGAATTTAAAAGATGTTATTTTCAGAAAAATGTCATTTTCTTTTTGACATGGCATGTTGAAATGATCAAGAACCTCAAACTGGTGGTAGAGATATGTGTATTTATAATTGATTTCACAGCCAAAGACATCAGCGATATTTATACATAAAACTAACTACAAAGACAGCTAATCAAGCTGAAATTGTTAATTATTGCTGATACTCACACCTTTGTGTTTTTAAAACATTGAATGAAACAGATTAAAATACAAAACTGTTATTGATAATTGCAAATTGAATTGAACTGTTTAGTAGAAACATGAGTAGATCTAACTGAAACTTCAAACAAATTGTACCTATAATTGTTCACCAGACCTCACAGCTTTTTTCGGCTGACTCAGGTATAAGACTAGTATGGAAACATTAATGATTAAAAACTCGTCTTATATACAAGTATATATGGTAAATTGTGGGTGGTGAATAACTTGTGTGCCACTTTGGCCCCAGTTCCTTTATCTTTTTGCGTCCCTCTTCAAAATTTCACGGGAATCCCACAAAAAAGCATCCTACAGTCAACACCATATTGTATTGTATTGTTTATTAACTGTACCGATGTAACATTCTTCTGGACTTTATACAACACAGAAGTGTAATATATTTTATTGTTATTATGTATTCAACATAAATAAGATTAAAGATGAAAAATGTAAATGGTAGAAATGGAGTCGGGTATTTTACACCAAAACATTGTTCTTTTAACAGGAGACGCCTAAAGATGTAATAACATCTGGTAGCTCCCTCACTTCAGAGAACATCCTCAGCAAAGAGACTTTACTGCCGTATAAACGTTCTTTGAAAGATGGAAAACTCCCATTGAATGATGCCATGAACAAACGACCAAAGACATGAACTGTGTAGAATAATTTAGCTGTTAAAAAATGTAGATTCTAAGATGTGTATAATGTGGGAGTCTGTAATATTAAGTTTCATTTAAATTTGTAAATCTCTAGTGAGTGACAAAAATGTAAGTGTTAATAACTTAATATCATAAGAAGTTTCTAAATTAGTTGTGTTTTTGTTTTGAGAAATCACTTTCCTAATAATACCATCTCTCACACACACATCCACTATACACATATAGAAAAATCTTTCCTCACAACTACATTCAATAAAATAAGCTCCCTGAAATTTCTGTAATTACCCATCATATAGATACTGGTCATGGAGAGTAGCCGAAATAATGGTTTCACAACAGAAATATAGTCTTTTATCTCTAATAAATGTGACTGTTTATTCACTAACTGAAAATATCAACAGTGTTAACTTACTGATAATGCATGTTATGCAAGAACAGGATTTGAAAGAAGCAAAGTAATTATATTTCATACCAAAATTATTCCAGTGATGCTACCCTCATCACGCAAAACATTGCTGATCTTGCCATCTGGGTACAACCAGTTTCTTGTGAGATGACAGACAACAGAGATATAAACAAGCCAGTCAAGTAAATTTGCCATCTTGCAGTCAAGTTATTAGTACTGTTATATGTTATGTAGTAAGACTGGAGATGCACACCAAATTATAGCATTTAGTAGAACAATCAAATTTATCAAACATGATTCCTTAAACATAGTAAATCATCAAACACATCCTCTTAATCCTTGTCTTGATACTGATGTGGACTAATCGGTAAATAATATTAATCATTTTTAGCAAAATGACAAGACAGTATATCATATTTTGCAACTTCAACTATATAGTTCTTTCATAACTTCTACACTCCAAACTTGTACATAACAGTATAAAAGTGTGCGAGTGTGTTTTATAATTCATCTCTACCTTATCAGATAATATATACATTGCCTGAAATATTCAGGTAATAGGTGTATTACCTGAAAAACTCCACTCAATAAAACACACATTAGCTGACATTTTCAGGTAACACGCATATTATCTGATTTGAAATATTAACTGTAACATATATATATATATAATGATTAAGAGTATAAATTAAAACGGAACTACAGTTACAGTTCGTACTAAGAGCAATCTATAAAAATGTGACAGAAGTATTTAATGTCTCTGTGATGTCTTGTAATCAGTTAATTAACACTCACATAGTTTCATCTAATAACCTGGTACAAAGTAATCGTCTCGTTTGAGTCACACGTTTATCAAACATAATAATGGAAAATAAAGTTTGGCCAATCCCAACTTGTCGAAACAAAACTGAAATGTTTCAGTAACAAAACAAAAACCTTGACCAAAAACTAGCCAACATTAACAACAAAAACGAAACCGCAAATTTGTGAAAGGACACAATAATGAAGTGACAATGACGCGGTGTTTCTCATTAATGTGTGTAGCATTCGAAATCGCAAAACAGTTAATCAGGGGTTTAAAACATCGCATACAAAAGAGAAGCAAGCCGAACTGTAGAACGTCGTCAGCTGCTTCTAACGCTGCCAAATGTGTTACCACAATTACTGACTTGTGGAGAAGTTCTCACATAATCATCCGGGTGCAATACAGCTGTTTCTAGATGACTTCAGTGCACAGCACTGGTCATACTGTATCGCAGTAAACAATAACAATCTTGGGAATGTTCTAGCAGAAAATAGGAAACGATTGGATGGCAAAGAAGATATCACCGAACCTTGGAGGCTCAAAGCGGAAGAATAATTTCATACGTACTCGTGCAAATATTTTATCCTGTTAACTGGACCAAGTTATGTATTATGATATCAATCATTCATATATTACATGACATTCACATTCATTGCTAATACCTAATACTTCAGATGGACACAAACGCAGGTGTATATAAAGTGGCAAACACATAACTTGATGATAACAGGGTTATGCCATTATCTGGATTCTATGTGAACTTCCATACCAGATACGTGATAATTTCTACTGCCTGTGACAATCCTATGCCATGTCCATTCTCATTTTGATCCACCATAAAATGTTGGCTGCAAAAGATAAAATGGAAACATGAAATATACATGTACAGCCACCATATACACTCTTAATAATAATAATAACAAATTTGTATAGTGTCAATATATCTTGAAACTAATTGAGCTCAGTGGTGCACCTAGTACAGGTGTTGGGCAATCTCGTAGGGAAGGTACCATCCAAAATTCATCAACAAATGATCGGATGCAGTGAAAACTTAGGAGGGATAAACAAATCTGAAAGGTGAGTTTTCAATTGATGACGGAAAGAAACTATATTATTTGATGACTTAACATGTTCAGGGAGTGAATTCCAAAGAGTAGGCACGCAATTGAAAAAAAGCATGAATGCTAGAGAAATAACTGAAAACAGATACAAAGGTTCTCTGAAAGAAAGAGTTTTATAGATGATGGTACAGAATTTGAAAATAATGCGAGACTGAACAGGTTACAGGAGCTAATGATGTTATTTCAGGAGTGACGCAGAACAGCATTGATTCTAGGATTGTTATAAAGAAGGGGCTGGGGCCCATGCCTGTTGATGAAGTGGGCCCCAAAGTGGCCCTGGCAAGTGCCAAAGGCGCAAGGTCATTCTTGGCGCATTCACACTTTCATTCTCACTTGGACTGGTTTTTGTTTTGCCATGATTGTTAGCGGCACTCATTGTTCACATTTCATGCACTTTCAAACAGCACATTACAACGCACGACAAAACTAAGTACTTTCAGTACATCTTTCTTTAAGCCAAGATTCCATATACGCTGTATGCAGATACAGCAAAAATGGAAAAGCATGCCCAGATGCGGCATAAGATTTTTCCTGTGGGTGCATATCGATGCAAATCCAGCAAACTGAATTGCTCCAGATAGTGATTCATAGAGCAACTTAGTAAAAAACAAATGGGGGAATTCAAAATATAACATACAGGGCAGGTGTTTCCCAAACAATTTGGTGGTATTTTAGGGTAAACCTGAAGTATTGTGCTAAATAGGATCCAGGTGATACTCCGCCCATTTAAAAACAGTTAAACAGTAACTTAACCTCAGATAAACTACTTAAAAACAATAATCACAATATGATTGTGGGCTACTGATCTAGACAGAGAACATATCAGAATGACATCAACATTTCTTTCAAAAGCCATAACCATCTGCCAATATACAAGCACAATGACGCATAAACCACGCCATCACCAATACTCGTACAGGAGACATGATTAAAGAGGTTCCACCGTACAATCATTAACCAAGAAATCAGTAAACACAAACATACATGTTGCTGTTGCATGCCAGGATCAGTTGAAGCATCCTCTTCAGAATCTGATGAATCCTCACCGGATGAGTCCTCGTTATCGTTTGTTGCCATGAAAGCTGTAACAAAACAGGATATCACTGCTTAACCACACGGCCCTCTCAAAACTATCATAAACAACTCAAATGATTACTACAACCTGAAAAATCCAAATAACCTGTAAACAAACTTGTAAACACTATTTTAATCAATGTTAAAAAAATGATCCACGATTCATGGACACTGAGAATTATTCTACAGTAGAAGGCTGTATCTATTTATAACTTAATTGGAAGAATAGTGAACAACTGAAGTTTCTGTTGACGACAAATTGCAACATGTTACTAAAATAGATATAACAATGTGTCTTATCTATACAAAAAATTGGAATATTTTAACCTATATTTTGACATGTGTTTGTTTACAAAGTGACTCACAGCTGTAATTGTTTACTTTCCAGTCTTATTCCCACTCTGATCGACCATGTTCTCTTTCTAACTGGATCTTTAAAAATCCATCCATAGATTTCACAATAAAGCTAATATTTTGATACCCAAATGAGACTCAGTGAACCAATTTTTGACTTAAAAAGTAATCATTGTTCCACAAGTTTTATTTGAGAGCATTTAAGTTACCTTGAAATGGTGTCAACACACAAGATTCAAGTGAAGCACATGAACATCAGGGTGCATTTTGGTCTTTTAACAGTAAGCCATACAAGAAATAAAGGTAATTTAAGTGTACATCAGCATATCTGTTGATTTGATATCCGTATATTCCAATTCTAAAATTATTTCCATCACCTTGAACGATGTATTATTCTGTAATTCGTTGTATAGCACCTTTAAATGGCTGCTGCTGGTTAGGGCATTTTATTAAATCCATAATAGTATTATTATTACTCACCTTGTGAATCCTTAGGCTGATTTAAGGACAGTTTATCGTAACAAGAAAGGCAAACTCGGAGTGGTCGTGATGACTGATGAGGCAGTGTAATCCTCTTATTTGAACAGTTCTTACAGCAGACAATCCCACACTTCCTGCAGTGATGCTGAAACAAATCCATAATTATCATCACTTTCACGAGTTAACAAAACATACTCTTTCTGCACCCCCAGACAGTTCTAAATGTTGAAACAATGATAATTAAATGTTTCAAAAGACTCCACAGTGTGAGGATGAGTGAGCAAGCCATGGGTACGTTTACATTGTTATACAGTATAAGTTTGTCTCATACCCCCACCCCCAGTAAATAGTTTGTATGTTTGTGCATTTATGGGTAGCCCCTAAATGTTACCACAAAGAAACATTACATAACAAATGTTTATATAAAGCAAAGAACAAGACATTTGATTGTGAACGAATATATCCAACAAAAAACAAGGACCGGCATTAAGAAAGTCAACTGGATATTACTTCGATAAAATAATCCAGAAGGACTTCTGTGGCATAGTAAGTTGGTGTAGGACTTTATCATAGTGCGTGGGTTTAAGTTCCACCAATAGCACTACAGTAGGGGAGATTTGTTCTAAACAAACAGCTACCAATTTTTTCTTTCACAATTAGCCACATGTAAAAATCCAGGTTGGACTTGAAATCTGACACATGCCTTTGTTTGTAGAATAATTTATTATGGCATTTCCCCTCTGCCATATGTTCCAGAAGTGACCAGTGTTGGGGATAACAAACTCATTCAGTCCTCTAGCTATGTAATTTAATTCAAATATATTTAGAATTAGCTTCGTGTGAGGAAATATTAAATTACAGATGCACATTAATAACTACTAGTCAGGCCTTTATCAATGAGATAGTAAAACACAAATGGATTTGATGTACAAACAAGGGTTAAAGACGAAGCATGTGCCGCATATCTTTAATAACAACAACAGAGCAATTAATTAGATCTGGATTAGAGATTCAGGAATGATTACCGTGCAATACCTAGTAATCCCAGATATGTGAGTTTATATCACTAACAGGGATCAAATAGGTGAGTTCATCACTGCCTTCCCCCCATTATAGTCCATTCCTTGATGTGGTGAGGAGGCTTGTATGTCTCAGTGACCCAGAGAGCTATGCCAGCAGAAGGTTTGGCTTCTGTTAGTAACACACAAGCTGGACTGGTCAATGGGTAGAGGCTAGATGATGATGATGATAATTGATGTTTTACGGCCACTTTTGTGCCCATGATAGGCTAAATGGACCGAGTGACCTCCAAAGATAATGAAGCGAAGTCAAAGATGAAACACCCTTCAGATATGGGAAGAGCCTAGACTGATATGGACTACGGGTGAGGTAACAGTAACATAAACATTGAGTACTGAAGTCAGAGGTATTGGGCTGCACAGCACACTCTAAGAGATGACAATTACCATGCATCAACAGCTATTATGACTACATTTCTGGACAATATTGATGTGATCAGTGCTTGCCCTGTGATGACTCACCGGGCAGGTACAGTGCCAGGCTACTTATCTCAAGGGGGGGGGGATCATACAACAAATAACCAGAAAGAGCCATACAGCACAAGGAGTGATATACAGAGAACAGTATCTCATTCATAGTCATTGCTGGCCTCAATGTGTAGTCAACAAGGTAACGAAAAGAAGAAGCAATCACTGCCATCCATTTTGACAGATCAAGCCACGAAAATATCTACAGATATTATTTCTATAAATACTTCACATAGGTATCATATTCTACCAACCAATCATAGATTTTTGCACCAAACTTCACCGCAGAACTATTTCTTGTCCTCACCAACAAGAAGCAGAATTCACCATCTCAGAGATCTATTTCATTGTGAATTAGTTAAATTTCACAAGAGTAGCTGTTTCCACAAATTCAGTTATTTAGCTCCAGTACTGGTCACACCTTTGGCCGAGGGATTCTTTCTAGGGAAATAAATCCCACAGACACAACCATGAGCTGGATTCTAATCCATAACCTGGAGGTTTGCAAAGTACTACCTTAACCACTGTGCTAACACAGTGCCTAAATTTCACAAGGATATGTCAAATAAATTGCTAATTAACAAAACATTACACAAATGATTGACATAGGCTTAATATTAGTAAAATAGGTGGCTATGTCGATGCTCAGCTGATTAAATATGCAATGTTAAGAAATTCCAGGCCATAACAATTCCAATTGTCTGTTTAACATCCAAAAATAATAAAATACACATGAACTCACTCTTCTGTTAAACATGTTGAACTCAGACTTTTTACAATGCATGCAGACAGTTGCCTCAGCATCGGGAACCCAAACCGGAGAATCTTCAACATTAGCTCTCTGTTTACCATCTGGATAGGAGAAAGAGACTGAACAACTATATATATATATATATATATATATATACATACAAGGATAATGACCTTTAGTTGTCTACCATCACAATAATGCTGTATATCATAAAGATGTACTTAAAGTATACATTAAGAATTTGCCAAATCAACACACGTTTTTCAATGAGGTCCTTTATACATTTATTAATATGTCCCATCCATTCTGCCTTCTCAGTTGTTGTGGCTGCATAAACTGTGAATGATTTACTTGGAGATTTAATCTGCCAACCATTGCGTAAGCCTAAACATGGATATGTGTAAAAACAAAATAGCATGTTAGTTCAGATACTTGTTTTTAGTAAGTAATGATACATGCACCTTATATATACTCTCTTGCAAACCTACATTTAATCACATACAGTTTCCTACCTACTACTTATATCTTTAAATATATCTTTATATATATATATATATATATATATATATATTGAGAGAGAGATTTTGTTTCACTTTCTTGATTTCCAAACACAAAGGACTACGTTTGCATCATTTACAACTCCTAATAATCTCAAAATTTGTTCAAACTTTCTTCACAACCATAAAAATTCTCAGGTAACATCTGCAATGAAATGGCCAAATAACTTTTCAACATAACATAAAACATTTTCATACAGATAATCCTTCCTGCCAGTAAATACAGATCTATAATTAGATAACACACCCATCTCATTTAGATAACACATCATCTCATTTAGATAACACATCATCTCAGTTAGATAACACATCTTCTCAGTTGAATAACACATCCATCTCTAATTATCAAAAATAATATCTAATCTTAATGATATCAAGATGTTTTTAATTCACCATTCAAGATTTAATATTTTTTATTACTTTGTACCTTCAAAGTGCCATAGTAAATACACAGAGATGGTTAAATCAGTCACTGATTATCTTAGAAGAGACAATTTCTGGCAAAAATTCAAAAAAAGATGGAAATCAAACAAAGCTATAACATATTGTCAACTGGTATATACAAAATTTAAATGAGGAACATATCTGAGATGCCCAAAGAAATTGTGGAAAATTAAATACCAAGAACTGGATAAGTAATAAACCAACATACAAATTTCCTATTTAACTGAACTTCAACAAAAATAACAAATATCCATCTGACCTATTTATTGATCTGGTAGTACCGAAAGAAACATGTGAAGAAGGCTGGATCAAAGCCAAACAAAGAATTAGCAATCTAACATCTGTTTATGAAAGATGGCAGAAACAGATATTTTGTCAACAGCTGAAATGACCCTTTTTTCCAAAACAATTAATCATGTACATTGCCGGAAACTCGTACTGAAACTACCTTTTATATTTTATTTCAGTCAGTGAAATTGCAGCTAATAGTGAACAATTTCACACTATGTACTCACTTCCTTCATCATGAACGGAAACCAATTTCACATTCTCCAGTGGCAAAATATGTTGTTTGTTATACTGGAGAAAAAAAAACAGTTTTTGTATTAAGTAGAAGAAACTAATACATACTGACATTAATGTGATAAAATCATATATTAGTTTAAATTATATTTTCACTACTTTCAAAAAGTTTTAACATCTTTAATTCATGAATTCTAAGATAAGAGGGAGTCGATAATAGAATTTTACATTTAAAAAATTTGCCAGATTTATTAAGGATTTGAATCACTCCCATAATTGACGGTTGCATTCACAATTTGTGATCCCTTGCATCATCTCCTTTTTACACATCATACACACACACAAACTAGATACCTTGACTTTGTTGATAACAATATTTCCATACACGAGGATGTCATTAAACAAGAAGAACTGTCGTGGTTTTGGTTTTTTACGACACATTTTGGTAAGAACACCTTCCCCAACTAACACTCGATGTGGCATCACCAAAGGCTAAAAAATATCAAAACAAAACATAAATCACATACTATTGTAGATATACCCCAGTATATAGAAAACATTAAACTCATCCAATTAAACATTTCAGTTGCAGAATTTAAAACATAACATTTCACCCAGTACTTACAGGTGATTAAATTATTAGTGTACACATATTTTGTAAGCACACACACACATGACACTAGCTTCATTACCTGTCCTGAGCTCCCAAAACATTGTTCAACAAATGTAATTCTTCTAGCATTAGCCTCGCTATTCACTAAGTAAAAAAAAATAATAATAATAAAAATGAACTAAAATGGTTGTTTATGGCTGAATATTTTATCCCAAAATACCAATTTCTTTGTCAGAAGTTAAAAGAAACACAAAACATTTTATATTATTACAACTTACCTAATCTATCTGCCATAATGTGACGTTAGGATCACTATCTAGTGCTGAAATAAGACATAAATAAAACAGGAACGTGACCAACTATGGATATATGTAAATGTAAAAATATTGCTGTTTTACAGCCACTTTTGTGCATGAGATAGTGAGGCAAATTGAAAGATGAAACAACCTTCTGACATGGTCCAACCAGGGTTTGAACATCAACACAACAGGCAGTGGTGTATTGTCCATAACATAACGATATATGAATAAATATATGTAGATTTCTTAAAATGTCAAAATTTCTGTATTATTATTAAAATTTAATATTATATATATATATATATATATATATATATATTAATTTTGAATATTAAGTACATTATATATATAAATGTAATCATATTTATTTCCACTAATCATAAAATAATTCACTATGGTCTAACTATTCATCAGTTCTTAGGTACTGTGGGTCTGCTATAAGAATCATGAAACAAAGTTATATTATTATTGAGCAAGGATTGAGGTATAACATATTTAGATTCAAGAATTTATTCATTAACTAATATGGACTATTTTTATGGTGAACAGTTGAATATCTGTGTCACATGCCAACATGTTTTGCCCTTTCTCTAAATTAGTCAAATATTATATGAATGGTCCAAAGTCATAGCCTGCACACTGAATGAACAAGATCACTGGCAGTAAGGACAACATTGAGCTTAGTAACATCTCAAACCAACAAAGCTAAATGTGAGAAGCACTTTCTTTAGTAAGTATTTTATACAAATGTGAATCTCTTCCAAGAAGCATGTCATGAACCACACCATGAACACCTTCAAATCATATATATATATATATATATATATTATGTATATATACCCTCATCAGGACCTAGTAAATGTGGACATTTTCAAAATGTTTTACTGAGAAATTTCATTTAAAGAAATTTTCAAATGTGGCTAAATAATTAATTATCCATGATCATAAATTAGTAATTGTTTTTAACATATCTAAATAAGAATACATCCATACACTGTTACTTCCATGATGATGATGTCAGTGAGTTTATTTTGTGAATTTAAGTAACGGATTGGAATTCCCAGAATAAATATCACAAGATCGAATTTTATTGCTGAAATAATTCTAGGATTGTTACTACTACTGGGGGTGGGTTTAAAATGTTAGAAACTTAGGTAGCATTTATTCAGGAAAACTGTAACATTGCTCTGTGTGTAAGAAGGTGGGTCATACATGCTTCAGCAATGTACACCATTCTTAGAGATCCCCTAAGTATAGATGTATGATTTTCTAATATGGCAGTATTTTAACCTACAGTAATATGTTAAACATATATCTGACATTGGGAAGTTACCAGATTCTGTAGATATTATTATAATCCCGCATTAAATAGTATTATATAGGTAATAATTATCATTCAAATCTCTTATAGGGTTTTTACAGACATATTATTTGAGGTATTATTATATTATATATTGATTGTACAACACCTTTGAATGGCTAGTAAGAGAACTTTATTAAATAAACAATATTAGTAGTAGTAGTATTTCAGTAGTTTCTATGACAATAGTAAATATAGTTTAAATCAGTAAAACCCAGGGGAGAAAGGGCAGAAACTAAATTTAGGGAAAATTGCCATGAAAATACCAAATTAATAGTCTTCAATAACCAGAAGTTATTTAATTGTAAATATTGTCCACATGCCACATACTTATTTAAAGTGTATGTCAATAATTCATCACATTTAAGATTGTGAGATAAAAGATTGAGATTATTTATTTCTTGTTTCTGTGCAGTGATATACATTATAATGCTGAATAAATTATATTTTATAATGACTGTTTTGTTATACAAGGCAACATAACACTATCAAATACCCAATCAACTATAAGGAGGGTGATGGTGTGTCTAGTCATACTTAAATACTACTGACATCATGTAGTCTGTAGTAATGACTACACGTATGTATCACTGTAAAGAGATGCTACTGTGTAATAACACTCACCCACTGAGTGGTGTATGATTGTTATTACACCATAGCATAGGGAAGTATCTGCACTGCCTAATTATAATATGGTAGATAGACTTCATATTGACTAGATTAATGTGACACTGATGGGGGTTATCAAACTCAGCAGATTAGTTAGTTATTCTTGATATAGTCTCTTGAGGTGCACATACAAATTTAAACTTTGTAAATGTTGAATATTGTGGCTGGACAAATTGCTTTATCTTGCAGTTTTATCTTTGTAGTTTTGTTTTGCACTTTACCACCTAACATTCAACATAATCAAGGGAAGTAGACAGCGAGATGATGTCTGGAAGCACTTCGTTGTTTTTCTTAAACATTATTAAACAGATGAAAACATTAATAATTTAATACTATCCCTGTAGAAAAATGTACTTGGTGATACTATGGCTACGCTTTGCACCTTAAAATAAACACATCTGGAAGTTTCTCCCCAGCAGAAAGGTATTTCTCCCCTTGGCATGGGAGAAAAACCTTTCTGTTGGGGAGAAAGCCAACCCTGGTTTAAATCATAAGTATGTTTACCATGCAATAACCATCCTTAATGGGTTAAACTATGGTAATCCACATAGTGGATTAAAGTGGGCTAATCTCCTTAGTGGGTTAAACTGGGCTAATTTTCAGAACCACTATAAAAAAATCCTATTTAACAGAAGCCACACATAAAAACAATAGTGTGTTACTCTAGGTTAATGGGAAAGATAACATGAAGTCGCTATATCAGATTGTAATAATATTATTACATATGATGGATTAAATGAAGTATCTGAAGGATAAACAACAATCCACCACCAATCAATGACAATTAACATCTTTAACAATGTAACAGACAAACAATGCTTAGACATGTGTATAACAACAAATCCTGGAATAAGTTCATTGACAAAATCATCCTCAATGGTTCATTATAGTAAAACTAGCTTAGACCCTCAAGTGGCTTATCCCAGTAAATCCTAGGAACTGTTCTATTACTCATGTGCAGACCTAATTGTACTCAGTTTGGGAACAGAACACATGTGGACTGACTTCATATGTAAACAAAACTACGCATCTGATCCATGTTTTCCAATGTTACATTCTTTTTTCACTTTCTTGTAAAACTTACGCAGATAAATCTTGAATAATAACACTTATTGATGGAGTAGATACTTACTTACCAAAATATCACAATTTAAATCTGACATGATAACCTTCTGTGTAAGATACTACCATCAAAATACCGGCCCTATTCTGAGCTTTGTTAACTATAGAGATTTTCAGTGCAGTATTTTTCTATCCCGAAGTATTCATTCCCCCAACAATCATCATTAATGTATAAATCCAGCAGATTATGTCGTGATAACAAATCCAGACACTTGGCTAATCTTCACTTTGATATCCAGGTAACTGCTATAACCAAAGGATTTCTCTGTACCGACACCCATCTTACTAGTAAGCTTCACATAATATTCTATAATCATCAGCCAATGAATCCGATTTCATCAGCGAATCAGTAGTAAATTGATGGAACCCTTGAGTCAGTTGGTGTACGATTTGTCTAGTCATGGACAATTCAAGTTGGCATGTCCAGTTGTGAATCCATAAAGCAAGTTCTAGTGGTGTTTATCATGATGTTGGGCAAATGTAAAGAAGATTACAGAAGTGTTTTCAACCAACTTTTTCAACAAAATGACTCTGAACAATTATAGTGTGTTGTATCCTACACAACAGACTCTCACAAATACATCACACTTCACAAATATAATACTAATAGTCACACAGCTAGCTACACTGTCAATACCATAGACATCTGATCTAAAACATATACAGACCTTCCATCACATATTACATCGAAAATTCCCAAATAGTTTATATTTCGGTACAGTTCAACATTCATGACATGCTCAGATGATGCTGCACTGATAAGTTAGCTTAAATCATACCTGGTTCGGGTACTGGACTATTCGTCCTCGATTTCATTAGCATTAGAGTTAATTTCGCCCCGTTTTATACTTGCCTTCGGGAACTGCTGCCCCTTGATTTTATTCACCCTCAGTTAGTTAAAATACAAATTATTAACAAATAGATCAAATACAATGTATTACCAAATAGTCAATATATATATATATAAATATATATAATTATAAACATTGGTCATTTGATGGGGTGGGATAGTGTGTGGATAGGCACTCTGTTGTTGTGTTATGTCGGGTGTGATGTTGGACTGGTTGGCTGGCCAGCAATGATTTTGTCACTTCTGTGATGTGAACTGACCAGGTCACATGTCATTTCAAACGGACAAATAATAATAATTACAAAACTTCTTTTGTGCCAATAGCCAACAAATGATCAGATGTAGTGGAAACTTAGGAAGGATAAGCAAATCTGAAATTTCAAATGGTGATGGAAAGAAACTATGCTATTTGATGACTTAAAATGTTCAGGGAGTGAATTCCAAAGATAGGCAATAGTGCAGAGTTTGAAAAATATATATATATATATATATATATATATATATCACAACAAGGGCAAATAGTCCATTTTATTAAGGGCGAATAGTATTTTTCTATTAAGGGCGAATGCAACTGAGGGTGATTAATCCATAACCCTCTGGTTCATATATATTATATATTAGCTATTTGAGAAAACAATGCTTCAGCTATCACTTCTCAGGACCCAATTCAAAAGGCACATCAAAACATCATTTGTTCTTTCCTACCCCACTCAGGTCAACAAATTGTCCAGATTGTTCCAGCGAAACACAGACCAAACACAATGCATAATAAACACATGCCATAGTTTACTGATTTTATTATATGTTTAGGGGCCAGTAGGAAGATGGCTCATGTCGAACTCGGCCCATGTATTTGTTTGTTAAAGTGGTATTCCTATATTTTGTTATGTATAATTAAATAGATGTGTTTGTGTACAAATGTTACTTGAATGTCTACATGCTTTTACGCTTTCTAATTATTATGTCTATGTCAGCTCTAGCTTTGTTTCATCGAGTAGATTGTGGTTGCTGGGCATGTTTGAGATGTGTGTGTAAACAACATTGGCACAGGAAGTCATAGTCGTTTCAGTGAATACAATAAAACATTGGAATATATGTCTCATACAGTCAGGTCATAGTCGATCTGCAGATCTTCAGCTTCTGGGAAGAATAAGAGAATGGGAACCAGCGACTCTGCCCACCAGCTCCTCGGTGCATGTGCCCGCATATACGGACCACGATTGTAGGCCTACATGGGTGGCCTGTTACTCAGTACTGTTATTAAAAATAAGCCGTTTAATATTTATATTATCCCAATAGTCTACACTGTAGACCCCATGAATATATATATATATAATTATACAAAAATGTAGGCCGATATTATTTACCCAGCAGTCGGAACCCAAACAATAGAAAACTGTCTTATTCATCTGACAGCCAGATCCCGAAGGAAAGAATCGGCGACTGCTTACCTGGCAGCCGGGTATACAACACTAATTTTAGTTCTTGCCTAAAAAATAATCTGCTGGGTGCGCAAGTGGCAAAATCTTCACAGGGGAACCAAATCTTTGCTGGGTGGGCAGGAGACAAAATCTTCACAGGGGAACCGAATCTTTGCTGGGTGGGCAGGAGACAAAATCTTCGCAGGGGAACCGGCAGCCAGGTGAATAATAACTGACCTGTGAGTAGTGGGGAGGAGATGTGAACAACCACTGGACTACACTGGAAATAAGTGATTACACTTTCGTGTTCTATCCCTGTTTCATGATCATAGTAAGAATGATAAATCTAGACTCTAGATCATGAAACGAGACAGAAGACTATCTAACTTAGCAAAATCATGACAAATTATTATTAAATTAGCCAAATGGCATGATGAAAACGGAGTCAAAACCTTTTAGAAAACTACTTAAATGTATTTATTTCAGTGTAGACTCTATAATGTATTAGTTAAGTTAGTGTCATACACTATCAGACTATCAATCTATGGATTATTCTCTTATTATTGTAGATCTAGATCTAATTATTGATTTATTTCCTAATTATTATTTAGAGATATAGAATGGTCTACTAATATTAAATAGATACGACGATATTTCTACTTTATCGATGGTCACGAAAAACTTAAATGAAAATGTTACCTTTCCGATTCAAATTTCAACACACTCCGTTCGTAATAATTCCAATTATTCTGACCATACAGGTTTATAATACTCGAAACAAAGCGGTATACGAGTCATAGACACTGAGTCATAAGTATGTTAAATTCCAAATATCAATGAGAAGTATACAAACTATGGAGCCATTCAGATGATGTCACTTTCCTACGTTACAAACGCGATGTACCTCAGCTAATTTGCTGTAGTGTTGCCAACATAGACCGAGCGTTTGAATGGGGAACTCTGTGGAAAGCTATTCCCCAGGTGGCAACAGCTGAGACTCGGTCCAAATGCTTCAAAGCAAAAAGAGTGTCTTATGGGTGAATACTTTTGACCAAATTACTTATTAGAATGCCTTCTAATCAGAGTTGTGTGGCTGTATTTTATCATGTTGGGGGCCATCAATACAGTGCACGAGTGAATGATATACGACGTGTTTAGCCGAAGGGCAAAGACCCCAGCAAGAGCAGTTTTGACTTGTGTGCTGTGACACTGACAGTATCAGTATGAGCATTTTCATGATTTTGTTGCAACAGACTAGATCTACCTTATTAGGCTTATAGAAACCGCACACGGTGAGTTTTTGGTTTTGTAACGCCATATCAATGCCCTGTAATCCAATTATGGTGTATTACTAGATAATAAAATCCTGCAATGAAGCGATATATTTTTCTAGCATCAAACCTGAACTTAGGTATGTGGATACAAAATTCAGATCCCACCAATTTCAAAATAAATAAGATACATGGATAACATGGAAAGAGCTCTAAAATACCTATAATATGACACAAATATCATGTGAATATGTTCTGTATTAAGGAAGTTGTGGCATTTTCTATGTCTCTAAATGACGACAGTTTTGGTTCTGTTATTCCCAAATGTTAGCATTAGATCTACAAGCTTGTGACTCGAATTTGATTGTTTTTCATTAAAAGGCTTATAACTTTTTTAATAATAAAGATTTTTTGATTAAGTCTGGAATGAAGATGGATGGCAACCAGGGTTGGCATTGATTTAATTAAGTCATCAATTTAATCAACATATTGATTTTTTAATTTTTTTCAGATCATCTTAAATTTATACTAACTTGATTACTCACTTTATTTGTGCAAATTTATTATAATAATCATTTAGTTAATTAAATGCTTGCTGTGTTCAGTTGCATCAAGCTCCGATGTGGAACAAGCCTTTTCAACATTTGGTCTTGTACACAGTAAACTGCATAACATTAACAGGCTTGGAGTAGCAAAAGTGACCAAACTTGTGTTCGTGTACAGAGTTCTAAATGTAAACATTGCTTCGGATTCTTGACAACTAATATGAAGATGACATTAATCAGGCTACCAATAATGAATAATCACATGCACCACAAACTGATTGGTTGCTTTGTTGCGTGCTACTGTCAGTTGATTTAACTGTAAGCATTTAAATAAAGTTTAAATTTGTACATCACAGCTTTGATTTAATCCTTTAGAAATGTTAAGAATGAAATGTTCAGCCTCTTGGGTATATTATGATATTCCACAACTAATTGTAAAAATAATAACTTGTGTTTGCTGGTGTAGTTTAATATTAATGACTGGTGGAGACCTATCTTGTTGCACCATAGTCTTAGATGGAGAGCTGTATATAGACATGAATGGGAAAATAGATAATACACCTTAATAAACAAGTTTTTTATTGCAGAAAAAGCTCAATTTGAAAGTACAGAAGTCACTTGAATACAATTACACACTCAGCTGTGAGGAAATAAGAAAATATAAACTCCTTTTTTCCCCAAAAAAGTAGGTAATAAAAGAGAGATCTAGCAGAATCATAAAAGAGACATGAACACACTGAATTCATATAAAATAAATGTATTCAAAGTTCTATCAACCACTTTCTGAATGGCAGCATTAATAGGCAAAGAAGAAGTGGCAGAGTCAGAGGGGAGTAATCTGTAATGACAAAAGTTATTTTTCAGTCCTGGTACTGCTATTGTCACATTTTAAAGCAAAGATGCACAGAATGTGTCCATTTAAAGTCTTCATGAGCAATAAAAAAGTGCTTCTTAGCAATACTTACAGTATGAGTATTTACAGGTCCCCATTTCTTTTTTTGGAAGCATCCTCTTGGATGGATATATTTAAAAAATGTCTCAACAAAATAGAAAGAATGTCTTTCAAAATTGATAATCAGCCAGTCACTAAAACAAGATTTAATAAAATCCACTTTTCCAATATCTAAGATTTATTTAGGACGTTCTGATATGTTTTAAGTATAATCCAGGAAGTCTTAATAAGTAAAATGAGTCAGTGCACATGGGTCAATTTCAGATCCGCCATGACAGTTTTTCAACGTTATGACCAGAAGCATGGCGATCTCGGACAGTTTAAAAAGTTCTGAAAATACGATTGTTATAAAACTTTCAGTAACTTGAGATAGTAAATTGATTTAAACCCCTCTTAACTTTCAATCTTCTCTATAAACCGTATCAAGTCAAACTAGCGTGTTGAAGTTGGAGCATATATTCAACACGCGCCGACATCAAACGAGTTGTCGGAAAGAATCGAATTTGCACCTAAAGAGTAAAGTCCAGCTTTCCTACTACATCATTCACGATGATTTATAGAATTCCACAACGACAATCAATAAGAAGCGAATAAATAGTATGAATACCCTCCGTGCGGCGGGAAAACAATAAATCGTCGGAAACGTAATAAAATGGCTGACGCTGATATCGAATATATCCACATACCTACTGAACTATTTCTGATAAAATGCATATATATTGTAGGCCTATTCGTGGCTATTGCTATATCCGATATTATATCTGTTAGAATATTGTATCTGCTGAACCTATGACTTAGACAGTGACATTTTGTTGATTTTAGCATATTGGAAAATATAAATAATTTGATTTCTCAGGATGATTATCATTTTTCATTACAGGAATGAATGAAGCCTCAACAGAAACACTTGTAGTCAGATGCCATTTCAACACAGTTTATTTGGAATTAAAAACCATGAAATACAGACATGGCTAGAGTACAGAGAGCAGCAAAAAGGTGTAGAATAAATCTAGAAAATTCTGTAACATAGGTGGTTAGAGATACAGAAGTGGGGGCCATTGAGGAGGTAATTGCTGAGGCTGATACCATTGAAGAGCCAGAAGTTAAAACAGTGACTATGAGTTCTCAGACATATCAAAGTGGTGCGACAAAGACGAGCGAGACTGGGAGTGATTCCATAAAAATACCCTTGTTTTCCCTCTGAATGTTTATAGGGGATAATGATGCCATCCACTATTATACAGACTTGGAGACATATGAGACATTTCTTTTTGTTCTGAGTACACTAGGACCTGAAGTGCATCTGCTGAATTATATGTATGGAACCATATCCCAGACAGAAGTTGTTGATCAGTTCTCATGAAACTAAGACAATATACAACAAATTTTGAATTATCGAAGCTCTTTAACAAATCTGAGTCAGATGTATACGACATTTTTGTACATGGACCCGCTTCATGTCATTGCAGTGGATAGAGGTATCTCTATGGCCTGACTGTGACGTGGTACATTTCTTTTCAGATGGTTTCAAAGCCAAATTCACTACAACAAGAGTAATTGCTGACGGTCCTGAATGCCTGATCAAGAAACCATCATCCCTTTTCATGCATCATACATATGCAAGTTTTTTAATGAATTTGTAATACTGGGTGATGGTGTATTTGCTATATATTGTTAAATAAATAATTTGAATATAAAACCAGTTTTGTTATAGATTGCTAGTTTGTTGAATGAGAACAATATTTAACTACCAGACTCTAAATTATGGTGAAAAACTTGGTGAGCAAAAAAATGATCTTTCCATTACCATACATACTCTTTCCCATTCACCAAAAAAAGACATATTCACATGAACAACTTTATCTAGCTTTTTATTCATACATATTTAATTATAACAAACTGTCCATCTCTTTTTTTTTATTACATCTGTGCTCTAATATTCTACTTATCAAGTTAAACAGGATCATTCCTATTTTTGGACCTATTGGTATGCTAGACAGATATGGTCTAATTTATTAAATACCAAGGATTATATAACATCTTATTTGTTATCGAATGATTAATAATGGAGAATTATTTTCAAACATGTACACACTATTTTGATTAACTCCTTCAGGGCAGGAGTCAAATAGTAAATGCGTTTGACTATATAAGCAATGTTACAAGTTCTGATAGAGAATTTTACTTTATATTTTAGTCAACAGCAAGAGTGTGTCATAGGCTTAAAAATTAGTTGTTAGAAAATGCGAGTCCCCGGATGTTGACTGCAATGCTCTAGGAGTAAATATCACAACAGATAAATTGGCATTTTAACTATCCAAACAACAGAACCAAAGAGAATAAGCCGGGGGTTCTGGAAGCACCAAATAGTTTTGGACCTGGTTTCTCTGTGCTGCCACATAGTGAATGCCCCACAGAGTTCCCCATTGGCCACCATGACCAAAGAGCTCTGACTTCCGGCAAGGGAAAAAGCAGTGTCGAAGCGGCTGCACTTCGAGTTTTGAACCTACGAATACGGACATTTATTGTGATGTGTGCATTATAATTTTGTGTGTGCAGACAATCTATATTATTTCTCTCCTATTATTTGCCATGAAATATGTAAAAGTCGTTTTATGCAAGTCAGTAGATCTAGTTTAATTGGGATCAAACAATGTCTTGGACCCCTGAGGGTGAGTCCAGTATTGAAGAAAAGTGGCACCAGTTCATGAACAACATAAAGCATCTGATGGATACACATTCCCAAATCAAAATCACATCCAAAATGAGAAAAAAACAACCAATCTACATGACAGCAAAGGCTAGAGAGAAGGTCAGATGTACCAGAAGTGGACAAGATTATAAGCAATATACTAAAGCGAGAAATCAGGCAAAATGGGAGTTTTGTAAGGCACAAAAAGAGTTTGAGAAGAAACTAGCAAAAGAGTGCAGGAAAAACCCAAAGACCTTCTATAAATACGCACAATCTAAACTTAAGATAAGAACAGGCATTGCACACTTAACCAGAGAAGATGGTAGTCTCACCACAACAGACAAGCAGAAAGCGGATGTATTAAACAATTTTTTCTCTTCTGTATTCACAAGAGAAGATAGAAACAACATGCCAGATACATTCACAAGCCATACAAGATACATTCACAAGCCATACAGACAGTGAATTGATGGACATACAATTTACACCAGGAGATGTAGCAAAGAAGCTATCCAAGATGAACCCAAACAAATCCCCAGGACCTGATGGAGCTGCACCCAGAGTATTAAAGGAACTACAAGAAATCATAGCAGAACCACTATACCTGATTTTTAGACAGTCTGTTGACCTGGGGAAATACCAGTTGGCTGGAAGATGGGCCAAAAATTACAGACCAGTAAGCCTAACATCAATCATATGTAAGACTCTTAGAGTCGATTATCAGGGACCATATCATGCATCATATGGTTGAAAACCAACTGCTCACAAAATGCCAACATGGCTTCATCAAAGGTCGCTCCTGTGTCACTCAACTGTTGGCAGTCCTGGACAAATGGACAGAAGCACTGGATATGGGAAATAATATAGATGCTGTATATCTTGATTTTGCGAAAGCATTCGACTCTGTTCCGCATCAGCGACTCCTGATGAAAATCAAAGGATATGGCATATCGGGTAAAATATAGAAATGGATAGAGGACTTTTTACTGCAGAGGAACCAGCAAGTAGTGGTCAATGGCGTGAAGTCACTGGTAGCGCTTGTTCTGAGTGGAATCCCTTAAGGGAGTGTGTTGGGGCCATTGCTGTTTATCTGTTTCATTAACGACATGCCAGAGGTGGTCCACTCAAGCATACAGATGTTTGCTGATGACACAAAGTGAACAACCCAGAACAAGCTCATCTACTACAAGATGACTTAGATGCCCTCGAAGAATGGTCTAACGTATGGCAGCTGAGGTTTAATGCGGAAAAATGTAAAGTTATGCATCTTGGTAGTCGAAATAAACGCATAGAGTATCACATGCACAAAGAGGGAGCTCAGGTTAACTTAGAGACCACAGAACTGGAAAAGGATCTTGGTGTTTATGCTGACACCAAGTTAACATTCAGTATGCATTGTGAAAAAAAGGCAAATATGGCGAACAAACTATTAGGCCTGATCAGAAGATCATATGTGTACCTTGATAATGCGACAGCAAAAAACCTTGTACACCTCTCTTGTTTGGCCACATCTCGAATATGGAAACACTGCCTGGTGCCCAGTATTCAGAAAAGACTGTGAACTGTTCGAGAATGCCCAACGTCGAGCAACAAAACTAGCCCCAGCATTGAGGGACCGTGTTCGGTCTGGTTTTCTTTTAGGTCAATGGTTGCCAAACAATAATGATTTATTTGTTGGCCAGAACCTAGCTAACTAGGGCTGGTTTAGCCAGAACCAAGAATGGGCTGGTTTGGCCAGCTATATTATAGTTTGCCAAACGATGCTTTATGGCTGTTCACTCAACCGCGTTGTTGAATCTGTCAAATTTCTGCAAACCGCATTAAAATAAAGGGGAACATTGAAGACCCCATGAGGACCTAATACACTCTGGCGGTGACCACTTTCATGGTATTTCGGCTCTTGGGGGAGGTGTTCCTCTCAACCACTCCAACTGTGGTTATCATGCAAGCAACGTGGGTATATTCTCCCGAAATACAAGCAAGCAAAGGCGTCCAAATCACAACAGTTTGTGCAGACATATTTTTGCAATAAAATGAAGTAGTATATAAAATATTAGTTGTTAATGTTACCCACCAAAGACAAGACCTATTATGATAATTGTAGGCTAGATAAAGACGACTGGATATATATGTGATAATTATATATATATCATGTATGAAATAATCTCAAATTATAGAAAACAGCCGAGACCAGCATGTATAGAGTGATGTTAGTAGGGAGGTTAATCATTTGCAGATCATTATATTACAACTTATCTGACCAAAATTTATGCGTACCGTTGCATAAGTGTACGCGCACGAACTGTACCTGTCGTGCCTCAATTATTCGGGGGTTTGAACGATGATTAAATATTTGTCCCAAATACCATGAAAATTGTCCAGTTATTCAGCTGATATTTGAGTGATTAGTTTGTTTAATTGGTCTTGTATAATTGGATAACATCGCAAATATATTACATAGCTTAAATAATTCAATTCTAAACCAAACGCGGAAGATTATTATGGGAACAGTTCCGCCCCATATATATATATATATATATATATATATATATAGTGACATGCATTGAGTTTAATATATCAGCAATGTTCAATAATTCTATATCGCTTCGTAGATATACTGCTGGATTTTCGTTCAGGCAGTGTGACCTGGTTACTATATGGTCACAAACTTCAATTGGTGGTATTTATTTCTGTGTTTCCCACGAATGCGACATTTGATGGTGGTGGCTGGTTGAATATCTCAGGCATATACACTGGATCAGGGTCCAGAGAGACTGAGTGCCTTATCTGATCGGCATGCCTGCGCCACACAACTGCAGGTGAGTCTGCCATGCCATCTTTGTATGACACTCAGCCAGATTGAGAAACCAGAGTGTTTTGTTACCACTTTTAGACGGTAATCACGAACCTGCACATGGTCGCCTTCCTTGAAATCAACATTACCAGCAAAGTTTGCTCTCTTAAGGACCTGATTAGACTTGTTGTCGAGCATTTTTCTCTCGCTAGAGAGATTGACCAAATCTAGCCCGGTACGATTGTGATCTCCCGAACATGAGATTAGTTGGTGATGATTTTATAATCTTGTGTACTGCGTTCCAGTAGACCATGATAAAACGTGCCAGACATTCACTGGTTGTGCTTTCAGTGACTTGAGAACTCATCGTGGCTATAACTCGAATGATTGAACTCATCGCAGCAGAGCTGTGATCAATCGTCAGATATAATTTGGTCTGACGCGCCAAATCTAGCAAACAACTCACCCATCGCTTGTATTATGGTGTATGATGTTGCCGTGCGCATTGGTATGACTTTTGGCCATTTGGTATGGGCGCGTCCACAACTACCAGAAACATCTAATCCCGAGAGGGTCCTGCAAAGTCTATGTGTAGACGACTGCATGTCCGTGAAGGCCACTGCCAAGGTTGTAATGTAGCGCGGGAGACATGCCGAGGCACAACCTGGACATGTCTTGCCTCTCTGCTCTATCTGGGTGTCAATACCGGGGTCAGTACACATAACATCTGGCCTTAGACTTCATCTTATCGATTCCGAGATGTCCGATACGTATCTCGGCTAGTATTCGTTCCCCGTACTTCGATGAGATGATCACACGGATGCCTCTCTGGATACTGAGTTCGCTATGCCTCTCATAATATGATTTTAGATCAGTTGTACTGTTGGTGCTATCGTAAGTGTCCCAACCATATAGTGTGCAGCTATAGACCAAGCTATAAGTGCTGGATCATGGGCTCTTTCCAGAACAATCCATCACCACTCTATAGATCCTGAATGATAAGTGAAACTCCAAGGTGTAACTATATAGTCCAGACAAATTATCATTTGATCCACCACTAATTGCAAAAGAAAGTTTAGGATCTACTGAATATCTAAGTTTATAGTAAAATGAAAAGAGTGGAACAATGTTTATTTTTATATTGAATATTTCATTTTCATGACGATTTCGTGCAATCTAGAAATTGGCATATCTCTGTCAATGTTTATCTTAAATAAACATAAATAGTATCTTTATTGATGTTTTAATGGTTTATCTTACTTACATTAGAAGCATGTTTCAAACATGTCAACCTATAATAACAACCTTGTGTCTTTATCCATGTTTTCAACTTCTACCTATCATTTAAGAGCATTTTCACAAAACCAGGGTGGTTATGTGGGAGAAATTGATGTACCCCTAATCTGAAGCCCAACAGCCTTTCTACCAAAAATGGGCAAATAACAATGTTTGAGGAAAACTCATCAAAGTAATATCTTTAAACACACATTTCATGTCTCTACCAATGTTTTCTATTTCAGGAAAAAAATAGTTGTGCTGAAAGAGTGCCAAAAACCCGCATTGTCATATTATTATTGTCCCTCCTAGTCCTGAGAAACATCAGTTACCAGCATTTACATGTAGGTTAGAATCGTCCTCCGTCTCATCTCCGTTTGCACATACACCCTTGAACTCACTGTATGTGACTGTGCAGTACAAAGCAGCACTATGACAAGATGACAACTATGACAGCACCTCACCTGCTTAATGAGTCCAGGTTTGAATGAATTGGTGTCATTCTACCATCAGTCATTCTCCAGCCCCAATTTGTCTCGTTTCCATTCTTGAACTTGATGAAAACACGGAAGCTGTGATATTGTGCTGCTCCTGAGGTAGGTGGAAGAACTTTAGGGTGAACAGAAGCTTTGTAAGTTGCAAACTTTTCCTGAAATCTTGAAAATCGGACTGAATCAAGAGTATCTATTAATTTGCACTTGTAGAGACAAACGAGACCTTTTCTCCTGTGGCAACGATTTAAGCTCCACGGCCTGTTGACATACGATGTCGTTGTCCTTCAAAAGAGCCAGTCCAACAGGTTTTTCTATTCTGAACAGCCTCGATATCGTGTCACAACCCAGAATTACACGAGCGAAAATGAGATGTTCACTAACACTTTCACCCAGGTTTTCTATGACGATACCAATGTTCAGGTATTTCCTTGGAAGTAGTGAACATTTCTTGGGTTCTGGCATGAAGTACAAATTGTATGATGCTGACATTTTGTGATAAAAACATAACAATACCAATAAGTCTGTGTCATCACCAACTAGCACAGTGTCTTATTTACTGGTGGCCTCAACTGCTGTCTTGGGAATCAGTAGATCTTCATCACCGCTTGCAGTCATCACCTGATTGCCATTCTCTCCCCTAGCATATCAATGAACATCTACTTGTTCTCTTTATTTGTAAGGAACTCCTACTACTGTGAGCAGCAAGATATAGCCCCACCACTGAATTCTAGTGGCAGCCACTGGTGGTATACACTTCTTAGATGAGAATATGTGTGTGTGATTGTTTGATTATCGGTTACAAGAATGAACCTCTGTCCGCAAAAATACTCGCGGAACTTCTTGACGCCAAAGACTAGTGAAAGCGTCTCGCCATCCACTTGAACGTAATTTTTCTCGACGGTACATCATGTGCCAGAGACTTATGCAATTGGGCGTTCGGTGTCATCTGTATAACGGTGAGACAATACAGATGCAATACCATATGAACAGGTATCGCAAGCTACAGCCAATGGCAATTTAGGGTCGTAATGGGCCAGCACTCGAGTTGAACACGAACATTGTTTGATATCATGGTATGCGTCCTTGACTGCTTCAGACCATAACCAGTTGACTTAATTCCTCAGTAGACTGTTGCGAGGTGCTAGTCCGCTTGATAGACTTGGGATGAAGTTGCCATAATAGTTAACAGTACCGAGGAACGAGCCTTGTTCATTGACATTGCCAGATACTGGCGCATCTAGTAGACCTTGTACGCTCTCAGGCAATATATGAATACCCTGACTGTCGATAGCGTGACCCAAGTAGATGACCGGTGGAGAGAAGAATTACTCTTCTTGACGTCAATGCCTGATCCTCCAATCGTTGTAGGACTTGAGAGACTGCTAAAATGGTCTTGGTTAGTTTTTATGTCATCCTGGTCGACTAGTACGTCATCAAATCTTTGTAAGATTGTGTTTCTGGGTCTCTGGAGATTGGCTGGTGCACAGGCAATACCAAACACTATCATGGTGTAACGATTTTTGGTGTGTTTATGGTTAGATTCTGCCTCGATTCTATGCGTTAGCAAAATCAACTCTACTGAAACCTTTAGGGCGCCTTCGTGGTTTAACCGGTAGTGCGTTTGACCACAGATCATTAACACCCGAGTTCGAATCTCGGCGTAGGTATATCTGAAGGGTGTTTCATTTTTTACTTCGCTTCATTACCTTTAGAGGTCGTTCGACCCATTTAGCCTACCATGTTCACAAAAGTGGCCGTAAAACACCAATCATCATCCTCTCGGTGTTTAAAAACATTTTGGGTGGCGTACAGCACTTCGAGAAAAAGGTTAATATAGAACGTTTTCAAAATCTTTCATGTTTGGTGAATACATTTTCTGAAATCGGCTAAAAATGCCTCTTAGGAATGGAATTCTAGGTGGCGTGTCCATGATGTAGATATCAAGTTTTCCTCTTAACATTATAGAGTACTTCACATCCATAGGCTTCAGACCAGAGGAGGGTAAGTTGATGGAGCCATGTTTGCTCATTACAGTTTCTGCAGATCCCTTGTCCACTTCCATTTTGACATC
Source organism: Paralvinella palmiformis (assembly GCA_025642065.1). Taxonomy (NCBI): domain Eukaryota; kingdom Metazoa; phylum Annelida; class Polychaeta; order Terebellida; family Alvinellidae; genus Paralvinella; species Paralvinella palmiformis. The sequence goes on along the minus strand of JAODUP010000650.1, from coordinate 129,968 downwards.
AGAGTCAATGATACACACATTTGTGAAGATTGGCGAGACATTTCTGAATATCATCGTAAGCACATCTATTGTATATAATGGAAATTCGTAATCATGGCCATTTGTAGCTTATTTGTAGCGGCATGTGTTTCGATCTGGTTGATTTAACGGAACTTCAGCATACGGGTTTAATATGTCCCTTCTTATTGCATGCGTGAGAGATGGCTTCTTTGTAGCGGTAGTCATCGTGAATCGTGGCTGGTTTTTCTACAGTGTGGACACTTTATATTCCGCTTTGGTCTACTCTTCTGCTGGCTTTTGTCGTTTTGCTTGAGACTTGTGAATTTCGGCAGTGAATGAGTCACCGTTACCAGAGGTGCCACATCACCACCTATATATGGCTGCCATCGGGAGCATTGTGTGACACTCACAGGCAGCACACTCCCGAGACAGTGTTGACTCTAGGACTGTTAAGTAAGTTAGATTCTAAATGTTCAACAGCTCAAGCTTTATAACAAGAGTTAAGTACGGCATGCAGTAACTGATCAAGAAGGGGCTCATCTAGATTGTTTCCAAATTCATAGTCACCGGCAAGTTGCTTGAATGTTATGTGAAATTGTCCATGCAACTGTTTCTGAAGGGAGCTGTTTTCGTTTTTGACATTCATCTCTGCCAGATACAAGTGAGCCAGCACGGAGTCTTTCCACTGGAATGGAGTCGAACGTCACGATTAAAGGTGACTAAATTCGATGCAAATGTCGACTTTTAGTTACTATATATGGCCGCGGAATGTAAAATATTATCACCTCGTCACCAGTTGTTGTGTTTGTAGACCTGTGACCTAGTTCGTAACAACACAAACAATAGTTGTACGAACTACTGTATTCTACAACGGAATCACAGACATGTCAATCAGACTTACGGTGTACAATACGGGGGCGGAGTGTTTTAGATTGGGGGGGGTCGTGTTCGGGAACAGTTCGTTCAATGGTTATTTTCTCCTATGAAGGCGACTTTACGGAGATTATGTCGAGTCCTCCCGCCTTATTTCGTTAAATACAACCTAAAACGTCCTTGAAGCGATTACCTTATTTGCTTTGAGGCAATGGTATTTCTAACTTGAATTTCACTAATTAAGAGTTATAATGGCTTTTTTAGATTGAAAATGTCTTTTTAGATAACCATGCATCTTCAGCAAATAAACGTTAATTGTGTATATTTTCTATAATTAGCATTATCAACATACCTTAAACTCCACGTGTATAAAAAAAGTCCACAAATCCCAGTTTACGTATTAGCCGGATTCGAGCCCACAACCTGCAGATTTGAAACGCCGTGCTCAAACCACTGTATTTATATATATATAAACCTGGACATGCTGATGGTGCTAAGAATAAATTACTATATATATATATATATATATTTACATTATATATTAGTAATACCCCCCACTTTATGTAATTTCGGCTTACGTCAAATTCGTCTTTACGTCACTCAGCTACATCACAATAAAAGGACGTGAAATAAATAAATTAACAATAAAAGAAGCTAAACTGAATTTTAATAGAATAAAAACACATTAAACACAAAAAGAATGCATACGTAATTAAATATTTACATCGAAAAAACGGATTACTTCACGGCCTTCGGAACTACTTAATAGGATAGGGCGCGGTATAACTATAACTATATATATATATATATATATATTTATTCAATATTACATACAGAGGCAATTTTATATTCTGAAATAAATGAGAACTGTTTTAAATATAACATAATTAAGGTTGCAGGATATGAAGTTCCCAAGAGGCAATTTATTTGCCGTAGGTCACCAAAAATGTTTTTAAACATCGAGATGACGATGATTGATGTTTTACGGCCACTTTTGTACACATGGTAGGCTAAATGGGCCGAGCGACCTCCAAATTAAGGTAATGAAGGGAAGTATAAGATGAAACATATAGCAGATATGTCCATGCCGAGATTCGAACTCACATGGTAGTGATCTGTGATCCAACACGCTACCAACTAGACCACGGAGGCGCACTTTAAACATCGAGAAATTTTTGTTGTTGACGAGTCATACACGGATGTTGCAGAAAATTTCAGGATTTTTTATGAACAGATTAATTTGTTGGGTTAGTCAAACCGTGATTATAGGTTCCTTATTTTTCAAATGTCGGCAATCAAATTCAGCTCTTTGATATTCTTATATGTATGGGCCATATGTAGGATCATATGTAGCCATCAGTGAGCTCCGGTGGCCTAGCGGTTAAGCACTCGGCACCAAGGGTCACAGTGATAAGTACCGAGATCCGGGAAGCAGTTTCTTTCAAAACTCCAAACTCATGTAGTCTCGAATTTACTTTATTCCTATAAATCCTACTCACTCTACAAAAACTATACACTCCTCGAAACTCTCCGCTCCAGAACCACCCAAAATAAATCTACAAAAATCAAGATATATATATATATAAAGAAAGAGAATTGTCCCCTCAGCACCGTCAGGGTTGTTGTCCGGTAGACCCACATGGTCACCTGGTCCAATCACCGCTGACTTGGCTGAGTCAAGAACATTCCCCCACCAATCCCCCCCACACATCCGAACAGGTATATAAAAACGCATACCCCCCCCCCCAGCAAAATCAGCCTGTTGTCCAGTGGAGACCTACATGTCCCTTGATACAATATCCGCTGACTTGGCTGTACCATAACAAACATTCACTAATAAATCTTTCATACATTCGACCCACACCACGAAAACATTAATACAGTACAGACCCATCCAAACCCCGCGGCTACGACATCTACCCCCCGTGCAATCCCAACAACCGACCGGCCACAAATCCTCAAGCGGCACGGAACGGGTGACCACCGACTTCTGTCGCACATCAATCAATCGGAGCACTATGGTTTCACACCCATTTGACCCCACAATTGGTCGGCCACAAACCGTTAAGCGGCACGAACAGGTTCGATCCCAGCAAGAGGTCAAAACTTTTCCAGAGATTAATTTCTCGGCTCACAACATCGTGGGTGGCTGACTACTTTAAATGGCGTTGCCGTCTCCACTGAATTATTGAAAATAAAGGGGACGTTAAAGACCCCCTGGAGACGTAAAACACTCTCAGTGTATTTCGGCTCCATCTTTCCGTACTGCTCCCCTGTGAGTGGTGGGGGTCTCTACTACTCTAACATAGAGGCTCGGCAGAATAAGTGACAGTCTGAGGATTCTACCCGAAAAAAACGATCCAATCAATTAAAATCATGTAGCCATCGATTTATTTAATTCCTGGCTTCGTATAAATGTTTTAATCGTCGAAAATGAGAGTTCGGGTTTTGCCCCTCGAAAATATCAAGGGGGCGACGGGATAAGGGTGGTGATAGATGTTTAGACATTAAATTAACTCAATATGAGGGATTTATATATTTTTTTTAACTTATGTAAACTACTACATTTGTTTGTGCTGCTGAAGCTAGAATATTTAAGGAAGGGTGACGTTATATATCACTCATTAATTAATCTTGCTGCGCGCAAATTAAGCAATATACTGGCTTCTTCATGTGCACATCCAGACCAGCTGCACCCGAGTAAGATAATAATAGCCTTTAACACAATAATGTAGATTCAAGTGTCCCACCACACCAAACATCATAATCATAAATAAACCATTCTCAGACATTTCTTAAATAGGCACATCTTTATCCAAAAGACAATAGAAACAAGATGGATTTTTAAGTTACACACCTCCCATTTTTAAACTGATGCTCTTCTCACACATCACAGGACAAGAACAAAATGTACATGAACACCAATTTATTTAATAAGCTGGTAAAGTAATTTATAATATAATTAACACTTCTCATTTAATTTTGCTGACAATGGAAACCCTAAATGCAAATTCCATAACTGTTTGTAGGATGCTTCCATCTGTTCATGGCAAATTAAAAAGGGTCACTGCAGCAGGAAGGCGTTGCTTTGGTCTCTGTTCTTTTCTGTTCTGATGATCCACACAGTTCTGTAAGTTGACTTTTCCTTCAGTGATTAGAATCCGTTTTCATATTCATTATCGTGGCCAAATAATTTGTAAACAAACAGTGTCTTGACTCACGAAGCATGATAAACAAGACTACACTAACTCTACACAAAGAGTGTGCGATAAAAGTTTTAAAACAATTCTCGTCTTAAGCAAACACTAACTATGAAGCCACCACATCCCAAAACATACACAGCCCTGTGGTGCCACCTAGAGAACAAGTCGTACTTTACAATCTGTGCGCAGTGATGTACAGTCAGCCACCTGGTAAGAAGAAATCAAAACAAACATGAATTATTCATGAGCAGTGGTTAATCTTAGTCTAGGCTATTCCAAAGCTTCAGCAATACTTATACTTTAGTTTCTTCCATGAAATGAACAACATACAAAACTCTTACCTCAACGGACACAGAAATAAAAAAATACACACAATTTCCTAAAACAAACTTTCCAAAACTGAAACATCAAAGTGTAATCTATACCCAATTGCTGAAAGCTTTGGATTAACTTCATTGCTACTACAAATTCACATCATATTACAAGTTAATACAAGGTATGCAAAGTATATATAATCACACACCTTCACATTACATGTTCAATAAAAGATCAAATACATCCAGAGTGACCGACAAATGTTACAATACACATTAATTATATAAATGTTTGTGGGCACACATTAATTTGAAATACCATATTAATGACATATATAAATATATATATATTTATATATATGTCAGAAATTAATTGATTAACTTATCATTAGTGTCAATTATCTATCACTTGGAAACAGCCAAACATAAATTATGTTAATTCAATAAATAACAAAGGTCTTAAAATGCTTATCACCCATCTGAATACATAAATTAAAACCTATTGAAAACAAAACAAATACTACCGAAACGAATCATCTCACATGAAAACGTTTCCATTTCACAAATACATGAAGACATTTCTCTCAAACAGCCATTTAAAGTCATTAAGATTCGACACCATGTAAACCACATATATATTATATATATAATTAAAACTTCTCAGCTAAAACACTATCTCACTGAACACTTAATTTATTCTCTTGTGTACTCAAGAATAATTCAATTAGGATAAAAATTGTAGTCCTAATTGAAGATAGTTATGGTGTCCACTAAACCTGAGCAGTTATACAAATGTCACGTATAGACATAAGAAAAATCCTGAAATAATAATATCTAGAGTTAAAAATTAAATCTGGACATTAGTCACTGTTATTTGTAAGAGCTCTGAGAGTATAAAATCGCTCTTTGATTTCTTGGAGCAGCTTCTTTTAAAGCTGTAGACTGATTTTAATTGAGATATAAATTACCCAGAAACAAAACATAACATTGCCAGAGCCAAGATTCTTTAGTAGGGGCAAATTATTTTGTGTATATCAAATGAATTCAAGGCGACATGGTTTGTAGACAAGATCACACACCTTAAAAAAGACAGTAACTCACATGTGTATGTTTGCATGTGTGTATAATCTTTATATACAAAACAAGCAGGCACACTTTACATTCTTTCCACACTCTTATTCATATCGTGTATACACTTGTACGCTTTAACTACATCACTTAGAACAGCACTAAGTTTTAAATCAATATTTGGCAATTAGAAATGGCAGTTGACTCTTTAAATACACTTTCTCGGTAGCAAAAACTAGCCCAAAACAGTAGCATTATATAATAATCACATCATGTATCCCACAAGCAGATCATTTGGGTTTAATTCACCCAAAAAATTAATTTCATGAATAAACTATTTAAATTAATTAAATGGGCCCTGTATTAGAAACAAACAAATTTTAACTGCAAGTAATTTTAGAATATATTGTTTCTCATTCCAGATGATAAAGCTAGCAGTACCACCATAACTACAAAATATGGGACAGATCATTGACAAGCCTCACCACTGACACCAAAATGGTTATTTTAATTGTTGAACATGTAAATCTTGTGTCTTAATATGCTGGTGAACATCGTGTGAGAGCCAAGTCTATAATGGTATTACAGCATGGATGGATATTAAATAACATATAGTGTGACAAGGAGTATATACCCAACATTCAACTTATTTATCCGTTATCACAGTATCAAGATACATTCTTCTCGCTGGCGACATACAGAATAACCTGGGACATAACGAGGTACATGCAAGTAAAAATACTCAATTTTAAGGCACTAATAGTACATACAACACTGATGCTTGCATCAAGTCCTCAAGCACCAAGCTTACATTGATTTGGCTACTAACAATTCCCACTTGAAGATTACAAAAAAAAAATTTTTAACTAAATTCGGAACTTGATAATTCAGGAACTTGTGGCAAACATCATAAAAGAACATCAAACAGAACAATCGTGGCAAAAAACACTGATTGCTGTCCTTCAATGGCCGCCCAGCTGTAAGGTAAAGGTAGTTATTATATTATTAAGACATGTTACATTCATGTTGCACATGAGGAAATGTCACACAACAACACCAGAACAAGTTGACCATTCAGTCATCAAGTGAGATACAACTAGCAGACACAGATGGCTTCTTAAAGATATAACTCCTATAAACAGGTTATCATCTTTCAAGACTTCTACACACAGAAGGAAAGCTTTCAGGATATTTATCCTGCCCATCAGAACAGTTTATTGGTGCATTACCTCAGAGTTTAAGTTTTTGATCAGACCACCCATAATCTTGGCATAAATTGCCCTACATATTTATATTTTCTGTTATTCAAGCTACAACTATTCAGTGGCTATATCTTGCTGTTTTTAAGTTCAAGAGATTTTAACATTCCAAATTTAACAGCTTTAATGAGTAACATTTCATGCACTAACTCTCAGCAATACAATGAGTCAATGCGGAATAAAAATGGAAATGTTTGGCACCTTTTAGTGTTCAATCTGATATATCATTATATGGTCAATGAGGAAGTGTTATTATTACTAAGCATAAACAAGAAAAAAAGGTGTGTGTATGTGTGTGTGTATATATATATATATATACACACACACACACACATGTATGTTTGTATGTATGTATAAATATTTATACTTTTATGGTGACCAGCAATGATTACAACTGAATTTTCTAAAGACAACATATAGCAATACTGAAATTACTACACTGTAGTACACGGCAGTAAATGATGCTTGAAAGACAAGGCAGAAACCTGAATACAAGTTAAAAATATACATAAAATGTCATTGCAAGTGCTTCGAATAAATACAACTTTTTAATATGAAAATAAATATGTGAACAATCGCTCAACAAACAAGTAAATTGTGCAAAAGGGCACAGTTATCACATGATCTGCCATCTTCAAAGACAATATGTATAAGAAATTTCATTCTGGAAAATTGCTACAGACATTCTAAGAATATCCCCAAATATCAGCATGCCAGCTAACACAATGACATGTTCCCTCCCACTAAATATGATTTAACATTATTAGGAACAAAAACTGTCATATGTGATAGATTCAGTACAGCTGAATGATAAAGATGGGGGAAATATTATTTCTGTCTGATACAGGCATAGCTCTGAAGCCTACAACCAAGTACTGAAGTCGATACACAACTTGATGGTATGAACAAAGCAAATATGACCTAGTCATCATATTTAACACAACAATAACTCGGGATGGTAAACAGATGTACAGTGATGATAGAGGGGCTAGCAATCAGCTGATAATGATGGTATGTAGCCGGCCCAAACCACGCCAGCGTTACAGCTGCCTGATAACTGCCACAACTGGAATCGCTGAAAAATGCAAAGATTACCTTTAATGTATGAGTCACTGATGTATTTTCTAAGCCAGTTTGTTGTAGTGTTATGCGGAAATGTATTTAAAACAGGCCATGGGATTCACTTGAATAATCAGCATGGTTTAAAACGCCGACCAAATAAAACCACACCAATTACTGCCTTCACTAAGCAGAACAACGTCATGCAGCCATTTCATACTACGTCTCTAGTCATTTCAAACCATTGTTATTGAATGATCGATCACATCTAATGTGGTGATGAAACCCTACCAGATCCCCAACAAAACCCCAACACAGGTGACATCACATCCATGCATTGCATTACCTTATGCGCTTAATGACGACGGCTGCTGCTGTACTCGCGGTCCCTTTCGCGCTCTCTGTGACGATCCGAATCGTAGTGACGATCTCGATCTCGGCTTCGCTCGCGGTACTCCCTTTCACGACTGTGCGAACGATGGCGGCGCCTCTTCTCACGATCGTGATCTCGATCACGTGAACGTGATCTCCGGTCTCTGCTGGTACTCCTAGGCCATTAAGAAGAATGACAACAAACAATATCCACTCTCACCACAAATATAAATATTACTAGTCACTACACAAATAAAGTAAAGGCTTTGTATTATAGAAATTTACTAACTAACCTCGTTACTATTAAATCACAAAGAATGACTTACTTTGAACCATAGGACTTTGCCTCGATGCCATGCAGTGTATCCTGCAGTGATGTTATAAGGATCTTACACCGGTCATCGTTTGCTATTTTACTCTGTTTTATCAGTGAAATAGCTGTAACAAGCGTCTCAATAGCACTGGCAAACTCTCCTAAAATTATTTCACAACAAAGACAGAGATCATTAAAACAAGACAAATAACATAAGCCTCACCCAAGATGCTAACTGTGTAGGTCATATAATCAAAAAGAATGACTGACCTCTATTTCGTATAAGACTAAGTTACTAACGTCTTGGAGTAGTGTACCTATTTATATTTGTTGTGCTTAGCTGAACACTGTGAATATATATCCAGCCATTCATCTGGTATTCGGTTAAAGGTAATGTACAACATCAGAATAACATACAACATGCTCAGAAAACTCATGTATTACCAATGTTTTAAGGGTCATCTAAAATACCCTACATCAATCTAATGAAATTCAAAATAAAATAATCAGAGAGTACACTGTGGCATTGTAGTTTTACTGATTTTATATTCACCAGATGTTGGTTCAAAAATTTAAGAAAACCATTCCGAGAAACTGAAATTATCTTTAAAATGGGAATTTTCTGACTAAAGGTCTGGGATCATCCAACTATCAAAGTAAGGAAACGTGAAGAAAATACAGTATTCGGCTCATCGTAATCAATAAAACCAAAATTCTAAATTTAAAAAATGCAGGACTGACAATAAGTATCATAAGCCCCACAAATTTTACACATGTTCAAACCAACCCAGACTAACCTGCACTAGCATCTTGCACTGCTCTGGAGATTGCACTACTAGATACTGTCTTGTTGCGTTGGAGAATCTCATCAAATTCGGCATCACTGATGGCAGGTGGCGGTGGCTCATGACTGTTAGATTGGAATAAACCAGCATATATATATATAATGTACAACAGTAACGAGTAGCTAAAAGTAATGGTACTAATAGATGGCCTCCACCCATAGATTAAAAAAATGCCCATTCCCCCTCCCCCCCCCAACCAGATACAAAATACTGTAGAGCAGATTTTTGTCTAATTCACCATCATTGTACAGTTCACAATTTATAATTAGAATGACTGAAGTCTGATTAATTGATCAAAAAGTTTATGTGGAGCAGTTTGGATGATTTTGCTGAAAAGAAGGACACCAGAAATTAGCTATTTTCCATGATTAAATTACATCTATCACCCAATGCACAGTTCCATGGCTAATTATAACACTTTACTAGATTTTATTAGCTGCAGGTTACCGGCTACTTGCTTCAGCTGAATTATCCTAGGTTATTTTCACATATACTGAAGACTATAAAAGGACAAAGGATTAATGCAAATCCTACCAAAAACCTACTTTATCTCGTAACACTTACCGGTGTGTATCTGGTGGCCTGGAGTACGGATCTGCCGCAGGATGTGTAGCTGGACGACCGTAGTGATCATGTCCAGGAACCACAGGAGCCTGCTAAAACATATCACCAAACAAGACTAAATCACTTATATGAACTGACAAAAGATTATACCCGTCAACACACACACACACACAGAGTGAGAAAGCGATATATTACAAAACAGTAGAATTAAGTTTGGTATAGAACAGTCACAATACAAGCAAGTTTCATACATGTATTGGCATCGATGTTGCTGGAGCCTGTGATGCAGGAGGAAAGAAAGCTGGATTGACATGTGGTGCAGGCATCGGTGCTTGGTGTGGAGGCGGTTGTACATGTGGTGGTGGCTGACTTCCAGGCATATGACCTCCCATGCTTAGTGGAGGGCCACCTGCAAATTTAAGAGCACAATTAAAATTAGGCTCATAACCAGGAAGTAGTTAATAATATGATGTTCATTCAGATACACATCATGTAGATATTACACAAGATTCTTACCAACATGGGGGGGTCGCTGTGATGGTGCTACGGGTCCAAGTGGGAGACCACCAGTGGAGACAGGTGGAAATTGTGCACCTGCTGAATGAAACAACTTTCTCATTAGTATAAATGAAAGCTGAACAAGCCTGTAATTTAAGCATACATACACACACACATTTCAATGTCTAACTATAAAACAATACTCACCACTTCCAGGTGGCGGTGGCTGCTGATAGGGTACTGAAGGTGGGGGTCCACGCATATCACTTCCAGGACCACGGGGACCAGGACCAGGCGGTCCCTGCATCTAAAGACATGAGTCAAACAGGAACCGTAATATATATTCTGATCAGTGCACTTTCACAATATGTTCATTGATATAAATGTACTTCTAGTATGGTTCCATTCAGATACTAAAATACATACATATTCTTGTGTAAAACAAATCTGCACATTATTTCACAAAACTGCTAAAAATTATTAAATAATAACATAGTGCTATACCCTGGTTGCTTTAAGTATGAAAGCTTTACCTATAATAACTGCTAGGCATATAATAAAAGCTTAATAAGGTAATAGGCAATGACTGAGGTAGATTAATTAGAAGTGCACAAAGATGCATTCAGGAATCACGATTCTTATGGCATCCTAATAGAATTTTAATAGTATTCTAATAGACCGATTATCTATCACAGATATAGATAAATTTTATTAAAATAAAAGACTACTTTTTAAAGTCCAAACAAAGAACTCCACGTTTATTTTAAATATCTACACGTATAGAACTTCATCAACAACATAAATGTTCATTTATCAGTTCTTAATTTTCATTCAAAATTATGCTTGTATGAAATATATGTAAATTATATCTATCAACAATTCACAAACACTATAATGTTTATGCAATCACTGAATGTTGGCTACAGAACATGGTTAATGCTACAGTCTAACTGGGTCCGACATGTATTATTTTAAATTGGATCAAGCTGGAATCAAAACAGATCATTTAAGAATTATACCATCCCTGAAGTCAGAGACATTTCAATCAGTTAAGTATGGTTCATCAGTTATGTTTAACAGTAAAACACAGACACACCAGCATTAATACTTAGCAGTGGTTATGAACTCACCATGCCAGGTGGAAGACCTCTAGGACCTCCAGGTGGACCACCACCCATACCTGGTGGACCACCACCACCCATACCGGGTAGGCCAACACCCATACCAGGTGGACCACCACCCATACCGGGTGGACCACCTCCCATGCCTGGTGGGCCTTGATTAGGTGGTGGACCCTGTCTTTGTGGCTGACCAGGTGGGCCTGTATCAAGACAAACCCATATATATCTAAAAGCCTATTATATATATATATATATATATATATATTATGGTGTTAGAAAACACTCTAATAATGAATAAATGAACAGTAAATAATGAGATCTAATGTACACTTACACCTACCTCCGAACCCTGGAGGAGGTCCGCTAGGTCCAGGTGGGCCAGATGGACCTGGAGGACCATGATGTCCAAGATGTGGCCCACCTGGCAGGTTTGGTAAGCCATGGGGTCCTGGTCCACCTGGAGGTCCCTGACCACCGGGAGGCCCACCTGGCATTGGACCCTGAGGACGTGGACCACGAGTCTGGAAGTTCCCCCGAGGTTGGAAACTGGCACCTGGTGGTGGCCCTCTTGGTCCTGGAGCATTTTGTCCTTGAATTGGTCCCGACATTGGTCCTGTTAAACCAGCTAAGTTATTTGGTGGACCTGGTGGACCACGCTGGGGAGCATTTCGGCCTGTAAAGAGTACATCATAATGTCAGTACACAACAAATACATAAAAAACAAGAAAGGCTAGAATAAGGATACAGGTTTCATGAAAACAAAATTTTTTGTCAATCAGTAGTGTCATGTAAATAGTATATTTCACCATAAAAATATGAGAAGCCCTCCAACCAAAAATAACACAAGGTTCAATGTTAATATTTGACCAATTGTCACTTATGTAAAACCTGGCTACCCAGTAAGTGCGGCAGCTTCAGATGTATGACAATTGTTTTTGCAACCTTATTTTTACATTACTAACCCAATGTGGCAAGTTAACGTTAACCACTGTAATATATAAACAGGCCAACATCTGTACACTAATAAACACTTAAATATATTTATACAGATCTGAACCAATCAGACAACAACACCAAGCTTGGAATATGTATATAAGGATATATATGTGTGGGGGCATGAATGAGCTTATTTTATACCCTGTGCCGCATTTAGCCATTTTCAGATAAGACTAGAAGGGTAATAATTTATTAAATCATAATATAAACATTTAAAATAAACAAAATAACTTAAACAAAAAGCTACAGGACATTTTCAGAATATTGCTATCCTTTTGGTTAATATATAAAAGTAACTAATAAACCATGGTCAACAATGTTTCCAATACCTTAGCTAGTTTGAACTTAAGAAAATATTAAATCTCCTTTGTTGTTGTTATGTAACCATGGTCAACAATGTTTCCAATACCGTAGCTAGTTTGAACTTAAGAAAATATTAAATCTCCTTTGTTGTTGTTATGTTCTTGTTTTAACATAATATCATCACTTCTAAACTGGTACAAGAAAGTAATTAATAGGTTGAATGTGGCTTACAAGACCACAGTGAGTCACCTTAAGAAAAGGCTCATTTTATTGTCCTTCTTTTAATGACTGGCTTTGTTTCACCTTCATATCATAACAAAGTCAATTCCTTACAGATATGCATCTTGACTAATAGCTATTTTAGCAAACTGTCAAAACAGTGATATGTAAAAAATCTAAATTTACATCTAGCAACAGCAAATACTAATTTTAAAAAAATGAATCCCAGTGAGAAGATCTCCCTAAGTACTGGCTAGCATATTCAGTGATAGTGAAGAAAGTTAGAAAATCAGCTCACCAAACATCTGCTCACCATTCTGCTGTGGTTCTCCTTTCCGAGACTGTGCTTCAAACTGGTTCAGTGCGGTTTTTGTAAAATGGGTTACCACTGGATTCTGGCCGTGTAGCTCCTTCTTTGGTAATTTGTCCATGACGATGCGTGAACTACTCTCCGATCCAAATGTCACAGTCGCAAACCTAGTAATCAAGGGTTACACAGTTTGCAATAACTGTTATCCATAAACAATATTGAAATTAACCATAAACAGCAACATAAAATCATGCATGTTATACTAACATATATAAAAAGGAGAATGTTACTGTTTTACAGCCACTTTGTGTACAAAGTAGGCTAAATGAGGCAGGAGATCATAATGAGGCAAAGTCAAAGATGAAACACCCTTCTATGATTATGATGGTTGATGTTTTACGGCCACTTTTGTGCACAAGGTAGGCTAAATGGGCCAAGCGACCTCCAAAGGTAATGAGGCGAAGTCAAAGACGAAACAACCTTCAGATATGCCCACCCCGAGATTCGAACATGGGTGGTAGTGATCTGTGGTCAAACACGCTACCGCTAGACCACGGAGGCGCCCTGAAACACCCTTCTAGCATATAATATAATAATAATGGCCGAAATGGCATAGCTTGTTTAGGGTTTGATCTCTGGCTATAGCGATTTATGACCAATTATGCTAGGAGTTAGGTCATGGAGATGCTCCATGGTTACACTTCTGAATGTTTTTTAATATACAACTCCTCAAATGTATTCATTACAATAATATACATGCCCAGAACTAAACATGCCAAAACAATATTTACCCCTTTGACTGGCCATTGACTCTGTTTTCGTAAAACTTAATTTCCATAAGATCAGATATTCCAAGCGACGTGATCACATCAGTTAGGTCCTGATCTGTGGTCCACTGAAATCAATATACAAAGCTCATAGAGAAACACCAAATTAAATCTAAAAGTTCAAACAAATAAACAGTAATGCTCACTAATCGTCACTTACCTAATTGCTATTTAAACTATTTATGTATTTGTCTGAGAATTTTAATTTAATTATAAATGCTTAAACTGGTTAAGATGATCTTGGATAGTTGTTTTGTATCCAACAGTAAGTTTGTAAACAAATTATGCAGGGCATTATACCACTTTTAAACATAACACTTATTAAATCTGAATCAGTACTTACCCATGTCAGGTTTCCAACATACAGAGAGACACGTTTCCCTGTGTAGTTGACTGGTGTCCCCGGAGGAGGTGCTGTTTTATTGGCCTGCACAGTGAAAGAAAGAAAGTTCAAACAATGCATTAACTACATACTTATCACTTATTGCTTATTATCGCTTATTAAACTAGCTAAAATAAAATACGTTAATACAAAATTCCATATAACTAGATAAAGGTCATGTACAATCAGCTTAACTTCCTGATTGAGTTAAAGTAATAAATCTATTTTTTAAAGAACAAAACCAAAGCATCCAACATTCAGAAAAAACCTATTACACAGAATGATATTAGATCAACTGGTTATTGTACAGTCTGCTGAACATTAGCTAGCAGACAAAATGGAGTTTATCAAGATGACATGCTGCAATCACATATCTCACTCAGCATGTCCTTACTTACGTCAAAGAAACTTACGTCATCTGAACTCTCAGTAGAACGTGCTGTAATCACATCATCATAAAGGTCAGCATCTTGAAACTCGTGGTGATCCTACACATCAGATAAATTGGCATAGATAAATTTTACATAATGTTTTAACACAATTCTGATACTGTGTAATTAATATCCCCCCCCCACCCAGATCAAACAAATTAATGATGCCAGTGGTATAGTTCCAGTTTTTAACAAATCTTTGGGATATCAAAATAACTAATAAATCATTTATTAGAGATGTCTGCATGATTTCATGGCAGTAACTGATTGAAACAAATGCTGTGCACTTTCTCTAGTCCAATCTTTAATATTCAAATTCCCATATTACAGTAAGGCTTCCACTAAATCGGTGCCTATTTTCATTTTTCATTAAGACAACATTTAATTCTAACTAACATATTCAATATGAAAGGAACCAGGCATTATTACACTCTCCAAGCACGGTTAAGCTCAAGCTACTTGACCATTAATTTGTCTTCAACAAATTAAGACTTCAGCTTGAGAAATATACCAAAGTCATTCACCAAATTGGAGAATTATTCCTACTAAAAGACATTATTTGTAAACAAAAATGCATCAGAAATAAAATACACAAGGTCTTGTTAACAGTTTCTCATCCTACTTCTTGAAAGATCTCTCAACTGGTATGCTCAGACATGGGGTCAATTCCAAATTTATCAATTCCAATTCTCTTTTAATTACGACTTTTTAACATGAGTAGGTATTCCAAGTAGTTTATATTCCAAGTATGGTTGTCATAGAAGAAATATTTCTGAATGAAAAAATTAAATGGTGAATTAATTTTGTTAATTTAATTTTTTTGTAGGAAACTTCAATTCCAATGGAGAAGTTGCCAGTTAGGGAGTTTTCCCAAATGTTCGCTAGGTGCAGCACTGTTTTCGCCATATCCGGTGAGGTTGGCTAATGAGAGACTTTGAAAACAACATACAAATCCTACAGTTTAGATCTACTACAGAATATATAGGCAAACATCTGCCTTTGTTCTCACCAGATTGGCTCCACATATATGGAAAAACATGAGTCTGAAAACCAGAGTTTTACTAAGAATATTCCCACGAGCTCGCAGCTCTGTTTATAATGGAAAGTATATAGGCCTAAGGGAGATCCTGGAGATGGCGGACAACCAAGTTTGTTTACAATTATTAATCACCTGTTCACATCAATGACATGCACTTAAACGAAAAGGAAATACATTTTCTATCAGCTTAAATGGTATTCCATTCAAATACAAGTCAGTTGCAAACAAGTTTTGATAACTGTGAGTAACTGGTGGATTAATACAAGGCATTTTCAGTGTTGTTGATCTATCAGCCTGTCAAACCACATACCACTCAGGGGGGTTGTCAGAGGCAGTTTAGCAAGGTCCCATATAAACATATATATTCAGATATCATTTGCATTTGTACTGGTATGTTTTCCCTGGTGGTCAACATTGAGCAGCAAAGATGACAATTATGATCCCACACACATGTGGATGTCTGCCAATACCATTTATCATGACTTGTTCCAGCACATGATGGGCGGTCCGAGTTACTTATCTTGTTTACATGCATTTCTAACTGTTTCGAAGTAGTTTATTAGTAGTTCCCATCTGCCAGAAATGGAAGTAATTAACAGAGTGTGTTTGCTGTAATCGTTTTCCTTTAATGTGGCTTCTATGGTCATTCTTTGCGTGGCCTCATTTACTGTTCTGTTCAATTACACACACTCACATATCTCAATCACGTCACTAATTAGAACATCAGATTAAATAATCATGGCGGTTATCACAATTAAGTTTAGATTTGAAAGGCAACAGAGAAAACACACCTAATAAATTTATTTATTGTTCATATATTCATTATTACTATTGAAAAACAATATTATTGTATTTCCCCCTAAATTGTTCCTAATATGTACACTGAAATTCCAATCACATATACGCACACTGGTAAAACAATCAAGTCAGTTTCAAGTAGACATAAAAAAGATTTGGATAAAATATGTGGATGAAGTTCAATAGAGTTACCTTAGACACGTGGCAACAGCTAAAAACACTCCCCAAAATACAGGTACAAGTTGGATACAAACCCGAATTTGGAGGTTTCCAGTGCAGTACTCTTTTGGAGATTTGCAATATGAGGATAACAGTTAAACCTTTTCATGTTTACCTAGAATTTTAACATTGTGACACTGGTAAAAACATAAAAGCTTGGATTTCTACTTCTATATTCAGATTCCATGATGACATATCCCCAATTTATTTGATCACAGAAAGCTGGTGTTCTTAAAGATCATAGGAAAAGAATTTTCATATTTCGAAGTAAATAAATCGTAGTAAACAATTATTTTATTACCTATCAAATGCACTCAAAACAATTCTAATCACCAGCTATCACATTTCCATTAAAATGATCCCTAAATGCTTAAATCCCAAAACTTTCACGAGCCATTGCTAGTGTGTACTATGCTCACCAGGGATTATCAAGTGACGTCATATTTGACAAATATCATGTAGTGCCATAGCTTTTTGTTTAAGTGTCCTGACCAGGTGACAGATAAAATGTCAGATTCGAATGAAAGCTTGACATTCTTAGGGAAACCAAGCCATACTACTTTGAACCACTCACTAAGGTCACAGACAGTATCAGTTCTGAAAAATTAGCTGCAGCAAGTGCAGACGTGGATCCAGAACAGCCATCTGTGCTGCTGACACCAGGTCCCAGTCCCCAACATGAGTTAGATTGGTGTGAACACTATTTTGGGCCTAAATGAAGGTCATGGGAATGTAATGTTCGGTTATTATCTTATTGTGTTAGTGTTTTAAAAGGTGGGTGCACCCTTGTTTGTGGGCAGATTATTTTATAATATTTGTTGGAAAAACTCTCGAAATCAGGGGAAAAATTCTCAGGCCTTATTTCTGCATGTATTCAGTTAGGCAATATTGAATTTTACAAGGTTTCATTAAACAGTGTGATTAGAAACTGTATATAATATCCCATTTACCAGAACAAAAACCCAAGATGTCTAGATATACCAGTTTTTTAAATCTATCTTCACTAGTGGTATACCTTATTGATATAAAATGTTTCAGTGTATCTCTACACAAACAATAGAACTGTGTGACAACACATAAGTTGATACCAAACAAAACACAGTAATAAACTACTAGGACTAAGGGAAAGGAAACCTGGTGAGTTGTTATGACAAGCTCTCTGTATATGTTCCAGAGACCAACAGATGAAGCAGCTGTACCAACAGATGAAGCAGCTGTACCAACAGCACCAGATGCTGGTGAAGTGAAGAAAATTAATTTTCCAATGTGAATGCTAGCACTCAAACACTTGTGTTGGCTACTGTACTCTGTACATTGAATTACTAAACCTGAAGCAGATTGCCAATTCAGTACTGATACATTGTCCTTTGAAGAAAAATCTGAAACTGCTTACAATTTACAAATTGGGACTATCTGTTCATGATCAAACAATGGAGTTGGCTGACATCATGACAATGGACCTGTTGATAAAATCTAAATATCTTGAACATTTCCAAAAGAACAATAATGGTCTCAGACCAATTTAAATAAAAGTTAGGTTAAATAAAAGACCCATAGATCAAAATTGGAACCTTAAATAAACAAAATACTACATAATAACAATTCTTGGGAGACTAAAACATTAATTGTTTGAAATAATCATTTATAAACTTGAATTTCATGCTAAATCTAGACTTACGGACTATAAATAATAATAACTCCTAAAAACTTAGTTTTTAATTTTGTGAGTCTCCAATATGACGTTAGTTCATGTACCACAAAAGCACATCCACAGAATTTGGAACTATCGGAAAATTTGTTTACTTCAAATAAGCACAAGGTCTCTAGTCTACTAGATCCAGGGGAGATTCTACCACCTTACACTTCAAAGGTTTTATCTTAGTATACGTGATAGACCAACCAGCAAGAAGTACTTTTCTACTGGTCCCTCCATGTTTAATGTTCCTAATAAGTAATAAGGCATTGATCACATAATTTGTGACCCGATTCGATGTCGTAAAAGTTATTTACTGGCGGGAGGGGAAGTTCGGTCACAGTGCAGGGTGGATCGACCATATATATACACACACACACAAGGAAAAATATTCTTGTTGCAGGTAATGCGGCCGGGTGGCGTGAAAAATATATAAAAATGCTGGGTGGAGTATTCTCTGTATATGAGGCCGGGTGTGAAAATAAAAATCACCAAAAATTTGTGATCTTTTTTTAATCGACCATGTGCATTTGTTTACAACTTGCGTTCATCTATACTCGTGTATGCATTAATTTTATTGGCTCACTAGCTAATGACCATATAAACATTTGGCAATATGGCAACATCTGAAGTGTTTTCCATTTCATTTTCTGGTGATGGCATGAGTCAGTTAGCAAATTCTTTGCAATGGATCGGGGGTGCCTCCATGGTCTAGCAGTAGCATGTTTGGACCACAGATCACTACCACCGTATTCGAATCTTGGCGTGGGCATATCTGAAGGGTGTTTCATCTTTGTTTCATTACCTTTGGAGGTCGCTCAGCCCATTTAGCCTACCATGTGCACAAAAGTGGCCATAAAACATCATTTGCAATGGATCGACATAAGGCCCCGGGCACTAGTACTTGTAGCCAGACTACCTTCACGCCAGCGGATGTAGTATATATAAACATGTATTTAGTATGAAGACCTACAAGCAATTATTTCAGATTTGTTTCTAATCGACCATGTGAGTTTGTTTATAATTTACATTTATCTGTGCATGGATTCATCTCTAATATGTGTAAGCAGTTATTTTATTTGGCTCACCTGCTAATATCCATCACCTTATAAACATTCAGCAATATGGCAGTGTCTGAAATGCTTTCCATTTCACTTTCTGTTAATGGCACGATTAAGCTAGCAAATTCTTTGCAGTGCATCGACACCACTCATACATTCTATGAAGCCGAAGAGGAACGTCTGGCTCAGAATCATATGGTAGGTCTATTTGAGATAGACCCACAACATATGAAAGTTTACATCAGTAAATCAATTAATACTATATAATAGTGCTTGTGTGTTTGTCAAGCCAAAGGACCCAGTGACATAGAATGAACCAACCTTTTCCATTAACCACAGAGAAACTATTCAAACCACACTTGTATTCTGTCCACATATCGAGTAAATTTCTTGTTCACTGACTAGTCTTGCATCAAACAATCAATGTGAGTTCCTGGGTAACCAGGTCACACCTGGGTTTTGTGCATCAACTTCTGCTTCTTCAAGCCAAAATGTCTTTACCTTGATGATGATGAAAGCAGAAAAAGCAACCTAATATTGTCACTTTGACAGCATACTCTAGGCATGGAATCTCCTGCTGACTAACAGCTGTAGCTCCATAGAATGGACACACTATAGTTCTAAGTTAGGATGTACCACCGTTTGTTCATATTGTGCCAACAAGGATAGAAGAATTGTTCCTAACGTCAAAAAGACATTTAAACTGTCTTAACCTGTGTGTGCTGTGTCGTGCCAAAAGAAAGGCCCCATAATGGCTATGTTGTAACTTATTTGTATTCAAATGAATGGACATGTTCATCATAATATATATACAACTGGGCAATTCACACAATTGCTGCCACATCTTTTTTTATAAATGCCGATAATAATTTTTTATATCAAATTCCTGCCTGGTGAACTTTCCCCCCCCTCCCCCACATTACCCCCAACAAACATTTTATTAAGGCTGGCCCAAGTATAGTCTTTTGAAATGTTGACACCTAATGGCCAAAGTTCAAATTTTGACACTGCCAGTTCAGTCGGTGTATAGTTGTAAATTTTTCAAAGTAAACACAAAACAATTATTGAAGTGTCTACATGTATGTTAGCTGTACGTTTAGACATGTAGTCTAAATGTACGTGAAAATGCATGCACATCTGTTTTTGTGTGAGGATGTGCGATCATCTGTTTTTCAAACGATAATGGTGGAGTTACTGTCTATCTTGCTATTTATATTTGTTTATTTAGTTACAACTATTCTAACATTTCACTACTGCACAGCTTTATCTATAGACTGTACGTCCATCATTTGAAATATGGACAGGGTATAACCTGTCACCCCATCCTGGCAGATTGTATGACTGTGTCACTGTGTTGACACTGAGACATGTCGTAATATGTACCCCCCAGAAACAAATGTTTCTCATATTGTAAATTCCTAGCATTATTTTCCGGACGCAGAACACTCAATAAATCACAATAATGCTTACCACCAAATAATTTACATATAGTATAAGCTGCTGATTTATAACATCCAGTTAGTAAACAACCCATGTGATTGGTTAAATCCTTTGGGGTGTCACACATCAATAATAATGGGCATGAATTACCTAGTAACACACACTATAATATAAAATAGGCTGTTGTTACGTATCCGAGCATCGGAATCGTGTTTGTTGATGATAAAGATCCGAGCACTCTGCGCGTTCACCAAGTTTGGGTGTTTCCAGTGCTCAGAACAGCAAGCCGAGAATCGGAATCGTGTTCGTCGGTGATAAAGGTCCAAGCATTCAGCATCTGAACCATACATCATCAATATTATTACAAAATCTGAGCAATTTCATGATCATTTTTAATTTTTCATCTGGTCGCATCACTGTCAGGAATGCAGTTGTAATTACAGCTACTAGCGTTTAATAAGGATATTAGATTAAGTCTATTATTAGACATTATAATCAGATTAAAAAGAAAATCTGACATTTATAATTCTAAGAAATGCATGGTTCCCGCAGCCAAGAAAATATTATTTTCTACAGGTATACTATTTATTCATTTCTTTATTCTAAGTGGGGGTTTTCCAAAGGCAGTATTTTTTCCGTGAGATTTTGTCAAATTCAAAGACATTTCCAGGACCGGGAAAATGAATTTATTATATTCCAGGATTCCTACGATGTACTGATCATCTATTTCTTTGATTTTCGTTTGTACCTCTTCAAAACTATCAAAAGCATCTTCTACTTTCAACCCAAATATAACAACTACATGCTCAGCCGCCATATTTGAGCAGAAGTAATAGCAATCAAGGAATAATTGGCGCATGCGTATTGAGTGCTCGGACCTATAAAACGCTGAGGTACAGGGTTCCGATGCTCGGATACGTAACCATTTCATACAAAATACACTAACTTTTTAGATGTATCAAAGCATCCAGAATCCATATAAATTACATAAGCATTAGGGGGGTTAAATCCATAATAAAATAAACCAGTGTTATAAGCTTGTATATTATTAACAGTAAGTTTGAAATTGAGTGGCGAATGGGCTCGACCATGAGTGGCGAATGGGCTCGACCATGAAAACGTAAATTTTAGGTGGCGAAAAGGCCTCGGACCGGCTCGGTGGCGAGTGTTCCTGTTCCCTCTCAGATGTATTAACAGTAAATCATATAATATGCATTTTTCAAACTATGCAATGTACAAACTATCATTTAATAAACACACAATATGCTGTACCAAAAAGTGATAAAACACCTAATAAAAACACTGTCCTAGTATTTTCAGTAGATCTATGAACGCGAAAAAACAAAGAATCAAGATGGCGTGTTAGAACGCAACACTAGGGCAACAAATTACGCCGAATCATCTGGGTACACTAGCTTTGGCTACCTAAAAATATGTTATGTGAACATACCGAAGTAAAATTATAATATGTTTTCTATGTTGTTAATATTACCTGGCCGAATTCGCCAACATCAGCATACAAATCTATACCGTCTGCATCCGCCATTCTGTATCAAATAGCCTCGTTTTAGCTATTAAACCAATCCACCGATAGAGGTCGCCACCTGAACAGGAGCTGTCCTGGTTTACATCAACATGAAGTGTAAATACAATAATAGATTGCCTATTGATGAGGCATTTATGGTCAATGCATCTTATTTTTCCCTCCTGTCTAACTAAAAGTGTACGGATTGTATTTAGCCCCCTTAATTGTTGTATAAGTAAAATATTACATGAAGGCAAAATAATAAAGGAAGTTTATAAAAAAAGTTTGGATCAAAATAGACTGATAGAGTTTTTGTGTTCACACTTATTGAATATTATCGACGTGTTGTTCTTAACTAAACATGGCTTCTCGGGTGAAAAAAAACCGTTAATATAAATTTCAAAGCTTTATTAACGTCAGCATGTAATCCATCATAATAAATCAAGCATAACCGGTTGTTAAATTTTTGAGTATCCGCAATCTCTGTAAACCGTCATCCTCTGTCATTTCATTTTCATATTCACTGTCTAATCCATGAACATCACCATTGTCATGAAATTGTCTATTTCAAAGTTTGGTATTACATCCTCCTCTTCCTGATCTTCCTCCTCTTTATCATGTGTCTCCTCAGCCTCTTCCATAGATCCAATCACCTGTTCCTCTCCACTCTTGATATGTTCTTCATTATTTCTCCATAAATTCACCACCAGTCACTGGTAGTTCAACTGTCTGAAGTCTAGCCCTCTTTAATTTTGACTCACTATCCACGAGGGCTCCTCTTACGTTTTCTGCCCTTTAACCATACTTGGCTGGACATGTCAGCTGAATGGTCATCAGATCATTTAATGCTCTATTTTAAAATCAGTTAAGAGATTAATCAACTGATAAAGAACCTAGATTAACCTACTTCCATGTTTGATCTTAGATAGGCGGATTAGATTATAAGTAGACTTAATTCATAATAAACAAAAAAACTAAATGTAATTAATAATGTATGGTTCATATTTATTTTGGCCTGCTTCAACTTGTCTTCCATAAAAATGAGTCTTTATCATGTCCGATTATGTCAAAGCATCATCAATCTTAACATCACTGTTTTGAGGTATGTCCTTGAAGTGGGTTGTTATAACCTCAATATCACTGTTTCCAAAATCAATCCTATCATTGTTGTCATGTTATGCCCAAGCAGTAAAATCTTCAATTCTTGTGGTTTCCACAGTTCCATATTTGGTGTCAACAAACCTGACTTTAAATGCACATATTATTTTCTTCGTGTGAAATACATTGATTTAAAAAGTGTAAAACCCTTTTAAATATCATAATTTTAATAGACACATAATAATTCAATAAAACGTTACATACATGTAGTTTGTCTCTGGGCAGCATTCAATATTGATAAATGGAATCATCGTGGATATTCGGTAATATCCTACCTTTGGCCAGTCAAATGCTGTCATTCATAAGTTGTTTGTGACGTCACCACTCTTTGAGCATGCGTGCCTAAAATATCACATAATTAATTATCCACATAGCTGCCATTTCAAAGTAATCCATGATAAACAATTTTTTTGCGGTGTTTCTAACCACACAAACAATGTATGTATTATGTGCAAGACAAAAGTGACGGAGTTATCAACCATTAAAATGAAAGTAATTACTATTGGAAAAATCTGAAAATGATATTGGACGCCAAAGAAACACTTTAACCACAACACATGTCCACTTTTCGGGCATGGCGTCAGTTACTCGTTTTACGCAACAGATCCACGGTCAGGATATTGACGAGCAATAAATTTAAGCTATTCATGGTGCATGAAAACCCAGGATTTTCGGCAGCTTTTTTATTGGTTTTGTTTATTTGGTAACATTCCAGTGCAGTATCAAAAAGATGAACACACCGCTTACATATGTACATAGTTATAACTATAAGTTAGATATCTCATCAATTTTTCGGTGTGATTTGAAAGTCCGTTTGCGCTTAATTTTTTTTGTATTCTGTTTAAGATCTAGTAGATAGTTTGTCAACTTTAAATTTCGGTACACTTGACTCCTTCATTCCTTTTACAAATATCCACATTTTTAACAAACTAACATACCGGAAAAACATGACACAAATTGAAAGAGACAACCGCTGAAATTCTCGCTGATGGATTTTAGCATGTACAACTTTTGTCTTTGCTCGGAAGGCTTATCTACATATTCAGATAAATTGCAGAACATTGGTGATTCGGGAAGACGCGAATTCCAATTGTGACGTTGCCAGGTTACGTCAATTTGATTCATAGCCGGAAGATTCTAGATTTGACGGAATATCGCCAATTAAGTTATTTGTGTGTTTGTTCTTTTATATGTTACAAGTTAATAAACAAATCATGAGCTTCGTTATTTGTCGGGTAGCGGTTTAAAAAAAATAGCTTTTCCATTAAAATGGACACTAAACCGTCAGGTCGAGTACTGTAGCACTGACACTAGACCGGTCCTTGAAACACTGATCCCGGTCGAGTGGCCGAGCATTAATGTCGCATACTGTATATATTAAATTTTAGTGTATGAGATTAAAACTATGATATATCAGTTGTCAAGATGATGAGTTTTAAATAAGAAAGTGTCATGCAGGGCCCATATATGCTGAACTGATGATGATATATAATTGATGTTTTACGGCCACTTTTGTACACATGATAGGCTAAATGGGCCGAGCGGCCTGCAAAGGTAATTAATGGAGCGAAGTCAAAGATGAAACACCCTTCAGATATTCCCACGCCGAGATTCGAACTTACGTGGTAGTGATCTGTGCATGGTCCAATTGACGCGCTACTAACTAGAGCTAGGAAGTAGGCGACCCGGCCCATATGCTAAACTGAATAGTTTTAAATTTTGATTATGGCAAAGCTATTTCATTAGATCGTTTAATAATAGTATGATTGTTTTTATTAGCAACCCAACATATCAGTATTATTAGTGTTTTAATATACAATCTGGAATTTCTAATTATCTAATTATAAGCATATATGTAGATCAATAATTTAATATACCGAGCTGCGTGCGTTTTAGGTTAGCAGTGTACACGTGTGATAATGCTATATATATATATATATATATATATATATATAGCAGAACGAGTCGTGAATTATAAATATAAACTATGGATGATTCATCAGGGTTTATGAAATACAGAAAATTAAAGTGGCGCTTTTCACTAGATACTCGATCATTATATATGTGAGGCATGCGTCTCAACAGGATTCCCTGAGTTTATTATTATTCAACATAATTGTGTGGTGTGCATGTCTGTGTGTGCGTGCGCGCGCGCACGCGCGGGGGTGGGTATATATATATATATATATATATATATGAATGACATTCTCCTTTTTAACATTATACCAGCTAGAAAAAGATGGTAACTGTATCTATATATGGTTTTGTAATTTTTATCATCTGATATATTTTTCGGTAAATTTAGTCGTCGCCGGTAACAAACCATATATGGAATGGTAAAATACTTTGTGTCTGAGAATGGTTGTTTACCAATTCACTTTTGAGTTTTAGGCAGGAAGAGACAATCATACTTAGGGGATGGGACGATTCTATTTTAAAACAATTAATCCACAAATTAATTTACCATTTTTACAACGTTAACATTTACATGTGGTGTTACCAATATACTGGAACCATAATGATCCAGAACTTTGGTTGTTTTGTTTTTCGGGGAGAATCCCCAGGCTGTCGCTTATTCAGCACAGCCTTTAAGTTGGGGTGGTTGAGAAATTCCTCCCCCACCACTCGCAGTATGGAAAGAAGAAGCAGAAATACACTGAGGGTGGTCACTGCCAGAGTGCTTTAATTTACGTCCTCAGGGGGTCTTTAACGCCCTCCTTTATTTTCAATAATTCAGTGGAGACGATAGCGCCATTTAAACGTGATAAGCCATCCACAATATTGTGAGCCGAGAAATTAATTTCTGGAAAAGTTTCGACCTCTTGCTGGGATCGAACCTGTGACCCTTGGCACCAAGTGCCGAGTGCTTAACCGCTAGATCACCGGCGCTTACTGCAGTCACTGCAGAACTTTGGTCCCTTTAACATATATATATATATATATATATATATATATATCAGATACGCACACCGACCGTAGCACCCGAAGTGAGCGTTTAACCAATTAAATGGTGACACCAGCACATAGCATACCGCACATAACACACACGCGTTACACCTGTAATCTATATAGATATATTGCTATTTAGGAATTAATTAATTTTATCATCTCACTGGGAGTGGGAATGCCAATCTGGTTCAAAAACTTACCCTCCTCTCCTAAAGCTGTGAGTACTATAGCCTGTCTCCAGACCTAACTGTTTTAATAATCATTTGAGATCTTTTGTAAACTTACCACATGTAATTAAGTGGTTTAGTAGTCAGCAGGGTTGTAAAAGTAAATACAGGATCTGACCCCTGCTGGACGGAGCTAAGTAAATACATTCGTTTCAAGGCTCCTACTGGACAGTGGAATATAAACACATCCTTGATAATTACAAAATACACGTTTACATGGGGATACACGGAAGACTAGGATCCACCACGTGATATCATCAAATATCTCTTTAGCTTTTTTTTACCACGTTAACGATGATGATGATTGGTGTTTTACGGCCACTTTTATGCACACGGCAGGCTTACATGTGGTGTTACCAATATACTGAAACCAAATTGATCCAGATGTTGTTGAAAGTGTGATCGACCGATAACTCACTCACTCACTCACTCACTCACTCACAAATACAACCCACCCACCCACTCACCCACCCAAGATATCCTTCATATTTATGTTGAAAGCATTTTCAATCGACAAACACACTAAAGCTCACATTATATACTGATATAACATTCTAGGGCGCTGTACTTAAGATTATATAGATTATATATATATATATTTAAATATATATTTAAATATATATATATATATATATATATATTCACATTGGAATTTATAATAAAACAATTACTCGTTTAAAGATCATTCGTCCCTGACATTGTTCCCATCAGAATCACTCATAATAGTCCTGTTTTTTGAAGCCATGTTTAAGAACATCAGTTTGTCGAGTAGCAATATCGGATGTAGGACAGTTGCTCATCTGGACACACTCACCAAGCAAATGAAAAAGTGGACATTTGCTCACCAGTGAATTTTTAATGAGAGAAAAAATGCATATAATTATGTTAATAAAATAATCTCTGAACTTTAATTACCTAATAATTAGTAATATTCATCCCAACAATTATATAGGTAATAGGATATACTAAGAAATATATTTCTGAATTAAAAATTATTTAATTTAAAAAATAAATTCTCATTAAAAATTGACGGTGAGCAAGTGTCCAGTTGAACAACTGTTCGGTGAGCTACTGTCCGTACTCCGAAAATTAAATGCATAAAATAACCAGCCTGCGTGTAGACGTTTGAGTCTAGAGATCTTGAGGCTGAGTTGAGTGTCTGTAATTTTGCCATTGGATTTCAAAGAGTCACTGAATTTATCACTATACCAGGCATTGATTTTTTGTACGAGATTTGTTATAATTTATATTTGTTTGCTGAGAATAGAAAAATAATATGAAAACATTATATTTTACACCTCCTTATATACAGTTTGATGTAACCTTCTCATCACGTTAATTGTGAGTTATCTTTAGCTTACATATCAGTTACCTTTGTTGTCATTCTATCAAAGTTGAGATCTATTTAGAATGGAATTACTCGGTACATAAAGGCCAATGATCTAGTCTGCTTCAGATTTGGTAATGGCTGGTGAATAACTTGTGCTTTGAAATATGGTTTTTCATTAATGACCTAGAAAAGAAAGCAAAAATTCGACATTTTTTGGCTGTCACCAATATGTTCAAAATGACGAAAAATTTGTCGCCAAATTAAACTAAGTATACATATTAGCCTTTAATACGAAGACAAATGTGTGATGGCTACACAATAGAGGTCTAAAATCCGTCAGCAGTAATATCATCATTTTTTTTCTATTTCAATTACTGTGGCATTTTCCGGGTATACGTCTTTGTTAAAATGTGGAAATTTGTAAAAAGGAGTGAAGGCGCCTAGTGTATAGAAATTTAAATAATACATCAATTAGTTATGTGGGTAGAAACGTTGCAACAAATTTTGTATTTCGTGGATCAGTTTGAGCTGGCAGCCATCTGGATAATTAATTATGCGATATTATATACACGCATGTTCAGTGAATGTGAAAGGTTATTGAATGCTGCCAGGAGACAAATCCCGCGTACACGCCTTTTTATTGAACCATTGTGTTACAATTATGATATTTAAAAGGTTTTTACGTTTTTAAATCAACGTATTTCACACAAAGAAAACGATATGTTGAAGATAGTGGATAAATCTAAAAAGAATATTGAGAACCAAAGAATTGCTTTAACGTGTATTGTTGTATTAATTAATTTTCATATAGGTCTGAAGTATGTAACTTTTGCGCTCACTCGGTCTAGTGTTCGCACAGCAGGTCTAGTGTTAAAATATCTTACTAGACCTGCAGGTCCAGTAAGAATATAAGTTAGTTTCATGATTCATCGAGGAATAGTGAGTTTCTCAAGTAATTTTTATTAGAACAAGCGGGACGATATATATAAAAAACCTTTAAAACTCATTTTCAAAATGAGTATATGTCTCACTTGTCTCGTGCTTACCGTAATAGCAATTCTAGATTTGTAAACTATGCCAATATACCCACCACGTGTGCCATTTATACAAGCAAGATGATCAAACTCATAACCTTTAGGAACAAATTCATTTATTGTAAGTTGATTACTTTCAGTTCCAAGTCACGTTTTAATGTGGGCTAAGACATCAATACCTTACGATGCAAGATAATAAGCCACATATATGGCATTATATGTGAAGGAATATTTGAAAAATATTCCATATAGGGACCTCAACATTCTGATTATCATGTAATTAGTCAATAACATGCAGGTTATGAAAATTAATAAACCTTGATAAATCCCTGGCTGGCTTACATGGAAGGTGGACAATAACTGTAATATATTTAGAACTTAAAATTGGAAGACAATGTCTTAATGATTTAATTGATGTTAAATGTACCCTCATCAACTCATTCTTAATTAGAAAAATAAGATTACTGATACCTAAACAAAGACTATAGTGATAAATACCCATCTTGTGCTTAGCAGTAATTACTTCAGTAAAACAAAGCAATATTTCCTGAAGTAGATCTCAACCGAAGCTGCAACAAACATTCATTACTGACAGCAGTCACACACACACACACATATAACATAATAATCAAAATTTTTAAAGTAGATGGCTTCAAAAGAAATATCAATTAGATCAATCAATTTCAATTTGCTATGGTTGAAACAGATGTTATATAAATGAAGGGTTATGGGAGGTGATTGCATCCATTTGGTTCAGCTACACTAAAAGTAGGATATGGTTTAAGTCTGGTCATTGGGATCTTCAATAGTGAGAGATTATCTGATCTCAGTTGACGATCAGACTGTTTAAATTGTACTAGTTTACACATACAAGGTGGAACTAATTAATCCATGAACTGATTTAATTTATGTATATGATGAGAAGTATTTTGAATATAATCCCTACGTACGTCGTTTTACTGGTAACCGAGGCTCCTGATTAACTGAATTGATGATAATGATACATCATCAACATGCAGAACATTAATTGTCTGTAACAGCGTGGAGATATAGCGAGATGATGCTAGAATGAGCACATCCTCTTTATTATCACTGAGTTTCAAGAGATTAATTGCTTCCAGGCCATGATCTAAAGAGATACATGTATTTAATTCTGTAAGTTTGCCCATGTTCCATGTAAAACATACAATCTCAAATTATTCCAATTTATACAAATTAATCCACTGAAAAATATAATACTAAAGTATATACATGTGTCAATGCAGATCTAGCAAAAATATTATTTAAAAAAACATGTTAAACAGACATTCTCAAATGATTGCACTTGATAAAAACTAATGCACTAAATAAAACATGAAAATAAAGTAGATGTCAATGAAGATGTAGCAAAAAATTATATTAAAAAAAAAGTTAAACAATTGTAAAGACAGACATCTTCACATATACCTTATTTTAGATAATATTATTATACAGATCTAGTACAAATCACAGTCACACAAGCAGAGATCTACACATCACTATCACTGGTGGTCTTTCATATAGTTCCATGTTGCAGACTTTGACGATTTCAGCAGATCATGCTGAAATGCATAGCACGGCTCATCCATGTTGATTTTACATGAAAGCCAAGCTGTGATCGAGCATCGGTATCAATCTTGTGGCACATGGAGAAGACGCGTTCGCTATCAGGATTGTTGTTGGCGATTACCGACATTGTTGTCATGAGATCCGCTAAATATGGAAAGCGCATTCCACCAGTAAATGTCTTCTTCCTTGCCATCTGTACCCAGAACGTGTCGACACGACTATCAGCAGTGTTCATCAGCAGGTAGTCCTGAAACTCAGCGATCAGTACGTCATGATGTTCATCTGTCACGATGTCAAAGCGAATAGCCAACTGACGATGGTGAGCTCTAGGACTCCAGAAACGCAGAGTCGGGATTAAGTGCAGTAAGATCCCTCAACACGTCATCGTGGAATGGGAAGATCTTGATCATATTGTTGACAACCGTAACGTAGAACTTGCGCACACTGTCAAAGATCCGTGTCGCAGTGACCTCTTCCAAATCATCCTCATCGCTTGCCAGCATGGACAGATGTTGACCCAGAAAACACGTGACAATTAAAGAAATTATTACACACCAACCTTGATAAAACTAGATATTTTTTGTTTGGCTTTCATTAAAAACCGGGAGATTTCCGGGAGGCTCCCGACAAAACGGAGTAATTTCTCGGCTCACAACATTGTGGGTAGCTAACCACGTTAAAAGGCGCTTCCGTCTCCAGTGATTTGATTAAAATAAAGGGGGATGTTTAGACCCTGTGAGGTCGTAATACACTCTGGCAGTGACCACCCTCGGGTTATTTCGGCTCCATCTGTCCGTACTGCTCCACTGTCTGTGAGTGATGGGTAGGAGGTATGAACAACCACTTACAAGGACTCCACCTTAGAGGCTGTGCTGAACAAGCGACATCATGTGGATACTCCCCGAAATAATATAATATCCTGGGGTCAACCCTCAAACTTTAACAAACGATATGAGAATGAGATCCTATTAATATATTCTAAGACCTGGACGTGTAACCGCCAGGAAGAACATTTAATAGAATAAGGCGTAATCTTTTGATATCTTAAAATAATATCTAGAACGAGTTCTGCCAAAATTATTATCCATGTCATTTAATTCTATTATACTATTTTATTTACTTGAATATAACAGCATATCATCCCATATGCTAGACTCTATAGTTACAGTAACAGTTAGTACGTCAGACCTTCGTTTATTTAAATTTTTATTTAATATTTTATAGATATTATACTTTAAAAATAATTTTAGTTATTTTAACTTCTTAATTATTATTGTCGTTGATATGAGAAATCAGAAAGGACTGTAACCGGAGCCTGTTTCGTGCAAATTAAAATAATCACAACGGTCTACATGGTGAATTTATCATAAAATTGTGTCCGATACCATCAAAGCATCGAAATGATTCGGTTACATATAATACGGGTGCCGAAATGACGAGCAAAATAGAGAACTCTTCGTAGCGTAACAATATCACTTCCGTAAACTTTTATCATAGTAACTAATACACTAATATGTCAGATCCAGCCCCAGCTAGGCGTAAATTGCCACCACTTGGTCAAACCGGTAGTGATGTAGGCTCACTGGATCGTACTCCGCGAAAGAAGAAAAAGAAAAGGCCACCAGCGACTGGTGATTCTCCAGATGGGGAAACGCACAGCCCAGGTAGAGCTCTGCCCAAACCAGGTTCTGCCAGATCGTTGACGGAGAGCGAATCTAACCTAGAAACAGCTAGGTCAGGTCGAGTTATTCCATCTAGACCAAAGTCCAAGAAAACAAGGCCATCAGTTAATACGGATACTCTCGAGGATATAGAAGACGAAGACGAGAGTCCACGACCACAAAAGAAGAGGACAAAACCTAGAGTAAGCTCTAAATTTGAGATTTTTAATTGATGTGGTAGATCTATCATCTAGTCCTAGACAAGTAGACTACTCAGTCTACTGGAGTCTACTGTCGTCTGTACCGGCCCGTTTAAAAAAGAGACCTCCCCATTTCGCAACCGTACCGTCAGACTTGTTGTTGTAAGATGTAAAGATGAGCTTCCTATTTTTGCAACCACTTGATTCAGCACAGTATAATCAGATCATTATAAATTTGACCGTGCACCATTTTGTAAACTATGAGAAGTTGTTGAATCGGTTTGCTTCCCATTTCGAAACTGTCCAATGACCATTTCAACAACTTCAAATAATTATAATGTACTTTTTTTCAGAATTTATTTGTCCATATATGATTCTATATAGAGGTCTATATAATTTATATTAAATTTAATTTGCTAGATAACTGACCAATAATCAGCCATTTCAATAGCAGCCAATGTCCGATGCTATACATTGTCTAGTCTACAAACCCTTGTCGTTTATTTAATGGCAGAAAATAGGTCAGCTACTTTGGTTTTGGGGAAAAGGTAGTCTTGAATACTCCATTTTCCCCAACTTTTTCAGGGGAGAGTTCCTAAACCCCCTATCCAATGGAGAAGGGCCACTACTGTGTTACTGTGACTACCACTACCCCATAGCCTATCCCCCTCCCTCCATCCATACCACCCTTCAGCAATGATGCGGCAATGGCATCTCTGGGGTTTTACAGGCCACCACAGGTTAACTGCTGCCTACTTTTTGTAAGGGGTCATCTATTCCCTACTGACAACAGGGTTGGCAGGTTTAACTGCTGGGTTGGGCTAAACCCGGGTTAAATTCATTTTTAGGCATAATGCACCACTAATTGATTCAAGAAAACCAACTAACTGCAAATTAAACATTTATTGTCTATGTTGAGCACACAAAACAATAATAAAAGTGCTGGTGCTGGATGTTTCAAACCAGATGTGCTTACAGCATACATGTTAGTTAAGTCTTCCGCATTCAGTAGGAGACTCCCGCAATTACATCAAATCTCCTGCACAGGAAACCTGATCTCCCACAATTTCAATGAAACCTAAGTGAAAAAATTCAAAATTAATTCTGATTGGCCGTTTTCTATAACACGCTTGGGCATGCAACATAATGATTACATATTTCTTGCACATGGTCTCGGTAAACAAACGTGTCTGGGCTTGCCGCTTTAAATCAAATTTGATTGGCTGTTCCCCCCACATGATCTGCAAATCAAGTGTTATAAGGCGCCTGATTCGCTGTTCTTTGCTCTGAAACAATGAAAATATGGCGAAACACACATCTGATTTGCCATGTGCTAGTTCTGCGAAGAAAAGAAAATATGCTGCAAACTATCAACCAGAATGGGCAACTCACATGGATTTTATATGTGCTAGGGAGCGATGTTTGCATACTGCAAAATGTGCAACATGCACATGAATGTATCGTTCGGTGGCAAGTATGAAATTTGTTCGCCATTTGAAGTCGGCAAGTCACAGTACATTGAATACTGCCACAAAGACATCCTTCTTTGTAACTTCAAAAACGACGGACCTCTCCGCCAATGTGTTAACTGCTGGGGTAAAGTTTGCGCAATTCGTTGCCAAGCACAATCTACCATTTTCGGTGGCTGATTATTTCACAAAATTGGCCAAGCAGTTGTTCCCCAATAGCAATATTGCAGGGAAGTTCACGTTGGGCCATATGAAGACCACCATGATCGTCAAGAAAGCGTTGGGCCCTCGTCTTGATGCCAACGTTGTCCAGCTGTCAGAACCACAAATTTTCATTGCTGACTGACGAAAGTAATGACCAAGGCAGTGAAAAGACACTGGCGATACTCATCAAATTGTTCAACCCAGGGCAGTGACACAATTTGTCGATATACCGATCTGCAATATAGGCACCGGAGCGAACATATTTGAAACGATCGACAGCTGTTTCAGGTATTTACTGATTTTTTTCAATTGTAAATTATTAAATTTTGTGAATATGATCATTTCATAACATTTTAAATGTCTAGCTGAGGCTTTGTCATTGAACTGCAGTAACTGAATTATTTTGATTAGTAAATACATAAATTTCCTTTTTCATATGGCCTATTGATTCACATATTGCCTGAGCTTCTTATTGTTACTGTGTAAAGTGTAAGACATGCATTGGTATCATTTATTTATGTCAGTACTTTCTTTCAGTACACAAGGAATCCTTTGAAAATCCATTGATATTATTTACTTATGTCATTTAATTATCTTTCGGTACACGAGGAACTCCTTGGATGAATCTCATCACGTTTTCATTGGGTAACTGCAGTGTTATGAAAGGCTGACACAACTCCGTGCTATCCTGGATCAGGAACATCCAGCCAGAGGTCCTCGACATTAGATGCATCTGTCATCTGGCAAATCTCTGTTGCGTGTGTGCTGTCAAGCAGCTGCTGATGCCAGTGGAAGAGCTGCTGATTGACGTGTACTTCCACTTCAAAGAATATCGCGAATTTCTGGAGTTCTGTGACTGGGCACCTTTAAAGATCCTGAAGTATGCCTGCATGAACACGGTGGCTGAGCTTGGAAAAATTGCGTCAACCGCTTTCTGCAGCAGTGGCCCACACTGCTAAGCTACTTTGAAAGCCACGAGGATCGTGAACGGCCAGGCCGTGTGAAGCGATGTGCCGACTACCTTGCTAGTGTGGAGATGAAGGTGTACTTCATGTTCCTGTCTTTCATCCTTGAGCCATTGAATGCGTTCAACATGATCTTCCAGACAGATGCTACGCAGATCGCCATCCTCATGCCCGAGATGAACTATCTTCTTTGCCTCTTCATGGCGAAATTTGTGTTGATGCGTGTCATTAAATCTGCTACAGATCTGACAAAGTGTCTTTTCCTAACAGGTCTGTACAGCTGGATGTTGGCATGGCTATGCCGACCATGCTGGCAGACAGTGATGATGACTTGGCTGACAGCACAAGTATGCAGATTTTCAAGAGTGTGCACCACTTCTACATTGCCATTGTCAAGAAGATGGTGAAGATCTTCCCATTTCACGACACAGTGCTGAAAGATCTCTCTATGTTGAATCCAGACCCCAAGTTGCGCAACACGTGGAGTCCAACGATGGTGAGGAATTTGACCACTCATTTCAGCAAGGTGGCAGATGATGAAATTGAACATCTTATGGAAGAGTTCCAGGACTATCAACTGAGTCTGGATGACGATCTGCCAGCTGTTAAGAGTGACAGTCATGTCAACATGTTCTGGGCTGAGATGGGTCGGAAGAAGATATTTGTGGGGGCAGTGAGGTTTCCACTGCTATCACATGTGATGACGACACTGTCACTGAATGCACATAGCAATGCAGACAGTGAATGTGTGTTCTCAATGGTCCGAAAGATCGACACAGACTCGTGTTCACAGCTCAGCAATGACACCCTCCAATTCCTGCTGTCTTGCAAGATCAACACAAATGATCCATGCCATGCATTTGTCCCAGACAAGGATCTTTGCATGGAACTATGTACGGGAACACCAGTGAAGGAGTGTGTCTGGGTGACATGAACGTTTTTCTTTTCTGTTGATCGATTTCATGTAAACTGTTGAGTAATAATAAAATTTGGTATTCACTGTCATGGAAAGTATTATGTTACCTTAGACCACCTGATTTATGTATAAATCCCTTATTTATGTACAATGCCCGATTTTCAGAGACCCTCTGATTTACGTATAAAAGCCAGATTTTCCGAGACCCTCCGATTTACTTATAAATCTCCCACATTGGCATTTCCAAAACTTAACATGTATGGCTTACATGTGTAGCTTTAAGGACACCGTACAGGGTCACCAGGTCTACCACCCTTAATAGTAGCCATATTTGAAAACTCCTTTAACAGCAGCAAAATATTTAGAAATTATTCAGTGTATAGATTACTTTGAGAGACAATGAGATTATAATTCCCCTCTTTATATCCCTTTGGTTGTATGGAAGCCACATATGAAATTAACAATGTGTAAATATTTCACATGGGAATGTTACAACATGGATTCATAGAAGCTATTTTATACTATTTTCCTTTATATAATCCTACATAAAATTGCCAAGTAATTTTAGTAGATACCTTGATCACCTGTCACCTAGACGATTAAATGAAGCCACTGGCACTGCATGGTCAACCACAGTTTGGTATACCGGCATTATAGTCAAAGGCAGTGCACGTTCTAATTGTTTCTGGTTATCCAATTGCCGAATAGATCAATTCACCTCCTGGGCTACAGAAGCCAATTTAACAAACAAGCTCAACCAATCATAGAACAGATCAATTGGTTTAGCCACCAACAAATAATAACATTTTATATAATTACTACAGTGTAATAGTGTCTAATTGTTTCCACCAACAGCATAATATCTCAAATATTAAGATTATGTTGATTGGTGCAAATTGTCAGCATCTTAACAACATCTTAAAAATACATACCAAACAATTACTGTTCATGTTAATGAACAATTACTGACTCAGGTCATCCAGTCAGATACTATTGCAGGTGCCAGTGTCTCGGCTCAAGTCATATGGTGATTGTACGTTTAGTGTTGCAGCCCCCACTTTGTGGAATAAGTTGCCGGCAAATATCAGAAATGCGTCGACTCTTGAAATTTTAAGTCTCTTCTAAAAACACACCTATTTAAGGTCGCTTTCACAGATAAATAATTATTATCTTTTAAATCATTACAGGGTTTTTACAGACATTATTTGGGGTATTATTAAATTACATATTATTTGTACAGCGCCTTTGAATGGCTCCTGCTAGAAAGGGCGCTTTATTAAATATATATTATTATTATTATGTGCATAAAATGTATGAATTTGTGAGTCAATATACTGTATTTTGAGAAAAACCAGTTTAACCCGGGTTAAACTAGTAAAACCCAGGTTAAACTGGTTTAGCCCAGTCCAGCCCAGTGGGTTAAACCTGGGTTTTACTAGTTAAACTCCAACCCTGACTGAAAAGGCTGAATAATACAGAAAATTTAGAAATAACATCACAACATTTCATTGCCATATGGTTGCTAAATGGGCAGAAATTCTTAATTCCATACCCATTTTTAAACAGGACTGTCCTGTTTTGAAACATCTGTGTTTGTCAAAATGGTCAGTAACAACACTAGTCTACTATCTTAATTTATTAGAGGTACATGTACTAGTCTTGTAGAACTAAAAAGGTCACATTGATTGAAGACTTGACAGGAGTTTTCACCATGGAACCCTTTTCTTTGCCAACTTCATTGTTCCTCTATTGAAACATCCTCCATTTCATGAAATGGGCCTTGTTTCCAAGGTAAGAAAGAAAGGTCTGTTTCATGCATAAATTCTTCATTTGTATTCTTTCTCCATTTCTTGGAAACAAAGTCCTTTCGTGAAACGGAGTCCATTTCATTGTTTCTACAAAAACAGCATATATGCCACCCACGTTTGTTAAATACTGTTAATCAGAACCACTCTCCTTGGGAAACAATTTGATTTTACTCGTGTCTTATTTGCATTTCACATTTCGGTTTCTGAGTTATGATTTCATCGAAGTTATCATTCACTACATGCATGTTTTCATCAATCACTCAACTGCAATAATTGCTAAATCCAATTCCCATTAAGACCATAGAGAAGTAGTTAACAACTCAACTGTTTTATAATTGCAACCAATGACCATCAAATTTAGAATCTCTTATCATTGTTTGTTACATGGACAAATGATACGAAGACACTTTCTGAGATTAGAACCAATTTGATATATTAGGTATTTAATATGACATTGTATTATTACAATTTGTATTGAATGGAGTAAGCCTAACCCCAGCACATGCCAAACCATGTGATTTACTTCACAAAGCCTTAGTTCTATATAAATATTTAAAGCCTTGTATGTTATGTGTACGCTGTAAATGAAGAATCTTAGAACTAATCTATGTAGTGCACTATGAGGTAACTGGATCATTCATATCAAGCTTATTGTTTGTCAAAATTAATCTCTTAGTAACTAGTTTATGACATTTCCAAATAGTGAGTTCTCCAAAGTATCAAAACATAGCCAAGAACTAGAGCTCTGGTTGTTTTTTGGTTGAAATCTGAGATATTGGGCAAGAAAAGGATTTAATATAGATCAATGTAAATACTTCAATATTCAGGTCACATGAACATTATGAGTTTCTTAAACATCTCCCAATACAATGCAAAGATTAATAATCTTGCTGTTAAATAATGATGCCTATTTCTAAATTATGAGTCCAAAAAGATTAAAAAATCATCAACACAGATATTTAATAACTGAAAATTACAAAATATATCATAAACTGTAAATGAACACTAGCCTAGTTCAGTATCTATGATATCGGCTTTTATTATTTTACTTACTGTAAAGTAGTTCTGTTTGTATGCATGTCTTAATTATTTCTATTAGTATTAGTAAAATAATACTTTGTAGTATTAACTGGTTAATCATTTGATCATTTCAAAGCCAAGAAAATATTTATCATAGCATTATTGTACAAAACCTTATAATCATTTTATATTGTATAACAGTGCATGTAGTGAATTATCTTACAGAAATTAGCACATTTGTTATGGTGGGTAAATGTGGTCTACAATAAGTGGTGAAATATTAGTGATGAAAGCCCTCTCCTACTGTGTGTGTGTTGAGCTCAAGATATCTGCTAATATGCTTCTATAAATCTATTTTATGGCTTTCACATGAACTTATTGTTACTGGGACACATGGTCAGCTTCACGGGTGGCTTCAATACAACCAAAGGGATATAAAAGAGACCTTGAATCATAATGTAATACAGCTGTGATGGGCAGTTAGTTAGAACGTAGGATTTGTAGCTGAACGGTTGCGGGTTCGAGGCTACGTGAGCTGCAATGCTGTCATGTGGCGACTGGTTCACTCATCCATAAAACTGAGAACCTGACAGGACGTGATGGGTATGTGTGTTCAAGTAACGCTTTGCACCTTTAATGGCAGCATGCATTGTATGCTCCCTTGGGAGTTGAGATGTGTGATGGGTGGAAACAGGTCCGAGTCAGGGATAATAATACTTTACAGTGCTTCAGAACAGGGTTACTTGATTCTGGTGCTATATAAACATGTATTATTATATTTTTACATTTTAAAATGAGTCAGTTAAACGGACAGCATAAAATTTGGACTGATAAATTTGTACATATGTATTATTGATAATAGATATTTGAAATGAATGGATCCACTTATATGTGTATAAAGGATGTGCAAGTTGCTTATAGTTACTGAATACAAATATTTCTAAATTATTTCTGTTATTACTGAACTGGAAAATAAAATGGCTATCAACATACAATACTATTTTATGTTGATGTCTATAATAATTTATATATAATTATATTAAATCAGATATATAATGATAATCCATGACTGATTGATTAAAATTAATCAAATGTAAGTTTAAAAAAATTTAAATTACAAAATATAGCAAATATATATTTATGATGTTTTTTTATGATTTCTGTTTTTATGACAGATTTATGACATTGTCATGTCACAAACAGGTTTTTGACTGTCATAAATCCAACCCAGTTACAGTGGAATGTGTTAAGCCTAACAGGTCAATTAGATTAGCCCATGGGTAATTTACTGTCAATTTTTGTTTCATAAAACAACTGCTTGAATGTTGTGATCACCCAAACATATAAATGTCTGATTTGATAACGCAATAAAAGTTAACATCCATGAATTGATTTTGGCCTTGCTGAGTCCAGAAGTGTTATTAGTATCTATAAAATTAAACTGTATATTTAAATGAATAACAGTTTTTAATAAATTTATTTGAGGATCTAATGGGATGTTATGTGCAATTGTGAGCAGACCTGGGGAAAATCAATTTCAAATGTATCTAGATAAGTTACATTCAAATATGCTCAGATACAGTCACATATTTAGATGATGATGATAATTGATGTTTTACGGCCACTTTTGTGCACAAGGTAGGCTAAATGGGCCGAGCGACCTCCAATGGTAATGAGACGAAGTGAAAGACGAAACAACCTTCAGATATGCCCACGCCGGGATTCGAACATGGGTGGTAGTGATCTGTGGTCCAGCACGCTACCGCTAGACCATGGAGGCGCCCACTCACATATTTAGATACATGATTTATGAATGTATATAGATAAGTTACAGTTATATTTCAAATGTATCTATATGGTATATGCTGTAATAATATATTTGTTCAAGCAATAATACGTTGAAAACTGGTTATACTGATGGTGACCTTGAAATTCTGGGTTTATAAATGATTTGGCCAGAACACATCAAACAATACCTAAATACAAAATGTAACCGCCCCAGGTCTGATTGTGAGTTGATTTAGTTGTATGTTGAGTTTTGTCGTCATTTTAGGGTACAGGAAGTCAGGAGCAGCTGGTTGAGAATGGCCACATTGTCAGTGATGAACCAGTTACTGGCAGATCTGTTGATAGACCAAAGAAAAAGAAAAAGAAGAAAAAAGTTGGGTGAGAAATCCATTATTTTTTATTTTCTGAAAACGTTTACCAGATAAATGGTCATCAATCTTTTTGTTTTGGGGGGGGGGGGTTTAGTTGTACCTGATTATCTTATTTTGACTAATCAGATAGATAATGGATATTCTTTTGTATATTGTAGCATGACAGAATCTACAAACATTGGCTTAGAAGCAGACTTACAAGAATTAGAAGATGATGTTATTACGGAAGCCACTGATTCATATGAAGAAATTCGATATGGTGCACCTGCTTTTATGAGGAGTGAACCTCTGAACAAACTATTTATTGAGCAGAAGAGTAAGTTGCTATCTAAAGATTTTATAATTATGATGGCATCCATAGTATAATTATATTATCAACAGTATAATCGTTGCCTGTTAATTGTTCATAAAGTCTATAAATGAAATAAAACTTTAAAATTTATTAGCCATCTTCTGATATAATTTGTTTATATACAACTGGGTGGTATTTAGTTGAGAAAACTATTCTCAGGTACCGTATATACTCGCATCTAAGTCGACAGGGCAGATAGGTCGAGGTTAATTTTTGACCCTGTAATTCTTTCCCCAGGCATATGCTCACTGTATAAGTCAAGGTTAAGTATTGGCTTAAAATCCCTCAAAATCCAAATCATTGTTATCATTCATGAAAAAGCTGATCTAGTCATATATAACTCGTGGTGTATCATAAATATATCAGTATCAATTTCTTCACCGGTAGGGACACACACACACCGATTTTGCTTTGATGTTATATTTAACTAATAAACAAACTTGTCACATCAAACATGCCTGATTGTAACTTCAACTGGCAAGTGTTATTAATTAATTGTTTCGTGGCAAGTGGCGGAGCAAGGTTTGCAATGTGAACAGTGATTTCTATATTATCACTGATCATCTGAAGGTACCGGTAGTTAACAGCGTGTGACTATAAAGTATTATTACGTTAGGACTGGCATGTTTGTGAGATCCAAATAAAAGTTTGGTGAAAATAAATAGTAATTTATTGAATAAGACTAGTAGGCAGAGTTCAGTTGGCAAGTGTTATTAATTCATTGTTTCACAGCACATCTGGAGGTACTGGTAGGTAACAGCAGTATTACATAAAACTGAGCATGTTTGTGAGATCCAAATAACAATTTGTTGAAACTTAATTCTTATTTATTGAATAATAATGGATTAGTAGGCAGCAATGTGATGATTTTATTCTGACTCTGATTCTTATTGGGTTGAATCCTATAGTGTTGTGTGTCAAGGATGACCGAAAATATCTTTCCTTCAGCTGGTAGGAAATATGACACATGCATAAGTCAAGTTGCTTTTGGGAACTCCCTTTTCCTTACCCAAAATATTGACTTATATGCGAGTATATACAGTAAGACTAAAAACTATCAAAATTGTTTCATGCACTCTGTGAGCAGAATATATTTCTGCATTAATTAGATTTAGCCGAAAATCTTTGATTAAAAACTGTTACAATAATAAACACTTTAAGATGACTTACAATAAGATAGTTTAATAAGGTTTTGAAAAAAACAAGGTTAAGATTACTGCTTGCTGAACTGATTACTTCAATACTCCTGCTGTATCATTATAAATATCCACTATAAGCTTTGAAGAAATGTTTATATTGGCACATTTAGGCATAATAACAATTCCTACAAGTTGCTCTACCTGTTAAAGTGAATGGTAACTTTGCCATTTTGGTATGAAATGGGTGCTGTTGATTTGCTACTTAAATCACTAAATTATCACAGAAATTAAGCTAGTTGTCACTGAGAAATTAAAAATAATACATATATATTTTTTAAATAATAAAATCTGAGCGTGCTGCAGCGATCCCACATTAGAAATTAACAGCATATGTAAATAATTAAGATACATCTATGCATTTCTCTGACATGACCCATAAGTAGGTCAGATACAGATTCCATCATAATGTGTCTAATATTCAACTGTGCACTACAAAATGTCATAGTAGATTAGGACATATAGAAATGTTGATGTCAACTGAGGAATTTAATTATGTTTGCTCTAACAAACTCACTGTATAGTATAAGAATTTAGGTTAATACATATGGAGTAATTGCCATTCATTAAAGTCAAGAGCTATCCATCGACCTTATTTGGTTCTAATCACTAAGGAATTGTTTTGATAATTGCTTTAACTCCAGGTGGCTTTAAGGCAGCTAGCAAAGAGAAGATTGCTCGCAAAAGAGCTATGAACCAGCAGCAACAAGCCTTAGCGCTTGCTGAAACGACACCAACTAAAAGCACGATACAGTTTGCAGTTTCATCTCAGAATATCTTCAGGACATTTGTCCTGTTCCTGCAGGGTTTGCTGGCAGGTGTGTGCTTGTGGCAGATTATTACTGTGTATCTGCTCAGTCAAAAGGGATATGACGTCCTACTGGAACAGTACAAACAACTAGCTATGCCAGTTCAGTGCATGTATTATTTTATGTTGGCACTTAGTACTGTGGCTGTGTTTGACAAGTGAGTAGGTTATTTGTGTCTTCAGTATTAAAATAATTTTGTGTTGCTTTATTTCCTATGCATGTGATCAGATACAGATACATTCCCATTTAATTTTTTTTTAAATTAACAATTTTAATTTCATCTAGAATTCAAAATCAAGGAATTCCAGTTCTGTATGGAATATAACAATACATTTCATTTATTGATGTGGTTCCATCACAATAAGTGAATATTTACGCTGACAGTGAAATCTTTTTATGGCCAAAGAGTAATCAGACATGGCCAGTCACTTGATTATCTGTGATTAGTTAATGGTATATGTTAAATTATAATGCATCACCAGACAGTGTTGACATTTTAAGGTTGTCAGTGATTTTGTAATTTGCTGTAGCACCTGGGATACATTAGGTGCATAGTTGATCATAGATTAAACTAATAGTCAAAGGCATGTGAAACTGACCCCAAGTTATCATTTTAATCCATTGTTAACAATTTTGTTTAGTAAACATAATAATGCATCTTAAATGGTCATGTACAAATTAATTTCTCTATTGCATCCATGTTAGGAATGACATTGCGAGACCCAACAAGTCATTTATTATACGCTCTGTGACTATGCAAACTACGGCCATCGCTTGCCTTTTCTATCTGGGTGGCTTGATGTTCAGCCTGTCCATAGTAAATATTGATGACAGAATTAGT
The DNA here is from genome assembly GCA_025642065.1 of Paralvinella palmiformis. Classification (NCBI taxonomy): domain Eukaryota; kingdom Metazoa; phylum Annelida; class Polychaeta; order Terebellida; family Alvinellidae; genus Paralvinella; species Paralvinella palmiformis. Next base: position 85,351 of record JAODUP010000650.1, on the reverse strand, counting down.
CAGTATGATCCCGAAAAAAGTCCTTGGGAGGATGATGCTGTAAGTATCTGGAATAGAGGTTTGGCTGATTATACAGTTTCTACATTCCACTGATATTTTTAAGACAGATATTGTTTTAACTTCACTGATTTGTTCTTTGGTGGCTATTAGAGCTCTACATACTTACAAATAATTATTTACATTTGTTTAAACAAAAAATGCATCATATGCCTCTTAGCAAACATGAGGGTATTGTGCGTTTGATTTCAGAATTGAAACTTAAAGTGGAATCATTTAACTTTGCATGCACATTTTTAAATTTTAAACTAAATAACCTGCTTATTCATTTCATCACAAATATCCATTTTGTGGATTCATTAATTATTTTATTTCTTTTGTAAACAGAATACAGATATGGTTAAATATGTTTCTAACTGAGCTGATTGTTTTACAGTGATTTGGAATTCCAAGAACTTCCTCTTGAACCCACACCGAATTAAATTTTTGTTTTTGTAGATTCTTAGGAAACACTGATTAATGGTCTACACCAATCTTCATTTTATGTGCTCTGGTATTCACACACTAAATAGTTAATGAAATAGTTCACTTTCATTTCAAATTTGCAAGATTAATACAAATATGTTCACACAAAATATGTACAGAATCAGCCAGATATTAAATAATCCAATTCAAACTGCCAGTGAATTGACTAACTTGTCTGTGGATGTTGTCATTGTGAAGTGTGACATCAATGTTTATGTATCCCAGTTATAATAATGTTAACAAGTGTCAGCCAAGGATATAATGTTGGAACAAAAGTGTATTTACAAATATTTACAACGTAGTTGATGCAAACAGCTGTATATGTTACTAAAATGGCTAAAGAAAACTACATAGTGAAGTTCTTTATGAAGATTATTTGTACTCTTGTAACACGAAGCATCTACAGAGCTGTCAGATTTATTTAAATGAACTGATGAGAGCGTTAGCTAGTAGGTTGAGTCAGGGTGCAGTTAAAGACGTAAAGATGACCAAGCCAGAACATCTGTGAGCTAGTTGAAGATGGCTATGTGATCCTTGTGTCATTTGAGCACATGACTTTTCTCCTTCCTGCCATACAATCTGGCAGTTGAGGAAGCTGTAATAGCCTCCAATAATTCGGATTATTTCCTAATATCTCTGATATCAGGTTTAGTTAGTGATTATTATTGGAAGATTTTGGGCTACCTTTATAAGCATTACACATTGAAGTTATAGTATTTGAGAGTGAACTGTTCCTGTAATATGTAAACATTATATTTCATGTCTATTATGGTGCTCCTTCTGTGACCAGTAGAGTTGAAACTTCCTTTTACTTTCAACTGTTGCACCACTGTAACTATTCCATCCTATTACAATCAATCACCAATTCTGATGAATAATAAACGAGTTATTGGTTACTAGTGAGATCCAACATGTATGCATACACATATCTTAAGCATCCACTGTGTATGCTAAACAACCAAATACAAAAAAAATATATTCTTATTGAAGTCCTACCAATAACATCAACAAAGGGGACCCACTTGGGTGTGGAACAGGTGTGGCTGATATTAGTCAATTTGGACTTCTGTAACAGTCTCACTAGCTCCTTCTGATCTCAAGAATAATCAATCTAACACAAGAATCTAACGAGACAGTTTAGCTATTTAAATATTCATTAGTCACCATCTGATTAGCGGTATATTTTTTCAGGCCAGAGACAGTGAGCTGAAGAAATGGGTAACTCTAAACTTGGTCCGAGGACTTCTACCTATGCTAGGGTGGTTTGTCATTTCAATAAGTCCCAAATCAGACAGACTGGTCAAGAATTTGGAGAAAGCCGATGAAAACATCCTAGAAGGCATTGAACCTGTTGATCAAGATACAGCCCTTAGGTCAAGTGGTGTCTGAAGGTCATACACGGATAATCACGCAATAAACAAGCTTCTGGAAGGTTCTCATGTTAACACTTGATATAATTTTATTAGACACTATTGTGCCATAGATAACATTAATGACTTTCCAGGAATTATCTCGTAATAGGTACGTGATATTGTCACCTCTGAATGTCATCTCTTGATACAACAAGGGTACTATCCCAGGTCATTCACCACTGAATTTTATCTTGATAGTTTACTGGTTAAACTGACGTTATACCTAATATGGATTGATTTAGTATATCTTGGAAATATTTAATACATGACACTATATGTTTATTAGCATTAGCTATTTATTTTGTCATCTTTCCAATCCACTCTACAGTATACAGTTTGATAGTTAGGAGATTTTATTTTGATCTATTGTTTTAATCAGCTTTACTTAACAGTTATAAATGTGTTATACTAATTATAAAAAGTTTACAAGACACTTATTTTATAATGGCAGATTTATATTAGTTCATTTGCTATAAAATCTTCCCTTTTAATTAATTATATCTTTCCCAGTTTTTATGCTAGGATTAGCATCACAACAACACGCACATGTGTATTCTTTTATTACACTTAGATCGATTGAGCAGAAATGAAATACAAGAGATTTTATAATCAATGAAATTAATTCCTTGCTGTGTTCCAAAGAGCACTTTACTTTGCCCAATTCAACAAAGTTTATTAATGTCCTGATTTAAATATTTTGTTATATATTTACTCCTCATAGTTGTTCCAGTGTAGTATGATAATGCATATTATATAGGATGTCTCTCCCAAGTCCAACATGATCTTTGTCAAATGAATTGGCAGATTTAATGTCTGTGCTATTTTATATTCATATTGCTGTTTTATTCATATATGATACATGTTAATATTTTGAGAAAGATAACTCTTATAAAAATATTATATTTTAGACATTACAAGTGCAGCTGTCTTAATTGGTCAAGAACATTTTTGTTGGATAGCTTCACGCAAATTTGATGTTGGACTATTTTAGGTTGTTAACTTTTTTATAACTTGTTTATGATGTCAGTGAGATGGTGCAGTAATGCTGCATGTGCATAATATGTTAATAAATGTGTAAAATAAATTAATCTTCAAATGCATTAGTCAAACACATGAACACATACAGTGAAGGTTATATAGAAACACACACACACAGCTGTTGATTCCAAAGTATCACAACAGAAATAAACAACTGTCCTGTTTTTAGTCATCAAATTTACTGATTAAGCAAGGAGTATTTTATCTATATTATATCAAAGATAAAACAAAGTAACAAGCCATGAACACACAAACAATGTGTAAATGTCAAGTTCTATCATAACAGCCAACCGATGTTTCTATAAATGTTGTCAATAACCCAAGCATTATTAAGAAGATGCAAAACATTAATTGTAACAAAATTCCTAATTTTTACAATATGCTGATATAATATTATTCAATATTAGTAGTATTATTACTCTAAGTGATGAAACATTTGAAAAATATTACTGAAGTCTAAAATATATTCTCAATTAAAATATCCGGAAAGTAGCCATTCGTTCAAGGATAGTTTTTTGGCCTGTCATCTGTGGCATCTTCGTTCTCTTTAAAGACTTTTTAATTAAGCTATAATAAAAAATTATCTTTACATTTTCACTTCCTAAAATTTAGGAGAGTTGATAAAATGAATAATTATCGCATTCATACTTTCAATCTACTTTTTGTGAATAAGACATATGAATTTAAAGAGTATCCATTTCTATGATATGTTATATCAAACTGGTTTTACCGTTCTACATGAGCTTGTTTCTGTTTTTGAGATTACATAATTAGATAATGATTTTCAGAGATGATTGTTTTTGCTCACATAATCCCACATTGTATCAATTGAAAATAATCTATGATCCTCACCGACACATATCATTGCCATGTCATTATTATTCCTAAACTAGTGGGTTCTAGAAATTTCATCACATTTTTAAAATCCTATTTCCTAGACACTTCATCATTGCTATGAGGTAGGGTGGCCAGACATCGGGCTTTGTGCTGGACTGTAGACTGTGAGCTAGCCATCCTCTCTCCATTCGGCACCAGCTTAAGCCGGACCTGTTTTGATTTTAACAACAGGACCCTATAATTTCTCAGAAGAATGTTCAGCCATGTACAGAAAACTCTTAGCCAACAAGAAGGAAGTGTATGACGACATTAGTTCCGCTTGACTTATCTGCTGCTTTCGATGTCATAGATCACAAGACCCTTCAAACACGCCTTGAGCATTCGTTTGGAGTAATCGGAAGTGCCCACTCCTGGATCAAATCTTATCCAAGTGAAAGATCTCAGTGTGTTGCCATAGGAATGACAACATCAGAAGGTAAGTGCCTGAATTTTGGGGTGCCACAAGGATCGGTACTTGGACCACCTAAGTACTGTTTGTATTCAAAACCAATTGGTGCAATATGTAGCCGACATAATTTGCTCTACCACCGTTATGCAGATGATACCCAGGTTTATATGGTTATCATGCCCAAAACAACTTGGTCTGATGTTGCAAAGAAATTGGAAATTTGTTTGGCTGATATCAGTACTTGGATGTGTGCAAACATGCTTAAGTTAAACGAGGAAAAGACAGAGCTCATTATCTTTAACCCAAAACATCTGGTTAGGGTAAATGAGGAATTACAGCTTCAGGTAGGTAAGAATACTGTTTCTGTAGCATCGTCTGGGAAGAATTTAGGAGTATATTTTGTTACATCCATGGAGAGGCAAATAAATGCAATATCCAAAACCTGTTATTACCAAATTCGTAATATTGGTCACATCAGGTGGTACATCACATTAGATTCTTGCAAAACCCTGGCACATGCCCTGATAACATCTCAGCTAGATTACGGCAACGCTCTCCTGTATGGTCTTCCAAGCACACTGATGACACAGCTACAGAAAGTACAGAATTATTCTGCCAGGTTAGTTACTCTCACTCATAAAAGAGAACATATAACACCAGTCTTGAACTCCCCGCATTGGCTTCCAGTTATATATAGGTTGCAGTACAAGATTTTGATGTACACTTTTAAGGCACTTCAAGGGACTGCCCCTCAGTACTTAGAGGAACTTGTCATTCCATATCAGCCGACAAAGTCTTTACGGTCCGAGTCTGGAGCATTCTTAGCTGTACCAACATGTGGAGTGACATACGGTAATAGATGTTTCAGAAAGGCTGCTGCAACCTTATGGAATAATTTTCCAGTAACCATCAGAAAGTGCAAGACCCTTGATTATATATGAACTTGATACCTTCAAAAAGAAGATAAAAACTAATCTTTTTGTTTGAGCTTTTCCTAGTCGATTGTATTAGGTATTTGGCTGGAAAGAATTATGTATTTTTAAAGATGTAAATCTGTTACATCCATAGAATTATTTATTGTCCAGCGGCTTAGACTTGTTAGAGTAACCTTACAGGTTATATAGGGCGCTATATAAATTTGGTATATTGTTATTATTATTAAAAGATAACTCCTGAAGATAGCAGGTAATCAAAGGACAAAAATGCAAGAAATAAACAGTTCATGACAGGCTACCGTTGCGTTTTTGAAATAAGGAAACTATTAGTACATATCTGCTTCAATTGGGTTAAAAATAATTATTCAATTATTTTACTTCTGTGTAATAATATAAGGTGTTTCTAAATGCACTATTAGTATGTCTATGTGTATGCTCTGTGCACATACGAGTGTAATAAGTTGGTAGAATATGACCATGCCCTCCTTTTGAGAACACCATGTCCTCCTTTTTAGAAAATTATAAATGGCCACCCTAATCGGAGGGTCCAATCTTTGGTATCTCAAAAACTTCACCACTCACAGTCACAGGACACGGTATATAAAAATTGTATCATTTAATTGCATCTTGTTTACAATAAAATAATATTAAATGATGTATGAAATTGAAAATATTTTTGATCAAACATGTTCTAGAAACAGATCTGATACTCATATGTGCACACATTCGCGGTTTTTCGACTCCATTTCGCGAATTGCTACCCTGTGAATAGCGAGGGAGTGAATATTGAAATGGCCCAACAAGTGTTCCAAAATGATATAAATAGTTAATCCGTTGAGCGATAATGTGACGAAAGTGAGTTCTATGACCCAATGTTGAATGTTCATCTTTATTATTTTTATACATCACATAATTATATATTATGTACCATATGTTGTATAGAAGACATGGCTTATTTAATTAATTGACAATTTATTATTATTTAGGCGTTTCATCATCAATCTACTATTATTTGGCTTGTCTCTGTGAGCGATAATTTGATAGATAAAGTCTAGATATATTTATTCAGTTCACATAACATTAACAATTATACAAGAAATTATATTACTAAAATCATTAATGATTAATGTACAATATGAACTGAGGGAGCAGTATAGCTATTCCTGTCTTCCTCCTAGCAGCTCCCCTCTAAAAAATTAAATATAGATCAAAATGGACTAGAAATACATAGCTAACACCATCTGGTGTTGAGTGATAAGTTTTTTATTTCATAATATACTAAAAATTATTAAAACAATGTTTGATGTTAGCAGGGGTTATGAACTATTAGCCCTCGGTTACATTTGCCTCCGATATAAAAAACTTCACCCTTCATTGTTATTCACCCCTAATAAAAGGGGCTATTCACCCTTAATTGTTATGTTTTAAATACAATTATATATATACAGTTGATAGCCTGCGAAAAATTGAAGCTGGTATAATGCATAAAATATAAAAATTAGTAAAGATCTTTACATCAACATGTGCTGAATAAGCGACAGTCTGGGGATTCTCCCCGAACAACAAAGCTGTGGAATGATAATGTTGTGAACATGATTATGTTGTAAACAAATTGGATGGACAGGTGCTACTCCGTGAGATCAGCAAGATCTACAAACCATGCACCCTGATTTAAACTGCTGCTGTATACCAGTATTGTATATATATATATATATATATATATATATATATATATTGTTACTTTTAATTTGGTAATAAATTGTATTTGAACTATTTTTAACTATTTTGTATTAAATTAAGAGTAATTAATTAAATCAAGGGTGATGGTTCCCTTGGACGAATATAAAATGGGGTGAAACTAACTGATGGGCAAATACAAATAAAGGCGAATAGTGGAGTTCCCGTTTGCAGAGCTGCCCAGATAATATATCTATTTGGACACCTAATACTTAAGATATAATTAAATTAAATGATCTGATGACTGTGTAGCTGTACATCAGAAACCTGTTTCCCAGTGTTATAAATCCGAGTTTCCCTCTTGTGTGTGCTAAGTATGGTGTTACTAAATTTTGGGTGAATGTAGGTGATGCTTTTTACAGGTTTAAACAGTACAAATACTCGTAGAATCAACCTCATAACTACTGGTATATAGACATGACTAAGACTTTTACAACATCATTGTGAAGATATTCTGCTTGGTGGGCAAGGCAGTGTCTGAGTGTCTCATACTACTCTTTCTGTCATAATATATATATATATATATATATATATAAGTAAGTGTGATACAATTTGATACAATTTATTACTAATTCATACATGGATTATTATTATTAAATAATGTTCTCTCTTTGTGTGTGTGTGTGTGTGTGTGTGTGTGTGTGAATATATAACCTGGAAAGGGCTAAATTGAAATTTTATAAATAATTACTAATGTATAAAATCTTGTTTAACCCAATATCAGTCTAGTGCCACAATTCCGACATACGTAACATTTACACTGGAAATTTCTTCAGACATATTACACTGGTTAATATAGATCAGGTGGTACATGTACAAGAACATAAGGTGTTGAAAGTTCAGATCTTTATCAGTGATACTCAATTGATCTTTGTTAGAGTAACAGTATTTTAGACTAGCATACAGTTTTCTGACACTTCACTATGTAATGACTTTCTTAATTAAATGCTATGCCATAACCAGTAAACCCATAACAGACCACTTAATCCTGTAATAGAGAAAGATAACACAATTATCGTAAAGTGAAGAATTCCCTTCATTATAATTATAAAAACTAAATTGTTAAAAATAATTTGGAAAAATTTGTAGATCAGTAAATGTTGACGATCATATTAAGTTGGCCAATGGCCAAAAAAATGCCAATTTAAAACGAGCCAACATTTTTCATTTTACAGTATGACACACAATCGTAAATCTCATCTAACCAAGAATTAGCCAAATTAAAATGCCGGCATCTTGTCTAAATTTGCCAACCTAATACGTCGCCATCATTTGCTGATTTACAGTTTACAAATGATAAGTAATATTAATAATATAAATAATTTTTATTATTCTGTTTTGTTTAGATAGTTATTATTATTTTTGAACCTGTGTCAGGATGACCGTTTTTAGGACCATTTCATCAGGAGAGAATAATGATGACTCGACTATTGAACAATGTCAGCAGACATTGAAATTGATCACATAATATGTTAATTTCTGATGATTAGCAAAAACAACAATTGAACTAAAGGAAAGACAGAATGTAATGAATCCACTTTATCATCATGGTACATAAATTTTGTGGATGGTATGTTAATGTTTTAAAGATCCGAGACCTGTTTCTGTAACTTTTTAACCACGTAATAAAACTATTGTAAACATTTAACATTAGTTGTACAAAACACATGAATTGAAGTCCATTTTGTGTTGGAATATTTTCATCAAAAAGACCTTATTTTATTGTAAATTGGAATTGATAACACAACTCAAAAGAAGTCGTATGACTATGGTATCAAGAACAAAAATCTGTGATAAACCATGTGAAACCCAAGTATGTTTAGAACTCTAGCGTAAAGAGTTGGTGATAGATTTGACTAGCAGAGCACAGAAAGAAAATCCAAGTTATGTTAAAACTCTAGGGTAAAGAGTTGGATATAGATTTGACTAGCAGATCACAGAAACAAAACCCAAGTATGTTTAGCAATAGGAAACTAGGTTTATGTCAAAAACAATTTCCTAGTGAATTAACAATAACAATGTCGTTTTTTCTTGGAGTGGCTGACATTAGTCTGGGTTACTCAAAGTCAGCTTGTTTCTTCTCTTTCCATATTATGTACAGATTTAGACATGCTGGATTCATAAGACTACATATAATGTAATAGTTGCTTGGTTTTAGCCACATCTTTTAATTCAGTGATACGTGTGGGCTTCTTCAACGTGTGAAATTAATTATTTTAAAATTGTTGTGAAAGATTTTGAGTCTTGGCCTGAAAGCAACGACATTACATCTAGACCACCCAACCATCAGAGCTCCCATTGGTCAATGACCGGTTGAGATCAGCCTAAGTTATGTGCGCCGCAACATTGAGAAGGATTCACCTGCCCCACACATATAGTTACTTAAGTTGTGTAAGGAAGAAACTTGCTGAACTAATGTGTAATATTAGTGAAGTACGATTCTACAGCCCCGAAACAGAACATCATGCTGCCAGTAATAGTAAAGAAGAGAACCTGTCTCATGTGCCAGTCATGGTTAAACAAGTGTTGGAGGCTCTTCGGCCAGCCAGTGGTCAGGTAATAATAAATATAATACATTTTGACCATCCACTTCAAACACATTTTCCTGATGTCTACTTTTTAAGGATAAGCTGTTATTGTACCAAATGTTTAATAAGCAATTATGTGAAAAATTAATATAAAAAATATTTGTTAGCATATTCATAATTTAAGCACTGTTTTTATCATCATTTTAATTGATAATTTATTATTGGTGTAATGCTAATTGATTTTTACAATATAGAAACCCCTATTTTAATTAAATAAATTAAATTAACTGCAGTCATACAAGAGAATATTTTGCATTTATATCAGGTGCTTCTGGATATGACCTTTGGAAATGGAGGTCACACAAAAGAAATTCTAAAACAGGCACCAGAAGTCAAACTTTTCTGTCTGGACAGAGATCCTGTGGCATACGAGAGAGCCGTGGTTCTTGCTGAGACGCAGTGTGTATATAGACTTGCTAATAACCACTTTATTATGTACATTATTATCAGTATTATTTATCTATTAGTACCCTTGGTGATATCTGCATCATCATATATTGTTAATCTGATAAGAATATTAATGGACTGTGTGTGTGTGAGAGTGTGTGTGTGAGTGTTTCCAGCTTAAAATTTTATGTGGTGTTTCGTAATGTAAAAAAATCAGGAATTATTCAATGTCTTTAAAGAATCGTGTCTCCGTTTTCAGTCCTCAGATCTTCCCTCTGTTTGGAAAATTCTCCCAGATCCATGAACTCCTCCAGCCATATGGCTATGGACAAGACTCATTAGATGGTGCACTGTTTGATGTTGGGGCATCCTCTATGCAGTTTGACGATAATACACGAGGATTCTCACTTAGTGCGGATGGTCCTCTTGACATGAGGATGGATAAGGGGAGGTATTTATTATTTGTAATAATCTATTTTTGTTTGAAATTGTTACTTTCAAAGTTTACGCCAAGAGATTAACAATCCTTAAAAAACGTTTAGCGAACAATTTTGTAATACAACTTACTTTAAATGAAAAGCAAAGCATTATATCTTATATAATACAATAAAATGTCAGCCCTTTCATAAATATATCATATTTTGGGAGATTTGGATATTTCCATTTTTCTATTAATAAGAGAACACTCAGTTTTCTTTATCTCTGGTATTTCACAAGCGTGTTTAAATTTATGATTAATATACCTGGATTATAACAAGAAAGAGATCCTGTATCATGAATTTTCAATGAAAAAGATATTTCTACATTTTAGAAATTAATGACCATAGAAGCCACATCAAACGAAAACAATTACAGCAAACAATGTGTTAATTTCTTCCAAAGCTGGCACATTGGAACTACTAATAAACTACTTCAAATAGCATTACGGAAAAGAATGCACAGCAGCAGATAACCTGAAGCAGCCGTTGTTACCTAGCTTCACACAGTGGGTGAAAATGGCCTGGGATTAAATTGACCCTGGCATTATGACCAAATTGTTCAAGAAGTGCTCTATCAGCAATGATTTAGATGGCACGGAAGATGATGTATTGTGAAATGAACAGCATGACAAATCTGACACTGACTGTGATAAAGAAGGCGTGATGACACATGAACAGATAACAACAGATGTTCAATGAAGATAGTGATGATGATGAATTTTTGGGCTTTGAATAAATTTGCTGATTTAGTGTGTCTTATACACAGGTTTGACTCTAGGGGGGTTTAATGGTCCAAAAAAACCGGTGCATCTTAAACACGCATATGGTCTATAATCGAGTATATACGGTAACAATTTAGCTGATACATTACCTGGTATTTGATAGGATGACAGACAGCTACAGAAGATAGTGGTACATTACAATTTCTGTGCTGCAAGTCAAAAATAAATTAGGTTGCTTTTCTACCTTCGTACAAGAGTTCTGTGATCATAAACTGGTATTAAATTATTGAACTGATTGGATAATATAGAATATTTTGAATTACATACCAGATATTGTCACCATAAATGAAGAAACATTATACTCTACATGAAGCTGATATTGGTTCAAGTTTGGGTATTATCAGATCAGTGGGTAAAGAGTGATGTGTAAAACTCCTTGACTTGAACTAGTTAAATTCCTTAAAAAGGGCTTGTTCGTTCATCACATGACTAATGCCAGTTAACAGAAACTGTTTATTTGATTAAGTGACAGTTATCCAGAAAAGTTCTAAATTGTCTCCTGTAATAGTTACAGTAATTTTAACTATCCCACAATGCACCACCATGGCATGTGGCATTGGAAATAATAAGGCAAAATCTCTCATCAGTTTTGAACCAATGGAACCCTGCTAAATTGAAACCCAAATAGAAGTGTAGTTCTGGGATGGTTTCACATAAATAAACACCATATAAGAAGTGTTCTGGATCTAGATTGTCGAGCTTGAAAATAACAGCTGCCTTTTAATTGATATATTGATGTTAAAGTCACCTGTAATAGTGTAGATTGTTTGTATTTGTGAAATGTTTCATTTTCTGCAACACAGAGCTGATACAGTTACTGCAGAGGATGTAGTAAACAGTCTGGATGAGTCCGGTCTGTACAAGATTTTTAAAAAGTATGGTGAGGAAAAGAAAGCAAAACACATAGCTAGAGCCATCGTCGACAGTCGATACGCTTTTGGCCGGATAAAGACAACAAAGCAACTGGCAAAGATAATAGGCAGTGTGTTTGAGGGGTAAGTTTCTTAATTTACCTATGAGGTGAAAGGTGCTGCTGTGATACAATAGTTAGAGCATTGCATGGCAAACTTTCAGGTCATGGGCTTGAATCCAACTTTTACCTGTGTTTGGGGGATGTTTCAGTAGAGAGTTGCCCCTCGGCTAAAATGTCCCAAGTATGACAGACACTGAGATTAAATGAATCTCTCATTTACTCTTTATTGTATAAATTTAAACGTAGTCATCAGCTAAATTAAGATGCTGTTGACTTTGGTTGTCCTTTCTTTATGATTTGTGTGTGTGTGCTGGTATGATGGCAGTTTGTCAGAGTACTAAAACCTATTCATCCATAAAGTTGTACATCCATAAACCTATACATGCTTATTACATCTTTGCGACTTATAAATAAATCATCTTGATCCACCATATAAACAAGAATTTGAAAACTTTTATTTTGGTTTGATGGTAAATTTAATGGTGTGTGGAATATTCTTAATATAGTTCTATATATTACACGAAATGAATAAAAAAAGTTGGGTATGCTTTTTTATTTAAGATGCCAGATAAGTCTGTTTATGTCTGATGTTATATGGTCAGACATCTTGGATGTTTGACTGTTATCACAGTCAGTCAGTAACGAATGTAGTATTTAGGCCTGTACTGAACTGTATATAAGGGCACTTTATTGGCACAGTGGTTAGAGCACTGCCCTGCACTGCAAACGTCAAACTTGTGGGTTTAAATATGACCCCCACCTGTGATTGTAGGATGTTTATCTGCAGAATCGCCCCTTAAGCTATGTGTACCGGGTGTGACCAGCAGCAAAGGCTAACCAACTCAAATCCACATCACTGTAGACATAATTGTTGTGATATTCATATAACGCACTATATTCATTATTGTGATAATTTCAGGCAACCTGGTAGAGATAAACTATACAGACAAGCTCATGTTGCAACAAGAACCTTCCAGGCACTGAGAATATTCGTTAACAATGAACTGAATGAACTGTACAATGGCCTAGAAATTGTGCACCAACTGTTGCGACCTGGGGCTCCCTGTGTGGCAGTGTCATTTCATTCCTTGGAGGATCGCATCATAAAACGGGCATTCCATGGGATAGATATGGATGCCAAGATTAACATGGGTGTGGCTGCTCAGCACAGGGCAGGTAGTAAGACCTATAACAGGGATGAAATGATGGAAATACTGCATAAAGATTGGGATCCGATCATGAAGGGAGCCATTTTGCCATCAGAAGGAGAAGTCATGGAGAATCCCAGAGCTCGCTCTGCCAAGCTTCGTGCTGCTTGGAAAATGTGATAATGGGTTGACAGTTTTGGCTCAATAAAATTAAACAGTACATGTTGGTTTGTGAAATATGCCAAGAAACAACCTTACTGAGCACAAGTTAAAATTTACATTTGTGTTTGACATCATTTTTGTATATTAATCAGGATATTAGCATGAAAAACCTTCTTTAAATACACGCAGCAGATGTTGTTATTTTTCCAGGCATATCATGTGCCAAATGATTGGGTTTTCAATGGCATAAACACAGTGTGACATTCAATGACTATATGACGGAAGAATTACAATCATTGTCATACAGTATTATGTTCTTGGTGAAGTAGTAGACTACTGGTGTTTACTAAATTCATGCTTTGCAGGCACATTTCATATAAGGGCCCAAATAAATATTGTAAATGTTTTAAAATATTTTTAGTAGAAAGGAAATAGGATGTTTGCTACAATTTGATGACCATACATTCATGTCCAGAAATATGTTCAAATGCCTACTGTTATTATGACACATCTATTTCACAGTACTCTTTAAAGAGGGCTTTATATATATTATTCATGTTTTATCAGTGCAAAACACCACTGGCACAGAATTGTATAGATTATTCATCAGGGTAATGAAATGATAGTGGTGGTTTTTCATGATGATACATCACCAGTGAGTGCACAATAGTTTTCAGCATGTTTGAGAACTTTACCAATGATGATGCTTATTCTTGTTTCTAATATCTGGAATGGAGAGTTTAGAGAAATTGTTTGCCATAAAAAGGCCTTAAACACTAAAAGTCTGAATGGTTTAGATGTAAAATTTTACAATGAACCAATTTCATTCCACATTCACACACCACAGACAATAGCATACCGAATTATTTTCTCACAATTCCATCATCATTTAATCTACACAGCTGGTGTAGTATCGAACAAACACAATTATACACAAAATCACACGCACACACACACTAAATGCAGTTAATATCACTGTACAAACAATACCAATCAAACACTACCCAATTATGATTACAACAAGTAAAACTGAACTCCAACCAGACCACAACTGCACTCGTCTCTTTGCTGTCCTTTGATATTATAAGAATGTAACAAAAAGTGATGTCAACACAGCATGATCAATGGGAAAAACAACAAGCATACAGTGCAGTCATACACACATCCAACATCCGTGCATTATAAATAAATATCACACATTATTATGGGACAAGCAAAGCATCACAAGGCAGAGTAATTCTGCCACATTGAGTAGATTACTAGGCCACATTCAGTGGTTTTTAAAATGTAACAGCCAAAGCAATTATCTCTGTGGTAGGAAAAAAAACTAGACTTAATACACTGCAGCTGGTGAAAAAACACTTTTCTGACATAAAACTGAACTTTGATTAATCCGTACACAAATGAAGCCAAAAATAATCAATGAAAACACTGTATAAATTGTAAATCACTAGATGGTAAAATCAACCATGTTGATGACTGAATTAGTTCAGTTTATGGAATGGCACAGAATATGAAAACAGAAACTGTCCAATTATTATTTACACAGAGTACTGGCGTCCAACTTAAGATGTTATCTCAAGTACTCAATAATAGCATCTATCACCAGTTTAGCATGAACGCGGTCCACAGTCATTTTAGTAACGGTACACGATGAACTGATTGATTTTGATGCACCAATATAAAACTATTCAGAATCCATGACATCACACCAATAACAAATAACAATGAACTCCTCTCTATGTACAGGACTTCTCTGATCAAGACTCGTATAAATGAAGAAGCTGCCCATCTCTCCATCTCACTCTGCAGGAAATGTGTAAATTGGCTTTATAATAAATAAATACACTGTGATAAAATCTGAGGCTTCTTTTTCTCATCTTTGGGCAACTTAATTTTGGCTATAATACTCGCAGAATAATAAAAAAGCTCTGTGTTTTATACATAATATAAGGTGTCGATGTTACTACACATAAACCACAGATGTACACACTCTGTGTTTGTCTGTTCCTAGGAAATGATCTATAAATACAGATTCTTCTGAGAGTATACAAAATTTGGCTGCCAGAACTATGAGACTGAGTGAAAAACTCAAATGAACCCATGTCACAGGACGTGAAATTCATTTTTAACACACTGATGTCATGGACAACTTGAAAGCAAGAAGATAATTACACAATAAGTAGTGATTGTTTACGATGGTGACAAAATGGATTAATGATGTGATGCAATATAGAAAGTCAAATCAAGATAACTGCCATTCTGCCACAATTTCTATACAAGAGTCCCAACAAGAGATAACATGCAAGATGTCACCAAACAGAGCAGCTTACTTTAGCTTTTATGATCATTGTAATGAAAAAAACGACGACATCTAGGTAGCTCTGTATGTCAAAAATGACTATAATTTCTGCATAACATTGGAAAACTACCCAACTTGGAATGAACTACATTTACCAAAAAAATATGGACGCATGCATGCATCCACACCCAGATATCAAGATATACATTCATACACCTAAGCATTAAGATAAACAGTCACACACCGAAGCATTAAGATACAAATTAACGCAGTCGAACATAAAGATATACATCCACATATCCAAGTACATACATACAGTAATGTACACGATCACTAGAGGCATCAACTAGCAAACCAGTGTGGCTGCTGATGTAATACAACAAGTGCTAACAGAATGGTGACGCTGTTGGATCTAATGTTTTGAACACATCCCGCAGTGAAGGTTCATCTACATTTTCTGCGCTGTTGGTTTTGTCCGACATGCCAAGATCGGCTGCTAAACCCGATGAGTTGAGGGGCGTCGTGTTCTCGCCCAACATGGACATCATGCTGGAGCTAGCAGGAACGATTGATGCACTCGAGGTGGTAGGGCCAAATTCACTGTTTGCATCAACACTACCCCTATGATTGTGTTTTTGTTCATGGAACTGCTGGAAGTTGTCATTTGGAGGCCGGTTGTAGAAGCCAAAACCGGAAAACTCAGATTTGTCCATTGAGGAACTTCCCAAAGGCGATGCATAATCCATTCCACTTCGTAAACTAGCTGACCGGATTTTTGTCTCTGAATCCTTAACTGGATCCTTGCCACCATCACTTGTAGGACTTCCGCTACCACTGTCTGAAACATTGGCACCTGATTCCTTTGAACGCGAATCTCCTGAAAGGGTCTTCTTTTTGCGGAAACGAGGATCATTTCTGTATGCTAATGCAGCAGACCTTGACTCCTTTGCACGTGGGCTATGCTCACCAGTTGGAGATGTAATTGTATTATCACCAGAGAGCCGTCGTGTGTTCGTCATTGGGCGTTCTTTTAAAGCTTCAGGCATTATTGGTGGGGCCAAACTAGTACCAGCTGGTGCTGATATTGTTCTTTGAACTTTATTCTCAGAAGTTATACTGGTATCAGATGACATGACAGTACTGACTTTGTTAACGTCTGGTCGACTCTGCGTTGGAGATCGACCTGAGGCAGGCAATGGTGAGAGCAAGATCTTAGTAGACAGAGGCTTGCTTTTCTTTGGAACCAATTTATTCAGAGCTTTCAGGATCCTTGGATCATCCTTGATAACATTTACATGGGAAGGTATTGTGTTTAGCATGGGCTTAACCTCGCATGGATGCAGAACATACAGAACTCGGCGACCAGTTTTAGTCTGTGTTGCTATGCTACAATCAATCTCAACTACTTCTTCCATCACATGATTATCGGGAGAGGATGGTTGAGCAAGGGTAGGGGAGGAACCCTGAATGGTTCGTCGTGGGTCGGAGGCAATCCTTGCTAAACGTGGATCAGCTTTTGTCGACTGACGAGGATCTCTTGTTACCGAGACTTGACTTGAGCTATTACCAGCAGGGTTTACAGTGACACTGGAAAATAATTAATGCAAATTACCAACCTGTGGAAAACATGTTACTGATCTGCAAAACTGAAAAGCCTTTAATCCTTCCATCTGTTGTCAAAATCTATTTAACTCACCCAGTCATGTTACGGATGGCAGATAACATCTGACTGATGTCGAACTGCGGCACTTGTCCTTGTTTACCATTGCTAGCTCCTGAGCCTTGACCTGGCATGGAATTCTGAAAGAGAACAAGAACTTTGTTTCACAGCCTACACTAAACTGAACACACAAAAATTAAACGATTAAATAGTGTGTGCATCAAATACCAAAATACATCAATTTGAGTCGATGTTTAAAACAAAAATCTACTTACTGACTGAGTAAGACTATTCCATAAGTTGGCAATCGCGTTACCCTTCTCTCCTTTGTTTGGTGCTGACTCATCCTCATCACTTGAATACCAATTCTCATTTTTAATAGCTGCAAAAGGAGAAAAAAGTTCCATTAACTACTTGTAGTTGATGATCCCGATTGAAGATGATGGCTATTGAATATGAAGCGTTCACAAACCAGTTCCAACCAGTTTACTGACCTTGCTCTAGGTCGTCGGTTACACTGCCATCCTGCACAGAGTTTTCATGCTGATGCTGCTTGATTCTGATGAAGAGCTCTCGCTGTTTCGGAGGCAGGTGGCTTGGAATGTCGGCAGCGTTCTGATCGAGGTTGGCATTACCACCTGAATTCTCCCCACTGGCACTGTCATCGGCATTGGTCGATCCCTGACGCATGTCTGTGTCTGTAAGTCAAACACTCTAATGAAATGATGATACGTAAGTGTCTGGACAGAGCCACAACATTATTATTATGGTGAGCAAGTTTGGGATTATTAATCGTTTAACTTCGGCACCGGTCACATCTGGGACATTATGGCAGAGGAGCGACTCTATAGGGAAAGATTCCACACCGGAGTGCTCATATTATTTTAATTCGAATGAGTTTCCAACAAAAATATAATGCCAGGCTAATGGTCTTCATATCCACATTACCATTATTTAAAATGAACATGACAATTTGCAATAAAAAATGATGACAAAATTACATTATTTTAAATACATAACAATTTGGAACCAAAATACCATACCAGGTTCTTTTTCAACAAATGATGACTAACTAAAGCTGCTGAATGGATAAATGTAACAAAACATCTCCGAAAACAAACCTCCTCTTGAATTAATGAAGTTTTCATTCTCCTTGGATTCATACTGTGCGTCTTCCTGTCCAGGACCGCCAAAGAATTGGCCACTGTTGTAGAACTCTGATCCAGCAGCATCTGCCGAAGTGGAGCCCTGCGGTCTTACCGGTCTAGCTCCGGGACCGAGTGGTGATGGACCCATGAGTCCACCAGGACCATGTTGTCTTGGCCCAAGTGGACCACTAGGTCCCATAAGACCTCCCATGGGACCAGGACCCATTGGACCAGGTCCACCTGGAACTGGCGGTCTCATACCCCTAAACCCCATTGGAGGAGGCGGGCCCAACAAACCTGGTTGATTTGGAGGCGGACCTCGTGGCCGCCGACCGCCGGATATATCCTGGAATGGCCTGTAACACAAAAACAGACCAATCAAACACAAGTTCTACAGAAGCAACATGGCATAAAAATTAATTGAAAACCATTATGTTCCCAATTCTATAAATGACAGCACGGACCTGGGAGGCCTCTGTGGAGACTGGATCCCTGGTGGTCCCTGCATCCCTGGTGGGCCGCTAGATCCCTGTGGCCTGGGACCTTTTCCCGGAGGGAAGACCTTAATATCAAAGATGGAAGGAATCTTCTTCATATTCTGGGCTGACTGCTGGGACTCATTTTGTCCCACTGGCGTGTTCTGCTGTTGTGATTCACTTCCGCTGCCATAGTCGTCATTATTTCTGCTGGCATTGTAGAAATCTTTGCCACTGTTATAACTCTCGTTGTTGCTGTTGTTGTAGTTTTTGTTCATCCCGCTGTAGTTGCCATGATCTCTGTAATCTTCTTTCTTCTCCTTCTGCATCATTTGCTACGATTATAAATTAGGACATAATTAAATGAAAGATACCATTTTTTAAACATGAAATAAGATTTAATAACAGTCTGTGAAAATATGTCTAATTTTTGTTTCTATTTGATTCACTTTAGTTTATATCGTTTTGTGTCCATCAGTTAGGTACACAAACAAAATTAAAGAAACAGTAGAGTTAATGTTATTAGTTCTACGGTGTTTATCACCAGGGAAAAGAATGTAGTAAATTATGCCTTGTTAATGTCATTTACTCTGCGTATGAATTATAATGTTATAATATCAGCGTATCTGTCTGAAGCAGACATGGGCTCAATTCAATTCCAAAATTGAATTGATTATTTAAAAAAAAATGGAATTGGAATTGATAAATTTGGAATTGGAGTTTCCTACAAATAATTTAATCCACAAATTAATTTACCATTTAATTTTTTAATTCAGAAATATTTCTTCAATGACAATCCTATTCAGAATATAAACTACTAGTAGGTATTCCTAGTAGGTACTTGGAGTACCTACTCATGGTCAAAAGTAGTAGGTAAAAAACGCAATTGGAATGGATACATTTGGAATTGGAAAATTTGATGTGGAATTGATCAAATGGAATTGAGTGAAATTGGAATTGACCCCATGTCTGGTCTGAAGGTATCATGAATGTGCCTGACAACTCACCTTTTTTCGGGTTTATTGACATAATATTTATTGAGCATGCAATACACAGTTCCACAGACTGCTAAAATGCCGATTTATTAATATGGATTGTGGTAGCATCCTATAAAAAATACATGACTCACCTTTTCAAACATTGCAAACAACTCGCCAGTAAGATTGGTATGTGAGAATCTACACTGGTCACCGTGTGGGCAATGTCCTTCCAGATGGAAGAATTTACATGGATAGTCACGTGTGATGAGTCAAGGATTATACATGTCACATCAGTAAGCTGTCATAATTATTATATCTACTATCATAATTATGTGCATCATACATTATAAAAATCAACTTTTGATATGCTGGAATTGAAACTATACAGCTCATTTGTTCATTTTATTTTATACAAGTACAGCTTTATATACATAGAAATAAAACCAGTGCACATATGTGTGCATCCGTGTGAATACCTTACACCTACAGTTAAAAAGGATATCATGCATGTAAATACAGTCATTTCCTTTGGTGCAGTAGCTATTCAAGTAATATTTGCACACCTCGAACCTTTTCGGTGGTCTGAAGTCATGGTTGAAAGGACAATCAGCGCCCTGTGAAAAATGACAACAGTAAAAAATCATCAAACAATTACGATAAAAAGGTCAGTCAAAGCAAGAACAGCAACATTAAGTCTGATGTATTTCTTATGAAGACTTAGTCCTGAAATTAAATCACCAAAAATACTATGTATAAGAAAATGCTGAGTAGAATTTCTTCATACTCTTTCCAAAGAATATTCCAACAGAGATGGAAATCAAATGAAAATATTTTTCAAGGCTGAGAGGTTTATTCTGTGTCATACAGCCAGCAGGCCACAGACTTGAATAAAAATATCAAAATGAACAGGAGCCCTGCTTACCTTCTGGCATTTACCCTCCATGTAGAACCTACACTGAGGACGTTCATTCATTGGTGTTTCAAGAAGCGAGCGTTTCTTTGGTGGCTTCTGGTGAACATCACGCTGTTGTCGATGCATCTCCTTGTAGTGCCGGGATCTGTCTGATTTCTTCTTCTTATTAACTGTTGAAGCTTTCTGATTTCTTTGAAAGAGTTCCTGTAAAAAATAAACAACTAGCTTTAGAACTGAAAAATCTGGGGCTCAACTTGTATCCAGTGTCTTTATTTGATAAAACTCTGCTTGACTAAGAGTATCACAGAAAATGATTACGGTGTACAAATTAAAGATGAGCCAATGTAAAAGTGCTGTGTTTATGTCTTTATAGAAACAAAATAACTGTGCAACTGACTAGCAAAGGCTATACACCTACCTCTTGTTCAGTGGCAGCTACATTGGGATCTATGAAGTTTCCATCTGCAAATATGCTGACCAGACTCTGCTGTCGATTGCTTCCTGTACTGTCCATGCTGTCAAACCTGTGGAAAAATGGGAATGATCTATCAAACTCTGCATATACATGTATAAGTATCCTTTTAATTTTCTTTACGTAACACTCAAAACCAATTCTAAATTTGGCTCCCATGATTTACTAACAAAAAGAGAGAGTGCCAAAAAACAAGAACACAACAAACAAGAAACATTAATGAACAATTACCGCTGTAGTTTAGGAGGAGGGCTATAATCATCTTCATCTGATGGACTGTCGTAAGGTCCTGGTGGACTCTTGTAGCCACTTCGGTAGGAGCTATTCCGGCCAGAGAACCCAGGTTCAGTCAGATCGTCATACTGTGGTGGTGGACTGCGTGCAGCAGCTGCTCCTTTAGGCGGCGGCCCATAGGGTCCGGGGGGAGATCTGTCTGCGCCATAACCACTTGCCCATGGCCCCAAGCCATCGGCCATAACACCGGGTGGATACGGATAACTAGCACCGTCGTCGGAGCCAGCATCATGATCGATATACTTTCTTCTCTTTTTCTTCTAAAATAAATCCAACAAAATGACTGCATAAGTAGACAGCATATGGTAATATAACTACAGTCAGTACTCATTCAGACCTGTAGATGGCACTTCTTTGTTAGTAGTGACTCAGATGAGACTAGTGCCAAGGTTAAACAAATCAATCAATTCCTCCCACATCCAATCTCGGGTGCTAACATTAAGGTATTTGGATGGTGGTTAAATGGTAGGTACTCGGTGTACCTACTCATGGTAAAAAGTAGTAGACAAAAAGACATTTGGAAGTAATAAATTTGATGTGGAATTGACCAAATGGAATTGAAATTGACAAAATGGAACTGACCACATATGCGTGTCTGCTATTCTGATTCCATTAATCTATCTTATAGCTTTCGCATTAAATAATAAGTTACACATCATGGTTAGTTTCAAGAGAAAACAGCCAAGCTGGTATTTTGTCAAACTTTGTAATTTGTAACAAGAACTTTGTAATTTGGATTATTGATGATTGACATATCAGATGGACTGATTCAACTGTACATGTTTGAAAGATGTAAGAGTCTGTTATGATTACCGAATAAAATATACTTCCAAATTATTTCTGTTATTACTGAATCAGAAAGAGAGACCAACATAAAATATTAATTTACATTCATGTCTGTAATATAAAAATATACTATTTATGGTTTAATGATAATCTACGACAGTTTATGACACTATCATAAAGGTATTTATGACAGGTTTATGATACTATCATATCATAAACAGGTTTACAACTGCCACAAACACAACCCTGCTAAATATGAAGAAAAAAACCACAGTAGATATGGCTTATGACCAACCTATAACTCAAAGGAATTGTCGCTTCATTTTCTTATTTGTTTGTTAATTCATATATAATGTGTATCTATCATTCATTGCTCTACAGTAAACTGTCATCAACCTACAGCTAGTCAGCTGATCACCCTGGTCTACTATTTTGTCAGTGCATGTGCCTGTATGCATACAAAATATAACGTCCAGTCTTTGGAATGCAAAACCCCGAGCAAACAATTGGCATAGAAAACCTGAAAATTCTGCCCAGACTTATAACATCAGCAATAGAACATAGGATTTGTCCCTAACTGTGAAGTGTCTAACACACTAGGAAGTGAGCTAAGTTAGCTTCACTCAATAAACATCAACGAAAGACTTCAATAAACATCAACTAAGGCATCATCAAGCACTGCACAAGCATTACATTACACTAAGTGTCTAGAGTTAGTCATTGCTTATTTTTAACCAAAACCAAAGGTATCAAATAAATGCAGAGCACCATCGCTTGAAGAAGCCTGGTTCAGATAATTTGCCTTATATAGCCAACAATAAATCCATTTAGAAACTGATTTCCATAGTGATAACCCAGCATTACTGCCATTATAAACTTTGTTGCTTTTATAATACAGGTTTATAATACAGATATGTATCTGTTTGAGTGATAAAGTGCTTCCCTAAGGAAGTATTCTATAAATACAGATGTATATGATATAAATAACTGCAAGATATGCACTCTGACCTAGAGATTTCCAGTGTACTACAGTAGTCTAACCACTGTACTCTGAGAGAACTGTCAAATTTGTTACAGGGCCTTAACTAACTGCTCCACACAGGTCCTGTATTAGCTGGTGCCAAACATGAAAATTGGCATCTCTACCTGCCACTTATGCATTGATAATTTTAAAGAAACTATCTTGTTCAACCATATGTATGACATGTCATCCGGCATTACATTTAATGTGACAAACTGAGTGATAATCATCCCCCCTCCCCCAGGTTATGGCATAGTTCCATTACTAACTTAAGCTGGCTATAGAATCTGTACGATGTCTTTAAGAAGAAACATGAACATAATCCTCAATGCCAAAATGAGGTGTGCCTCATCTCAGAAGAAACACGAACATAATCCTCAATGCCAAAATGAGGTGTGCCTCATCTCATACAAAGTTAGTATACGTTAAAAGTCACCAGTCACCTTTTCATCTTTCTTTCTGTCCTTCTTCTTCTTCTTCCGCCTTTTTCTAGACTTGTCATCATTCTCGTGATTGTCTTCGTGATCATCTTCATTTTTTGGACTGCCTGTTTTATCTGTCAGTTTTGAAAATAATCTGACATTATGTCAAAATGAAATTGAACTTTTCAGATCAGATCAGTTTCTGATCTGTAAATATGGTGGATGTGCATGGCATGACACCATCAATATTTTTTTAATAAATATAGTATTACCGAAACTCCCCTTTATCACAACGCACAGCGGATAACTTCTCTAATTGACTGTTTAATAGATGTGACATTAAAGTTACAAATATGCTCTAGGGACTTATAATTATATATATTATTTTTGGTTTAGTAACTAGGAATGTGTCCATGTGAAGCTAGTTCCCTATAGAGTGCAAGTACTCAGTCTAATAAAAAAGGACAAGTAACTTAAGAGTTTGTGTAATGTAATTGGTCTCACGGTGTGCTGCTTCTGATGTTTCGGGAGGTAACACATCTGTCTCTGCATCCTCTATTTCTCCATCTTCTAATTCCCCATCTTCCAGATCAGCCTTGTCCTGGCTCTGCTCATTGTTCCAGCTACTTGATCTCTCATACTGCAGGGTACTATCAGTGTCTATAGGCTGAATGTCACACTGTGTATGTCTGTATTGAATATATTATTTGTTTTTCAATATGAAAAATATCAAATATGTTTATCATTAGTAGTTATCTACTCAAATATGTTAATATGTTGGCTTCTTGCATAATATAATACACTGATGATGGTACAAAAATCTGTTGTGTAAATGACATATTGGTGTTTGTTTCATGTTCTTCAAATAATTCAATATGCTGGTTAATGACAGAATAAATATTGTTTAATGCTTGTTCATTTTTTAGATGTTAAGTGTACTTTTAAAAACTTTAATAATAATAAGGTAGATTTACTAAACATCTGACTAGCAAGAGCCATTAAAATGCACCGTATAGTGAGGCTACATATATCACTTGTTAAACTGGGGAACTATATAATTTTATGGAACTCGTGGCAAACTGCTACCTTCAAGAATTTATTAATGAATTTCTATGCAGAAGAATTTGAAATTACATCATTAATGGAATTAAATAATGAGTGTGTCATGTAATTATGGACAAATAAAGATCACATCTCAAACCAAAATTAAGCTGATATCACTGAATAAAAATTAAGCACCAAATATGAATAAATGGGTATTGTTAAAATACTTGCATTAATTCTGGAAGAGTTTGCATAAAGTATGTAAAGGCAGTTATGTAACACAGTGTGTGCGTGTCACATTATGTTTGGGCTAGAAATAAAGGCAAGCATTTATTTCAGTTGGGCTGTTGTCAATGCAGTTTCACACGAATGGTCGAAATAAGATATTATAAAGTAGGGCTCATTACCACTAAAAACACGTGTTGCCATAAGTAAACAAGTGATGGGTGGCGCCACCTCACGGAATAATTTGACAATATAAAACCTGAATAATCCCGAGATATGCAGCAATAATCTGTTCTATTTCTCTAACGTTACAGTTTTTACGATAAAGTTATCCCATTAATAAAAATAAGAGTAATTTATTGCAATTTACCACAGACTATCCATTATTTACTGCTAGGTGATTCTACGCGTCAGTAAAAATGGAATCGACCAAAATGGGGAGTTGGTAAAAAATGATTAATTGAACGTCGGCCATAACAAATCCGCCATTACGACAACGAAAATATACACATTAACCTAAAATTGTTACTTTTTTGCGTAAAAATATGTATCTCAGACAACATATTATAGTGGTTATTGTTAAACGCTAACAGGTTCATTAACAAATATATGCGGCTCTGACATTTCTACGTTTGGTACTTGCGATTCAGCAGGCCGTCCTGTTTAGAATGTCGTTTGCACACAAAACCCTAACTACCCAAAATGTTCAATTAAGATATTTAACGTCTAGTGCAAACAAAAATAGATCATCAATAATACCTACATTTCAACAATGGATAATAAAGCTGATATAATGCCTATAAACATTTGAAGATGAAACACCCCCTTTGTCAAAATGGAATGACCTTTTTTATATGGCGAACGGAATGCCGATCATTACATTTCGGATTTGGCCAAGAAAGAAAATAAACTTCTACTATAATAATCGAAAATAAAAATACACAGACACTTAATAGAACATGCTACTGACGAACACTAAACGACCACATGCACTTGGGAAATGATTCACTGCGATCTCCGAGCGCCATGAAGCAATGGCGAATGCCTATTTATCATAATTTATGACGGCAGACATCGGGGCAAATGTTGTCGTTTCTGGGTCCATTTCCTTCGGAATTTACCTTTTGAAACTGCATTGACTCAGAAAATACTCCTTAGAAGGTGTTAAACGAATGAGTATACTTAGCAGGAGGAAAATAGTGCTAGGAATGTCGATTTCCCATGTAGTTACTCGACCTTTCTTTGTCCTTTCCAGTTTCATTGTTATCTGCCCCGACCAAGGGCGGGGGATTTGCAAACACAGTTTCGAGGGACATTTGGAGCACAATTTTCCCGTTTTGTACGGGATGTTGCACGGAACTATTGTGCCCTACGCGGTCTTTATAGCTTTAGATTCTAGCTTATATCCGCAAAGTCTGTCTCACAAAAATCCTCTGACACGAACTGCGCAAATTTTAAAGCGGAATGATGGCGTCGCTACCAGCTAACATAGGCTGGTCGCTGTGACGTCACAAGATTTATTATATCCATATTACAGAATAGAAGACTTAATAATAAAATATCACTTCTTTATTACTAAATATCCTTTCTGGTTAAACTACGCTTGATATAGCTAATATATATAAGCCAGAGAATATATAGAAATAGTGAGGAACTATATTCCTTAATTTGCATACATTATTGGACCGTGAATTAATATTACTCCGCCGGTATCTGTCCGGTATTTTTATAAAGCGGAAAACAAATAAATCTTTAAGATATGGTAATTTTGGAATAATTACAAATGTTTATTATAAAATTAAAAATTATCTATGCAATGGTTTCAATAATTATCCATTCTCACTGGTGCAACTATTATTCGAAACTTATGCATAAACAAACAATGTGGACGTGGAACTATCGACTCTCGCGTGGTTTTGCGTTAATTTAGATGGCGCTGTTATCTGAAAAGTTAGGAAGAAGAATATCGTTTAAGACATCAATTGAGCCATTGTATGATTGTTTAAACAAACTTATTTAAAATAAAATCTGGATATTTAGGGGAAAACATACTTCATATAGAACATTTTAGATAAACATATTTTGGAAATATCATAATTCATATGCTGTTAATGTTATTGTTAAACCTGTCATATTCAATAGAATTATTGTCTGCCAATCTTAATCAATCGCCCCCATGTCAAGGACTGGTAGACTAGTCGCTAGATCTAGAATAATTATATCTAAAATTATAATAGTGTAATATATCGTACATAGCACTGCCTAGTTATAACCCCCCCCCCCCCATGAATATGTCTATGATAGTGTAAATAGTTTAATTAGAGCTATTCCTTTAAGTTTAATTTAAAGTTTAATGTACCTTACCACCTACTAGATTATTCATTTATTGATCGCACTGGCCATTGCCATCAGTCATGACTCATGAGTGACGTGTTTTGCAACAGGAAAAACTGGTGTTTTCTTTGAGCAGTGTTGTCAATCGTGATTTGAACAAACCAAGATGTCTTGATGTA
This sequence comes from Paralvinella palmiformis, assembly GCA_025642065.1. NCBI lineage: Eukaryota > Metazoa > Annelida > Polychaeta > Terebellida > Alvinellidae > Paralvinella > Paralvinella palmiformis. The sequence goes on along the minus strand of JAODUP010000650.1, from coordinate 57,647 downwards.
CTCAGTACTGTAACTAAATCTATATATTTGGGCGTGTATAACAACAAATTCTGCAGATGGAGATATATTAAAGTCAAGTCATTTAACACCGGATCCGGCACGCCCAAATCTATAGATTTAGTTACAGTACTGAGTACATCAAGACACATAGGCCATTGACCACAGTCTTCCAGAGTCTTCTGTCCCAGGCTTCATAGGTTCTCGTAATGAAGATACTTCCTCTTCCACTCAAGTTTTCTCCATAATTTCTGTTGTCAACGTTTCTATATCAAGTAGGTTTTTTATGAGTTGGGGGTATTAACAACACGTTCAACCCTCCTCCTTTCTCATCTGGGCTTGGAACCGGTCAAGAGGGAGTTATCTTTGTTGCTATTGTTTCACAAATATGGGAATTGAATACATTTAAACATGTATAAAGTCTAGACTTATACACTATAACTCCCCAACTGTCATTCAGAGAAGTATATATATGTTACTGTTTAAAGCCATGATAGCCTAATCAGCATACACTGCCCTTGAATGGGGTTGTTTGATATAACAATAATACGTTTTTTGGGACCTCTCTGTCACTACTATATGATGAAGAGAATATAAGAACTTATAGACCTTTCTTAATATTCCCTACTGAATATTCATGAGTACACCCAGATCGAGGCTGAGGGGGCTTCATGCGAAGTATCAACATGGGGGAATACCAGTCCAGTGACATACAGAGATCGTTATTTGTTTATAGTTCCAGAATTTACATATAGTTTTGTTGAAAATTACATCAGGAACAAGAAAAAAGCTTCTGGAGATGCTAACCTTGGAAAAGGTCATAAATATTTCAGCAGAAGTTAAGTTTTTGGCATAAAAGGTTTGTACTATAATCTATAACTATATTATTGTTATTCCGTTACTAAGTCGTTACTAGGGTCTAGTCAAGTGTCAGTCTAGTGCTATTAATCCACTCCTTCGCTGTTTAGTTCAGTATCTGACAATGTTTAAAAGTGATTTACACATATTACAATCAATGTTCATTTCTCTCATACACATATACATAAACTGGATTATTTATAGCCCCATACGTGTGTGTGTGTTCAGGTCAATCTGGATTTCCGGGGGTCACATCATCATCATCATGGTTATATCTATACAAATGTAGAGTACCAGTTAAATGGAATACTTACCACTATGATTAGGCTATCACCCGTATGTTTAGAAAATATATATCTTTTTAAATAAAGAGTTAATATTTTATTTTATTTGTTATTCCTTTCTAAAAGATAATTCAAAATTAATTTTATGTTATTTTTTATCTGATATTACAGTATTCCCTAGTACTATTGGGTGCCACATTCAGGGACAGTGTTACTGTAGTGTTGCATGTCCATGAAGAAAAACCTAGAACCACATCAGGTCAATGTAAGTATTGTTCATGTATTCTAATTTAATAATATTAAATTAGAATACATGAACAATATTAATAATATATAACCAAAAAAACATGGACATCAATATTTTTATTATGGATACATATACAGTATTTATGTGATCTGTATACATTCTATTAAATATACACTAATATTTATATCAATACATGTTAGCCAAGCAGAATGTCTATAATGTTTACAAAGTTCAATTTAATTATGAACAAATTAATATGGATAATATACTCATGGTAATGACTATGTATTGTTTTAATCAGGTTTAACTTGGGAGTCCATCATCCTGATGGGTGAGGACCAAGTGTCATCAGTGTATCTTGTACATGTGCTAAGGGTGTTGGAGAGAGCTATGGCCATGTTGCAGGACTGCTGTATCAGGTGGCCAAGTTCAAGATGATGAAACTGAGAGCTGTCCCTGAAGATGTAGCAGAGACATCTCAGCCAAGAACATGGCATCAACCAAGAGGGGAAAAGATTGCTGGAGATGAAATGCAATTATTAACTGTAGTTGGATATGGTAAACACAAAGGTGTATCTGAGAGAACAGATCCCAGACCATCAGTCACATCAACATTATACAATTTTCAACTTGAGCTAAGCTGAACCGTCCTTTATCTCCTAAGAACACCCTTGGCTTCCAGTAGATTCTTGATAGTGAATCCTTTGTCTGCCATCATGCTGTCACCGTACTCACTCAGATCAACCAAACCAAACAAAAAGGTTATATCAGGCCTAATCTCAACCTACACAGTAACATGAATAGCTTGTTTATGCGTGGCATTCATCTAAACTGATGGTATCACTTAGTACATAATATGGACTATGTTTATTCTGGGCTGTTGGTTCCACCCATTTGAAGAAGCCAATGAGGGTTTTTGTTTGTGATGAATAACCAGTATAGAAGACAACCATACTAGCATCATTCCTAAATAAAATGCTCGAGTTTAAAGTGCTCAATCTTCAATCTCTGTTTGAGTTGAGATATCTGAACTATTATCTTGCTCTTCTTCTCTAATTCTGCCTTCAGTCTAGCAATAGTGAGTTTATCACTATCATCAACAACAATAAGACCTTCTTCTAGATGTGATAAGTCTGATGTTGGTGACCCCATTGTCATGGCCATCATCTGGATCATCCTCACTGTAATATATAATGTGTATGTATAATGTCATATTTGATGTGTAAATGAGAAGTATATATGTTTAATATTATGTTCATTCTATTATAACCATCATGTTCATGTCATCATTACCTCATTCCTCAATAAAGAACAATAGTGTAAACAATATATACCTGTTATAACTTACCATGATGACATATCTTATATTATCTTCTCCCTTTTGACATGGGTCAGAGGGAGAACTGGGAAGGCATGTAAATGTGTAACATTACATACATACCCTGTACAGTCTATAAATAAAGTGACCCCCAAATATTTCAATTTCACATTGGATAACCTTTAACCTTGGTGGTCTTGGACCATTTACTTAATATTGGATTATATGTAGGCCCTTCTTTATAATTTCAGAGTTTTTGTTAATTTTTGGAAGATAAGATACTACAGTTTTTTTTTAAATATTACAATATCTGTGATAGATTGTTTATAAAAATAACACAAAATCTATATCTAATTGATACTTGTCTATGGCTACTTTATGGTGGTAAAGCAGAGCATATATATATAAATGACAATATAAAGTGAAATGTTATTGAATTTGTGATAAAATAACATGTGTTGGTACTGTAATTAAACATGTTACTATTGCCATGCTTACAACATATTACTATGTTAAGCCTTAACTCAGAGTAGTTTCATATGTGGTATTGAGTTTTAAATAAGTGATAATTTTAATAAATTTAATTTTTTTCAATAATGGCCTATATTCTATTGATCGTGATTAATAAATCTTGCACTTGATGTGATTATGCTAGAAGCACCGGCATATGGTAGATAAGCTGCATAGGAAATTGGAGGAAATAAAACATACACAGTATGATAGAGTGAAAATAATCCAGATCTCTACCAATCTTAACAATCCAGGCTTTTCTTATGGTTTTATTCTCAGGTAGCTGACGAAAGTGTGTGCCTAGTGTTGTTCGTGAATCATTTAAACATCGTGGAACACAACAGTGTTTGTGTGCACCACCTGATGAAGCCATATTCACTGACATTATAGGATACATGCATAGATGTGCTCTGGGTTACTAGTCATACAAATTATACCATGGCCGTTACCATAGCCGCTATGTTTAGAGTTCCTCCTGATGCCCCCTCAGCCTCATTCTGGATCAAGATATCCCAGTATGCATAAATATTGAGAGTGGTTTATTGAATTAACCAAAAAGATCTGCTCAAATGCAATACCAGTAACAGATTTGATCTTTCGATTCTGTCTTAATTTGTTGATCCACATCTTATATTTATTAGTCAATGTTTGCATGTCGCTTGATGTCTATTGCTGGTTGTTTTCCCATTTGTATGAAGGTATATAAACACTTTTAAAACAGACAAAACTAATGAGTACATACTTATAAGACAACTTTATTTGAGACTTTTAACAGCTCAAAGTCTCCTAAGTATTATTTATATATCCAGAGAGTATGTACATACACTTACTGCACAGACAAACCAGAGAGTGCTAGACAAATGGCTCACATAATGCACTTATGGGTAGCTGTAGCCACTTATTTATAATTTATTAAATTTTCAAACAAAGTAGATCTATTAACCAATCAACTAAATCTGTCCTATAAACTTTAATTATATAGGTTATTTTTCCTCATGATTCTCAGTGACTGTTATAGTTTTATTCAATGTAGGAAAAGAAAACATGGCTGCCAGCAGCCATCCCATAATGTGGTTTTGGTTTTTGTATTGCCTAGACTGCCAGGACAGTCTAGCCATTAGCAGCTAGAGTGTAGAAGACTTGAACTTGAGAAAAGATAACATTGAAATGCACCCTTCCATCTTATGAATGTATACTTTTTCAAAATATGGGCCCCTGTCATGTTATATTTTAATATTATGGATATCATCTTAATTACATGAATCTGGGACAATTAACTCAAGCTAAATGAAGAGAATATGGTATCCAAATAAAATCCCTAGGGCGCAATGTAAGGGATCATTTGCCAATTAGGTAATATTCCCAACTGTTCGCTTGGTATCCAGTGAGGTTGGCTAATGAGAGACTTTGAAAACAATATACAAATCCTACGATTTAAATCTAGTATGGAATATATAGGCAGATATCTGCCTTTGTTCTTATCAGATTGGTTCCACATATAGGGAAAAACATGGGTCTGAAAACTGGAGTTTTACTAAGAATATTTCAGCGGCCCTGTTTATAATGGAAAGTATATACTGGAGATGGCAGACAGCCATCTTTGTTTACAATTATTAATCGCCTGTTAACATCAATGACATGCATTTAAAATGAAAAGGAAGTACATTTTTTATTAGCTTTAATGGTATTCCATCCAAAAACAATACTCGATGGCAAACAAATTTTGATAATTGTGAGTGAGTTATCAGAACTTGTTGCAGCAAATGACGGTCGGTCGGGTCACTTATCTTGTTTACATGCCTTTCTAACTTACATTTTTGATGTTTTAGAATTTTTCATGATAAAATTGACAAGCTTACTTGTACAAAGTAATGCATATCAGGTGGATACTGTTTTTGGAAAAGTGTTTTTTTTCTACATGTACATGTCTGTGTCTGTATAGATATGGTAGGTGGAGTGCCAGTGATTGACCTCGCTGGAAGTCAGGACAGCACCCCCAGTGAATGTTTGTCCGGATCTGGCAATGGCTGTTTGTTGGGATGGCTGAACAGTTGTCTTGCTAACACTGCCTGGAGATGGGTATGTGTTTTTAGAATTATACAGTGTAATGTCCTGGATTTGGACAGTATAACACCCTTGAACTTACACCTTTGTATCCTTGTATCATCTTTTTCATAACCCTCAGTCGTACACTTTTTAAATAGAACTATCACTGTATTTTACCCATTATTTTGTATTTATTTCAGTTAATAGTCAGTCAGTAGCCACCGACTTTAGAATCATTCAATTTAAACTGTTTGTTAACTATTATTATTATTGATACAATGTACAAACTAACTCAACTTTTAGTTTTCATGGCTTATAGTGGGTAACAGTGTGGGACTTTATTACTCATAGTTATGCTATGTCGGAGGTCGCAGGTTCAAATCCTGGCCATGGCACTATAGTAGAAGGAATATGCCATCCATTGTAATTTCTAAATTTATCTAGAATTAGTTCCTGTGATGAAGCAGTAAATTATTGACCATATCCATCTCCCTCATTTGAGGTAGCTAAGCCATGTAAAATAACTGCCATTTTGGCCATTATTATTAAAATTAAGTTTTAGTAAATTTTCTACATTATTACAGAGAATTATAGTCTTTCAGCTATTTTCTCTCAGACTTTTCTGAAATTACCCTTTCACAGAGTTAGCCTGTGTCCGAAATTGGTAATTTTTTTAATATTTATCATAAAATGCAGCATAGTATCTGATTACAACACCAACATATGACAAATGAAATATGTTTGGAGAACCTTACTGTTGTTTACAAACAAATTCAGATTGTTTTGCATTTTGACCAATGTGTAGTTCAATGCGAAAGGGCATCTTTTATGACAGGAAGTGCACAATTACACAAGTGAATTTAATTATTGCTGAAAAGTTTGAAATAATCTCAGTACCTAATCCAGCCAGAGGCGTGATGTAATTTGAATGATGCCAGGCTGATAAGATTCTTATCAGTCCAGAAATATCCAGACTTAAACATCAATGTTATTTCATCTGACTCCTCATTTACATGACTATCTCTTGTCCAGAACGAGTGCAGGGTCCATGTAAATAATTATGTTCTACTATGTGATTGAAAGCGTACAAACCACGTCATTGGATGTAATCTAGCTGTATAAAAAATACCCAACATTCTGTAATAACGTGTTACAAACTGGGAATCTTTGATATTCCATTATAATTTTGGGAAACAACAACAACACCATTTAATATGACCGTCCACAGATTATGTTGTGAGCCAATAAATTAAAACCTAAATTTATTAGAAAAATTTACTACGCTTGGCATTTCAGTTTATGATGTAGGACTATGTGCCATATACTTAACCTACAGAGTCTTTTATGTGATACTAAATTGCTATCTGTAGAATATTTTTTTATTTTTTGCTTCACCTGATGCATGGCTGTGGAGTCGCTATTGACAGAAGTCTTTTGTGCTGTTTTTGGCTGCATCTGGTCTTTTGGTTTAGCTTGGAGGACCTGTCAAATGTAGAAGTTTACAGCCATGAAATGTTTTTCATGTATAAACAATATCTAAAGACAGGGAATTCAATGTTTTGAAAACCCAGGAACAGAAGACCCAGCCTGACTACATCTGAAGGATGTGTCATCTTTCATTTTATTTCATTGTCATTGATAGTTAATTGATAGCATGTAGACTTGCCATGTGTAGAGAAGTGTCTGTCAAATGTTTGATCATGGCAGAGGTCCATTATGATGTGTGACAGAACTGGTTTGCATTAGTGCTGGTGATTAATGTTCTTATCCACTTTACACCAGTATATTCCTACTATTAAATGAATACCTCGTTATCACTGCTTTTCACTTTTTGACCAGGAAATGGACACTTTGTCATCATGAATACTTCACCTTCGTACCAAAAATGGATGGTTCTTTAAATTTGCTTTGATTGTAATTATTTTAGACAAGTAAAAGGTATTTAATGTTTCTAATCAGAATTAATATAGATCAAACTTGTGCAATAGTTGGCACCTGCATGGACTACCTGTTATGGCTGTTGACCCCCAGGTCTATAGCACATAGATTTAAAGTTTGATCTGGCTATATCTGACTGGTACTTCATCTTTCATTTCACCTCATTACCTTTCAAAGTCATTAACATGCTCCAAAATAACGGCTGATGGCAGTGCTATAAAGTGAAATAGGTTTAATGTAAATGAAGAGGGTCTTTATTAAGGCTGTGTTGTAGATGAATGTTAACCATTCTAATAAGTGAATTAGCGATTCAAAATGCATAGTTCTGTCTTGTCACCATCATGAATTAAATTCCATAGTTCAATTCCCAGAAGAGCAACCCTATGCTACTCTGCTTTGCTGAAGCCTGTTATTAGCTTGGATCATTCGTTTCCACTGCATTCCATGACGTTGCAATTTACTGGCAAGCCACCATATATTTGACATTGATCATTTTCGTGCTTCCATCATCTTTCCCAGTATGCCAGTGTTTGTAGAGATGTTTTTCACATTGTGTGACATGTCCAAGTCATCTGATCTTGTTTTCTTAAGTCTGATATGTTTACTAGTAAATGTTTTTAAGATTGCTTTGACTGTTTAATGGATTAATAATAACAATTTTGAGCTTGGATAAATCAGTCAGGTATCCTGAAACCAAATGGGCAAATAGTCTATAACTCTAGCTGAACTTGTTACTATGAATTGAGAACAAAAACATGGATTGTTTCAATTGAAAGATTTGGCTTTATAAACGGCGTGAATGAAATATATATATATTTTTTCATATATTAAATATTTATGTCTTCTTCAAAATATCCAAAATAAAAGATTCACTATGGCCTCACCATTTATTAAAATAGTATATCTGAAGAACTGTGTACCTGCCTGTTTGTAGTTTGGATATGAGATATATTTTCTCAATACTCTTGTTACTGCATCAGAAGAATGCATAGTCACAAAATTCAAATTGTGATGGTCTAAACCATATCAGTATTTTAGATGAAACAAAACTAAATCTAAGAAAAATAAATCCCTTTTGTCAATCATGTGGGTAATCTATTATTAAATGAGTGTGTCAGTGAACAAGTAAAGAAGGGAGATATTCTCAAATAGTATAAAGCAGTTGACGAATATGATTTCTTACCATTGGGACTTGTAGATAAAGCCCAGTATAAATTAAGATCAACACTTTCTTAATGCTAATTTATGAAAGATAGAAAAATCTGTGTATAAACGAGCATATTTGAGCTGAAAGTGATTTAAAGGGTGGCTCTTCCAGTAGTTAAAATAATATGGAAAATTGTGATCTAGCATATTAATTATGTTTATATTTACACACAAGCTGCTGCAACAAGCATCCTCTTTAGAAGTAATTAACCCATTATTACACTTAACCAGAAATTGAATTAATCTATTTGATCTTGTCCTGATTTATGGCTTGTGTGATGTGTCAGCATGTCATTTCCAGCTTAATCTCTCTTGGACCAATCACAAGTCGTGGTCACGATCAGAACCAGTTGGGGGTCACTCCTGATCATGGGTACTTGGATGGTCTAGTTTCGGATTATGTGAAGTCTCATCCCACTTTGGATGTTTAATATAAGAACTAACCTATTGGTCACTTTGTGTCCAGGCATCTCTAACAATCTGCAGAATTGTATCAAGATTTGCTGTTGATCTGTACAGTAATTACCCTGGGAGCTGGGAATGCACACATGCTTCTCGGTCAATAAATACCATTTCCAGTGAACCACAAAGTAATTTTTATTTGTGAAACATTCGAGACTGGCCACAACAAAAGCATTAATTCGTGGTTCGGCTACTGGTTGACTTCATCAACCACATTGACACCAAGCATCAACAGACATTTTTGCTTGTCATTCCAGGAAGTCAAAAATAGTGTCACCTCATGGTCTGAATCTAACTCGCCATCATTGTCACTTTGATTGACATTTGTTTTGTCTGTTTTTGTTTCTTCTATTCATAAAGATATCATTCAATGCCTACATCTCTATCATTTGATGGCATGATGCCAAATAATAAAAATGTAAACGAAGGCTCTTGATGGGTGTTTCAAAGCTGAGTTAACACTGGCTAAGCCTCGATGGTATGTGAACAGAGAGGATTCAGGACTACTGGTGTCATCTATCTTGTTAAAGTCACATCCTTTTGACTATGCACAGATCATCGACAGCTGATCAATATGATCAACATTTTCACTTAATTTGCACTATGAAGGCATTTGATTGGCATAACAAATATCATAATAAGCCTATTTTATCACAAGGTCAACATTTATAATAATTGGAGGGAGCACCAGAGGTGCCATTTACGTATTTAAATTAAACAATAATTCATGAAGCAGATTGGTTTACTTGCATCAAGATTGAATAGTCTTCAATTTGGATTGAACCTGAAACCATACCATTACATTAGTGTTCAGTATATTGCTGAACACATTCACTCAACGTGTGTGTGTGCGTGCACGCGCATGCACGAAAGAAGTGTTTTAATAATTTGGTTATTAATTAGTGTTAAAAAGACCAAAAATTATGTTTGATGATGTTGTTAGTTGCTAGACACAGTTATAATACTTTATCGTAATAAGCTTCATTATTACTCCCATACACCAGAAAGATAAATGATAAGTAATCTTATATATGTAATCTTTATCTTTTCACCGTGTCTTGGATGTTTTCGTAGCTAGATTTTTTTATCTATGTTCACAAAACATACATTCGCCAGGTGGCAGCACTTTATGATGGTAACTGATATTCTCCTGTGTTATTTGAGTTCTTGTAGCTCTCCCACTAGTTTTTTTAAAAATCAACACACACACATGTGTGTGCGTGCTTGCAAAAATCTGACAAAAGGTTGCCACAAGAAGACAGACTTATTGGCTATGTGACATACGTAGACAGTGTATTATAAACTTATTAATGTATCAATCCATATATGACTATTCTAACAATGTATACTGTTTAAAAATAAATCATATCATATCAATCTTAAACGGCGGTGAACATGATATTTGGTTGTGATTGTGATGTTTACTTATTAACCCTTAGTAATGTGCATATAAGGCCCAAGTAACCTAAACGGGAGCAAGGTTTATAGTAACTATATGTAATATATGTGTGTGTGAGTTAGTATTTGTGTGTACTGTGCTAAGCACTAGAACTAGGGCTGTTACTTTACTGGAGTAGTTTTTTTTTCCAGATAACGAGGTAATGAAGTAAGATTTCAACTAACTAATTTTATTTGTGGTAACGCCACTTTTTACTTCGTTACTTTCATTTACTTCGCGATATTTGCGTTACTTATTTAGTCATAACATAGCCTATGATTTAATATACAATTGATACAGTTACTACAAATTATCATTATCACCAACTTGTGTATTTTGAATGAATTTATGGCAAACAAACTTATTTTAATATAGTGTGGTATTGAAATTAGTTTTGTAAGAATGTTAACATTTAGTATATATGTTTCAGCTGATACTCATTGATATTCAAGACATCATTTTGCCAACCTATTGTTGAAGGCTCACTACTTTATACAATCTTTCAGCTGAAGCCAACTGGTTTTCTAAGATTCATCGTGATTACATTTCTAACGTATTGGCGACACCAACTGCGAGAATAAGCTTTTGCTAAAGTTGAACAAGGGCTTTGTTCAGTGAACTGAAGAAGGAATTACATCTGCACATCTGATAATCAAATACAAAGTGCACCAGATTTATGTAATTTATTGTAACACAAAATATGACTTTTTATATTTTGATATTGATGAACCATAAACAAAACCTGACCTTATAAACCTGACCTTATAAATGCCTAAACATGTCTGAATTGAGTAAATTTACTATACACTGAGGCTGCTTCAACACATTTACAAGTTGATGTACAGATCGATTCACAAGCTAGATTGATGATTTTATTTTTAAAAATCAACCTAAACATATTGGTTTTAAAATGCTGTCGCGATGAGAATACCAGTAGCATTAATAAACTACAAATATTGAAATATAGTAAGGTTGAAGGTCAAATTCTGATTTAGTCTTCATAAATATAGCGATTTGTGGTAATTATAAAATAAGACAAATAATTCGCGAGTGGTATAATATAACGGTAATCCACAGAGTTTTATATTATAATGAATATTAGCACAAAATGCGGGTGTCGATTATTTTGTTATTGATCTTCTCAAAAGTTTCATGGAAACACAAATATCTGAATTAAAGCACAAATATTGAATTAAAGTATTTAAACCCTGTATCCGACATATCACCTTTTAGATAATAACTACATTATCATTTCCCATATTTAGATATATACAACATATGATATCTGATAGTTTATTAATCTGATATTTTGAGTTTTTTTATTATCACTACCAACTCAATTGCCTTAAAAAGTAGTTCTTTGCTATTTGACACAGCTAGATAACCGAGGTTTCGTATGATCAGTGTACACGTGTAACAATAATTGTTTGTCTTATTAAAACTAAAAATCAATTGTTTATTGGACTTTGGCTTCTGTATTCTGATACTGATGTAGACTAGGAACGTATTTATAATAGTAGTGGTGTATGTCCGTGATTTTACTGCTTCAGGAGTAAAGAGTGAAATTAGTCATCAAATTTCAAACATCATGTCATGTCATATGTCTTCCACCAGACTACTAAATATAAATAAACAAAGAGTCCTTTAAGTTATCAAATAGTCAGATGAATTATCTAGCTTATCTCAACAACGGATGTATTTATGACGATACGTAAAACAGAGTGTAGAGTGATGGGGTGTTTTGTTTAATTTCGGCCCTGATCACTGCCCGTATATATGGATGACACACGAGAGAAATGATATTATCAAATGTATAATGTCACTTTTAAGCTTTGTAGATAAAGATTATATTATGTATATTTATATCTTTATTAATTAAGACGATTAATTGTTTATTAGAATATCAGAAGCATACCCGGCAAAAGTGATTGTAAAAATTGTTATATATACTAGTTAGTAGCTACTATATACTAGTTACTGTATAATACCAGTAACATTGTTGATACATTTTTATAATTAATTTAATCCAATCAAATTATAGGCTGTTATTAAAATATCTAGTGAATATTTGGCAGTCTTTGGGTGGGCAGGTTCTTCATTGACCCATATATTGATAACAAAGATGGTACACTGAGCAGGGTTGGGGCGATTACAGGACCAAAGTAATCATATTTATAATAATAATAGTAGTATTTTATATATTAAACTGATATTCAACTAAAATTGCTCTAAGGCGATTAACATTTAAAACACAATTAAAATACATTCTGAGCTCATATAGATCAAATATATTTCATACATAATAAACTGCTTTAATATTATAAATACCCCAGTTTAAATAAATGTTTTTTAAGAACCTTACAAAATATGTCTCTACTTGCTGCTAGTTTATTGTGGTTTGGCAACTTGTTCCACAGTCTGAGAGCTGATGCTCCGAAGGATATCTCTCCGTACAGTGCTGTATGGCTTCTTGGTACCATCAAAAGTGGATAGGACTCAGATTGGAGCAATCTCAATTGTACACATGTTTCGATCAGATCGCTTAGATACACTGGTGCTGTTCCACTCAGTACTTTGAATGTATGAAGCAGGATCTTGTACAGTGATCTGAAATGTACAGAAAGCCAGTGCAGCTGGAACAAAACTGGTGTTATATGTTCCATTTGTGAGTGCATGTCACCAGACGTGCAGCACAGTTCTGCTCTCGCTGTAAATGCTTTGTCAGAGAGACAGGAGTATTATATAGCAATGCATTGCCATAGTCCAATCGAGAAATAACAAGGGCTTGGACTAAAGTCTTGCATGTCTCATCATTTATGTACTTACGAATAAGTCCTATATTTCTTATTTTATAATAACAGGACTTACATATAGAATTCACCTGCTTCTCAATTCCTAGAGTATTATCTAATATAAACCCTATATTTCTTACAGACATGGAATAATTTATATAACTGGATCCTACCTTAATGCGAAGATTCAGTTTTCTTTACATGTTGCTTGGATGAGAAAACAATGAATTTTGTCTTGTCCTTATTTAAGTTCAAGTTGCTATTCATCCAAGTACTTACGTCTGCAATACAAGCTTCAATTGAAGATGAAATATCATCCTATTTACCACATGGCTTCAAAGTCATGTACACTTATGTATCGTCGACATAACAATGATATTTAATATTATACCGTTTAATAATTTAACTATCTGGTTTGGTATACATACAGTAATTCTTTGGTCTTAAAACACACTGAGTTCTGTCGGTGAGGTACGACTTTACCAAAGTTAAAGCTTTTTTCTTGATTCCAAAGGAAAATGTTTAACGCTCCAGCAGAATTGGATGATCGATTACGTCGAAAGCTGCGGATAAATCAAGCATAATTAATGCAGTCATGGATCCTTCATCGAGAGCCTCAGCAATGTCACTGTGCACTTTCAAGCAGTTTCTGTTGAATGACTTCTAGGATCAACAGACTGATAAATATCATTAAGATCATTGTACTCTAAGTGTTCTTCTACACGCCTTGCTATCAGACATGGGGTGAATTCAATTCCGAAATTGGAACTGATGGTCAATTCCAATTCCGGAATTGATTATTTTTTTTAATAGAATTGAATTTCGAATTGGAATTGAAGTTTCCTACAAAGTAATTAAATCCACAAATTAATTTACCATTTTTACAACGTTAACACTTGCATGTGGTGTTACCAATATACTGAAACCAAAATGATCCAGATTGATTCAACACAGTCTCTATGTTGGAGTGGTTGAGAAATCACCTCTCCCACCACTCACAGGGGAGCAATACGTAAAGATGGAGCCGAAATACCCTGAGGGTGGTCACTGTCAGATTGTTTTACGTCCTCAGGTGGTCTTTAACGTCTCCCTTTATTTTTAATAATTCAGTGGAGACGGCAACGATCCAGAACTTTGGTTCCTTTATATATATATATATATATATATATATATATATATATATATATATATATATATATATCACAGATACACACACCGACTGTGGCACCAGACGTGAGCGTTTAACCAATTAAATGGTATGGATATCTTGGGTTCCGCCCACAACACTGTGACACCACGACATTGCATGCCTTTAATCTATATATAGATATTGCTATTTACGAATTATTTTTAGGCTGTGTCAAACAAGCGACAACCTGGGGATACTCCCCGAACTACAAACAAATAATTTATTAATTTGATCATATCAACGGAAATTCCAATCTGGAGCAAAAACTACCTCTCCTAAAACTATGACTGTTATAGCCTATCCGCAGACCTAACTGTCTTAATAACCATTTGAGATATTTTGTAAACTTACCATATGTAACGCTAGAGTGTTTACATGTTGCTTTGTAAGAACCAGGCGCACTTTCTGGTATGTTCTTGATGTGAAAATGTACAAGAGACTTTGATGTCATTGTACGACCTTAATTTGTTTTAATATTTCTGAGATCAAAATTCACCATAGAGTAAAGGAGCAAGTAATACATTATAAAGATAACTGAGATTAGTGCAAACTGAGATTATATATTTATTAACGAAATACATCATGTGTGGTGTGACTATAGCCAGGTAAAGTCTATATAATAAATAGGATAATTAGAATATAGTCAAACCCCCATCACCGATCCTCTCTGTAATTTGACCACCTCTTTAAATGTACCACTTTTCACAGTCTTAAATTATTGTTATCTTTTAAATGATATTTTTCTTTTATAACTCGACTTCCTCCCAACCTCGATCTTTGATCTCCGTATAATGCCCACGTAAGTCATCCCGTATGTCGATCGAGGGCCAAGGTGTAGCCTTGTTTATGTTCGCTATCGCATGCGTTAATTTAATTGGCTGCTTGTCTTCCGACTGCTGGCCAATCAGGATCGTTTGCAGCTGGAGTTAAAACGACGGTGTCAGAAAGAAGCCATGCACGATTGCTGACTGTGTGACTAGTTTAGGTTTAAATAACACGAGTTAATCTGAAATGCCTGTTTATATGACTTATAATAGCGGCAACATCTGAAACAGCCTAGCAGTTAAGCACCAGGCACTTGGGGCCAACGGTCACAGGTTCGAACCAATAAGAAGTCGAAACTTTTCCAGAGATTAATTTCTCGGTTCACAACATCGTGGGTGGCTGACCACGTTAAATGGCGCTGCCGTCTCCACTGAATTATTTAAAATAAATGGGGACGTTAAAAACCTGAGGACATAAAACACTCTGGCAGTGACCTCCCTCAGGGTATTTCGGCTCCATCTTTCCGTACTGCTCCCCTGTGAGTGGTGGGGGAGGAGTTTTTCTCAACTACTCCAACATAGAGACTGTGACGAATAAGCGACAGCCTGGGGCTTCTCCCCGAACAACAAAGTCAATGGGTAAATCAGTTCTATTGCTTCTATCTTTTGCCTTACATACCAAACCATATCTCTGGCATAATATAACAAGGGAATTTTTTTTTCTGTCTCCAAATGGAGAGCTACAACATAAACTACCCGGACATTTACCCAACGGACACTTAGCCAACGGACATTTAGCCATTATCTGCAGAGGGACATTTCGCCAACATTCAATTTTTTTAATCTTACATGTACATTGTTATATTTTTGATTTTATGTTATCTCTGCCAATATTATGTTATGTTTATGGATGTTGCAAATATAGGCCTATCTTTAGATAAGATGTTAGCAACATAATAATTTTTGCTGATTTTTTGTACAATTTGTATAATTATATTAATGCATACTGTTTTCTCCAGTATTATACATAAATAATGATATGCAATATGTGCATGGATTTATCGAATAAAAGGGCCACCCATTGCAATTAGATCTGGTTTTATTTACCGTGCTTCTGTTTGATGTACCATCCCCAATGACACTCAATTATATACAGCTGTGGAGTATAAGTTTTATTTTAGCTATATATTTGTATGAGATTGTTATGTCTGGCTAAGGCTGGTTTGTTTTATTCCGTTCTTAAATGACTCGGTATTCTTTATTTTATTTTTATTTCAAATATATTTATACTAGGCGCTCAGTTAAAAATATAAAACATGGAAACAATGTAGATAATACAGACAAACATATTAAAATTATACGATGTAGACTTAATAATAGGAATATTGACAATGTGCAAATTATTATATGCAGTGTTTGTGTCTGCAAATTCTAGAGTATGAGACATTAGTTTGTGATCATTACATTCGTACAATGAATACACTATGACGATTGATTAGAACAGCTGTGGAATATATGTAACACCTGTCTTTGCAAGTTTTAGAATATGAATATCGTACAATGAATTACAAAAATGCAATTACATACACTGTGTTTTTGTATATATTAAAACAATTATATTTATGGTGAAAGCTCACATAAACATAATCAGAATTTTTTAATGTTGGCGAAATGTCCCCCCCCGCAAATAATGGCTAAATGTCCTTTGGCTAAGTGTCTTTTGGCTAAATGTCCATTGGCTAAGTGTCCGTTGGCTAAATGTTCCGGACACATATCGTTTATTATATATTTTTTCTTTATGTAATAACCTGTCATAGTTATTGGTAATAATATATGTGATTACTGCATCATCAAATTCTATGTGAGTATTATTAAAGTTCAGACAGAACCAGTTCATTCACATCAGACTTCTGTTTCCAAACAGAACAATGAGGCTTGATGTCTGTAGATTGTAGATCCAACGTCAACTCGATCACTTTATACAGCCTTGAGTGATATAGATGTGTTGGTTTGAGTCTTTCCTTTACCAACACTCACTGTTGTTTGTATTATTGGTTGACTTCATGAAATATTAATTGACATATTGTTGTACTATATAGTCAAGTTTAATTAAAATAACCACGAGGAATTATCACCACCTCATTTATCTCTAATGTAGTGTAATGTTAGTGAATTGCTTTACACACCTCCCCTAAGCATGTAATTGTTTCTACTATGGGTACAGTATGGGTACAGTAAAATACCTTTCAATTCATGTTTTGTACAATTTTAGGTTTCTCCGCTAACTTGTATTATCGTTCCACCACCACACTTCGACTTCATTTATATTACCATGGTTACAATGTTAGTTATAATCTTTAGGCAATAAATATAATTTCCATTCAAAATATAATACTTATACATATTTATAGAATTTAGTTCCTAATAGATGAAAGTGCATGGAGTTGACAGGCGATATTATCATAACATTTCCATATAATTATATATTAGAAAGTTCAAGCATTTATTGCTTATATTGACTCTATGATAGATTCCACGTGATTTCCACATCTATTTCTATATGGGATCAATGGGTGGGGGAATTTAAACCAGGTATAAAGGCATGGAATCCTGTGTACTGATGTAATAATATTATATCGACCTAAATACAACGTGAAAATCGTATAATATGGCTGTTAGGTAATCATAACAACCAATAAATGTTGTTATTCGTTTTAATGACGTCCGACTTCCTTACTATTATTTAGTTACTGGTATAAATAAAATAGATATATCTATGTATTCAGTTATCAAAGATAATCAATATTTTTCACAAATGACTGTCCATTTTTAGACTACGAATACAAATTCAAATTCTTACTATAGCCACCAAAACTAAAAAAATCACATAAATATAGGCATACTGGGAGTAGGCCATGGCTAGAACTTCCTACATTCTGGATCTACACTACAAATTTGATAGGTAAAAGTTTTCACCAGTTACTTGGCGTACAATAAAATACAATATTCTGCATTTCGTTTTATCTAGTTGTATCAACACACAAGGACGTCTACGTTTGTGTTAATTATTTAGATATAACAAAAAATTGACATGGACAAGTCGTCGTGTGCCCACTGAGGGTGTGATAATAAAAAAATCATTCGTACAAAATTTAAACCTGGAGACGATGACAGTGGGTGATAATAGATGATTGTCTCGATTCTCTACAGTGTTTAAATGGTCAAATTAAAGGCAAAATACAGGTAGTCATTGACTTACTACCTACGACTGTTTACGACAACGGGTAGTACGACTTAAAGATGATTATAATATAATTGTTACACAGTATATTATACGTAAAGTAATTATAACATGACAGACTTACGACCGGTAAACGAAAAATAGCCTCACTCACTCACTCACTCACTCACTCACTCACTCACTCACTCACTCACTCACTCACTCACTCACTCACTCACTCACTCACTCACTCACTCACTCACTCACTCACCCACTCACTCACTCACTCACTCACTCACTCACTCACTTTTTTCTAGATAATATATTATTAGTTACCATTGTCACATTTGTGTTTACAATATAACCAAGGTTTTAATTAGGTCAGGTCGAGATGTCACTCGGTAATCAATACAATTTCCATTCCCAAAGTAAAACAATTATTGCCATTTTTTATTTGTTTGTGAACTTTATTTCAAATTAAATTCGGGACTCATGCGAGACTCCTTTGATCTTCTCCGCTCGGAAATGGTTTCTTGATCGGAATAAGACAATAAATATGGATATACTTAATAATTTACAAGAGAAGTTGAATTGATTATTTAAGTGGTTTTGAAGTTATTTAATTAAATCTAAGAATTAACTAACAGTACGCATGACCTTATACATAATTATTGCTTGAGATGTTCACCTCATTCCAAAAATAATATTTAATATATTTAATGTTTTTTTTTTAATGTCCGCCATTCAATATCACTTTTAATACATAAATGCGTTACGTTATATAGTCATAATAATATTTATATATTTAAGGATTGTTGAATACTGTCGTGATTGTAGTAAAGAACCTATAAGTTATGAAACACGTCGACTGTCTTGTTTCTCATATCACGAAACACACGAAATACAAATCCAGAAAATATAACATATAATTAATATAGTCAGCGGCAACACCTAGTGACTGTCAGATTGAATAGATGAACTGATCTATAACCAAAGACTATTTATAACAAGACGTGTTACTTCGCGTTTTAACATGGGACGCCATTTTGAATTCATGGAGCGCCAGGGCCCTAGCGACCGGAGGTAGATTATCACAGACAGCTCACTTCGTTAACATGGCGCCTAATGGCACTGGTTCATTCTGCGCCGCTTTCGGCTGCAGTAACAGAAAAAGTATACACAAATAAAGACATCCCCGAAAGGAAATGAAAGCTAGTGTAAAAATTTGATATAATCTGGCCTTTTAAAAAAAATAAAGGATATTTTAAAAATAAGCATAACAATTTGAAGGAGACACGCCCCTACTTGACATGACCCAAGCAGTAGGATCTATCTAGATCTATATTTGTTTCAGACAAAATCTGATTAAATTTTATTGAACAATATCAACCTATTAATCACAAAATGGGTATGTAAGATATACATAAGCTTACAGTTATATGTATGGAGCCACTGAAGATGTTATGGGCGGGAGGTATATTTTACTTTATTATTATTAATAATATAATTGGACTTCTAAAATTACATTACTATAATCAGATAATTTTTCCCTAATTACAATAATTATAAGTAGCTGAGTATTTACATGATCACCTGCAGTCATATTTATTTTTAAACGTAAGCAATTAGAACTTATTGATATATATGGACTTCTATTTATAATTTAAATGTTACGAAATTAATTATTAAATACCTCAACTAGTGGTAGAAACATTCATTTTGTTATTTTTTCTATTGACAGAAGTAAAAGATGGATTATTAATTGTTGTCGTTCAGATATATGATGAGGAAAGATTTAAATTACTTGAATACTAATTGTAGAATGTATGATATGCATTTCAGTAAAACGGAATTCATGAACCAGACAACTTATCTAGAATGCTATTCCAACTATTTTTGATGTACCAAATCGACCGCATGCATCCACTGAAATCAAAGAGGAGGGTATTAACAGAGGAGACCTATATAGGAGACAGGGCCAGCTGTGATGATAATTAATATTTATAAATATTAATGGTGAAAATTGGTATTATAAAATTAATTAAATAAGAAACAAGGCATCAAACCCATGAAAGTTTGTCAGCCCATTTGATATCTTAATACAAAAAAGGATTACCAGCACCTGAATTAGTACTTGAATGTTCAGCTCATGAGCTTTAATTGGTATACTTCTCTTCATAATTTAAATGCATAACAAATCAAATTCTTTAACCAACCTGAAAAAAGGAAAACATGTGTTTACACATTGTGTATGCACTTGGTTCTTTATTTTACAAGGTATTGTTCTGTTTCAGTCCTTGAAGTTCTCTGATGATGAGATACCATGTAAACAGGCCAGTCTCTTGGTTACAGATTTACTGGTGTTATCTGTTACAGTAGTCAATGCATGTGTCTATTACATCTCTGGGTATATTCTGTCTAGCTTTAAACAGTTCACTGATCTGGACTAAATGTCATATTTTTGTAATAGTGGTTGTTAGAGCTGGAAGCAATTTGGGTTATTCTGTCCATTTGATAACAAATGACTGATTGTAACTATAGATGAACTCGTGGCACAAGAGATTTGATGCCGCTTATTGTATGAAAGTACTAATTTCTCTATCTCTAACATGTTAACGCAAACATAAACATTGTTAATATTCCATGTATATTCTTTGTTCTCAGCTGGGCAGGCCTATATTGCATGGTCTATATTATTGAGGTGTAGACTTTAAATGTACTTATAATTTGTTTAGTTAATATCTGATAAACGGACATCATGAATATATGGTGAATTGTGTTATGGTTGCGTTATAATAGCTGTATATATCATTATATATATATATATATATATATATATCCAAATAAATAAAAATTTATGGACTATGATAAACTGACATGATGAAAGTATGTTTGTATGCATTTACCTCATATATACCTAATTGTTTTCATTATAAAAACCGAGAAAATTACGCCTTTCACACACAAAGCTGTGAAATAACCTAAACCACGTTCAATTATTTTCTGATCAGCTATCAAGTGATCGCAAATTGTAGGCTATGAATTAATTAAGTGACTGGGCTGTGAAATCACTTAATTATTTATTTACAGTTTCAGAGCTTCGTTTCCTTCGATGTCGTGTGTGCACAATTAAAGTGTTAATTAATAAAAGAGTATGTGATCATGTAACATATAGTACTAGTATTGGCAATTCATTTCAACCATGCACACACATGTACACGATCACATGTGGACAACCAGAGAGCTTTTGTTTATCTGAGAAATACCTTCGGTCGCTGGAGGGGCCACTGGTTCAAAATTCAACATGGCGCGGCAAGGGTAATGCCTCTCTATATTTAAGCTCTCTGCTTACATAAAACGACATTTACATATTTCATGGCATATAATAGGACAGGAATAATACAGATTATCTGCACACACAAAATTATAATGCATATTCCACAAGAAATGTTCTTATTCATAGGTTCAAAACTCGAAGCACAGCTGCTTCAAAGTTGCTTTTTTCCACTACCGGAAGTCAGCGCTGTTTGATCATGGCGGCCCATTCAAACATCACTTAGTGCTCAGGCTAGTTTTCTTTCAGGTCAATGTAACACACTATAGCATTCTTTTACCCGTTTGAGCCTTTGTCTAATGAACAAGCTGAGACTCGTGGTGAATGTTCAGTAACTTAGGACCTGCCATTAGCTACATTTGATAAATCGTAAGAAGCAATGTTAATCCATCACATATAATATATGATAGAGTTGAGCCTAATATTAGAAGAATTTTAATGTGACAATTCATTGTGGATGGTTGTGCTCATTTGAGCCATATGTTGACATTGATGTTATGTAATGATATTGCTGCATATAACAATTCACAATAACCGAATCACAAGGCACATTTTAATCAAGGTATGCAACTGGTACTTATATACACATGCTGGCGGGATCAACATTATATGCAGGTAGGGTAAGTCTTGGTTTGTTTGCTACAGTGTGTTGTATACTGTTCCGTTTGTTGTGTTTGGATCAAAGTTTTTTAGTTGCAATACGACAATTGGTGTCTCCTTTATTTAATTTATATTGAAGTGTTCCGCGTTTTCTTGTTCTTATATGAATATAAAAAAAACATCGCGATGACATGTTTTACTAGATTGATAACACTTACCTTGTAGAAGTTGGAAATGTACAACAACAATAAAATTATCCCAACAACTATCAAGAAGAAATCATGTATATTATTTAGATTGATAAATGTGTTTTGTTATTAAGGTTACATATAACGTGTGATAAATGAAATAAAGTTCTATGTATATTCATCCTGTTTTTTGGTATACGAAGTTTGTGCAATTAAAGTCAGCACAGACACAATGTTTCTGAAATAAAGTTTCAAAACTTTTATTTCTGAAATTGTTACTGCATGCTGGCGTTAAGGCAACATATCACATGTTTTTTTAAATGGTCTTTGGACAGTATCATAATTAGAATACTTATCCATTCATAGTAGAGAGAATTTTGTCATCCTGACAGAAAATAAACACCAAACTCGATATAATTTTGATATATGGGTCCTAATTCGGTCCATTTTGTATCTTTTTAGTAAGTTGTTTGTAACGAATTCAATGTTATTACTAAGTCACTAAAATATGATCAGGGATGAAGAAATATATTATTTTATCATATTCAATGTTGCTGCTTGTGTAGGGTCTTTAAGGTAATTTTAATCCAATTATATAGAGCGCTATATAAAATGTTGTATTAGTATTAGTTAGTAGGTAATATTCGCCGGGTGAGAGCCAGACAAAATGAAACGTAATCCATACGTTACAAGTTCAGTGGGCAATCGAACGTGTTTTATATCTAATTCTTATATCTAAATAATTAACACAAAATTAGACGTATTTGTGTACTGATACAACTAGATAAAATGAAATGCAGATTATTGTATTTTATTGTACACCGAGTGACTGGTGAAAAGTTTCATTGATCTAGTTCGTAGATCAGATCCAGGAGTTAAGAAGCTCTGGCCATGACCGGCTACCATTATACTAGTATTTATGTTAATTTTGAGGTTTGGCGAATATAGTAAGAATTTGAATTTGTATTCGTAGTCTAAAAATGGACAGTCATTTGTGAAAAATATTGATTATCTTTGATAACTGAATACATAGATATATCTATTTTATTTATACCAGTAACTAAATAATAGTAAGGAAGTCGGACGTCATTAAAACGAATAACAACATTTATTGGTTGTTATGATTACCTAACAGCCATATTATACGATTTTCACGTTGTATTTAGGTCGATATAATATTATTACATCAGTACACAGGATTCCATGCCTTTATACCTGGTTTAAATTCCCCCACCCATTGATCCCATATAGAAATAGATGTGGAAATCACGTGGAATCTATCATAGAGTCAATATAAGTAATAAATGCTTGAACTTTGTAATGCCATTATATGAAAACGTTATGATAACACACCTTCTCAACCCTATTTACATGTTTTGAAATTGACACTCACTTGAAACATAATTCTATCACTATGAAATTTATAAGTGTTATATTTCCAAAGAAAATTATATTTACTATCTACAGATTATAACTAAGAGCATAATCTTGGTATGACAGTTGACTGATATTACAAGTGGGGGGAGGGGGGAAGGGTTATAAAATAAATTGGAAATGCCATATCTGGTCGTCTGATTGGAAAACTTGGTCTATTCAAATATGAAATATTTCCGGCTAAATCTTAAATCTACATTATGAATATTATTTAAATTTTTGGGAGTACTGTAGAAATTGTTTTTGATATTTAAAGATAAATCTATTCTCTGGTTAAATACTCGACAATTACTTTGGTATATACGATAAAATACCATCCTTTGTAAAAAACGAGCCAAGTCAGATTAATTGGTTAAACCTTGAAACGCTACTTTATTTGGTTACGAATTATAATGTCTTCCAGCTACATCTACTAATATCTGTCCTAGAGTTAGTTTGTTTGAAATCAGTTTCCCTGCTGAACATCCCACAAACACAGATACTTTGAGTTGAATTGAACACTAACGAGCAGGTGTGCAACCTAGTGCACTAACAAGTACACTACATTAGAGTGTCTACGTGTTAAATTTGAGAGATGGCTGAGACAATTATAATTCCTCATCGTCATATTAATTAAACTTGACTATATAGTACAACAATATGTCAATTAATATTTCATGTAGTCAACCAATAATACAAACAACAGTGAGTGTTGGTAAAGGAAAGACTCAAACCAACACATCTATATCACTCAAGGCTGTATAAAGTGATCGAGTTGACGTTGGATCTACAATCTACAGACATCAAGCCTCATTGTTCTGTTTGGAAACAGAAGTCTGATGTGAATGAACTGGTTCTGTCTGAACTTTAATAATACTCACATAGAATTTGATGATGCAGTACTCACATATATTATTACAATTAACTAGATGTCAGGATATTACATGAAAACAAATATAATAAATGATATATCCATTACAAGTAGAAATTACTTCGGCAGGCATCTCCATGGGTATTAAGCTGCGGACAGAGTTTTTTCCCATATTATGAGTAATTAGATTACACTGATATAGGAAATTTGTTAAATGTATAGCTATTATAATCCCGACGTGTCATTCGCAGTATCGGAGATCTGCCTGAAATCCGCTGTTCTCGACCATGGGTCAAATAGATCAAGTGGATAGGCGCTTTAATTTAGATCCCACCACACCTAACTGCATATACTTAGGGACGCTAAATTAAGCGTGAATGAACGTTCCCTTAGTGATGAACGGAAACGTATGAGGATTAGCTGTTAGGTTCGAGTAAATCGTAGTATTTACTCAGGTTTGAGACGATATTTCCTTCTAGTTCAGTAATAATCCATTGTGCAGTATTGCTACTTTGTTTTTATTTTAGTTTAATCGCTTTAGTGAGTCCATACTGTGTTAGTGTACATTCTCTTTGTTATGAACAAACTGTAATGTTGTTAACACGCTGAGGCTATATATAGGGCTTGAATTTTCACTTAGGTTAGAGAAGAACTTCGACGCCAGACCAGTCGGACGTGTATTGATACATGGTTCATATAGGTAGGATTTATTCAGTTATTCGAACCCAGAATAGAGCTGAGGTCAGCATCCGAGGTGTCGAAATGCTTTATATACAGGTTTCTTTTGGACCACAGAAAATTACTGTTGAATGTAAACTGTGGTGTCAAAATAGTTTATGATATGTATGTAGCAAGTCACCATTGAACCACACGCACGTGTTGTTTGTTGCGAGCTGTGGTATCAAATGGTATGTTTTTTACGTGCTTCCGCTTTTTGTACGTAGCCTGCATGTAGCCGCTTTCCTGTGGGCGTGACATATTTGTCGCGTACGAAAAGCGAATTAGCTTGTTCCCACAGGCTGATGAGTAGACCAGACACATGCTTAGGTATACGCACACATTTATCAATATGTGGAGGTATGGAACATTTTATTTTTAGATTAATGTATGTATAGTTGTATTTAGATTTATGGAAGTAGGTTTCGAAGGATGTTTAGATATGTTGATGCTCTGTGCCTGTTGCCTCTTACTATCTAAACACACACACACACACACACACACACACACACACACACACACACACACACACACACACACACACACACACACACACACACACACACACACACACACACACACACACACACACACACACACACACACACACACACACTTAAATAACAATTACACATTCTATTGAACATCTACCTCGACCTCTTTACGTTTGTGTATTTTAATCAGATAACTTTACTTTAGATGAGAAGTTTATTTCCAGAGACCATTATTACAACACAATATTGGATTATTGCTTCTACATTTGTATATAAATTTCTTTGTAAAGCTCCGTTTCTTTATTGTTAGGATCGTTCAGATAGTTTAGTTGTGCCATTACCAATAGTTAATTACTTCATGTTCTAGAATGCGGACAACTCTCGCTCGCTCACTCGCTCACTCACTCACTCGCTCGCTCACTCGCTCGCTCGCTCGCTCGCTCACTCACTCACTCACTCACTCACTCACTCACTCACTCACTCACTCACTCACTCACTCACCACTCACTCACTCACTCACTCACTCACTCACTCACCACCACCACTCACCACCACCACTCACCACCACTCACCACCACCACCACCACTCACCCACTCACCACCACTCACCACCACTCACTCACTCACTCCACCACCACCACTCACCACCACCACCACCACTCACCACCACCACTCACCACTCACTCACTCACTCACTCACTCACTCACTCACTCACTCACTCACTCACTCACTCACTCACTCACTCACTCGCCAACTCACTCACTCGCCAACTCACTCACTCGCCAACTCACTCACTCGCCAACTCACTCACTCGCCAACTCACTCACTCGCCAACTCACTCACTCGCCAACTCACTCACTCGCCAACTCACTCACTCGCCAACCCACTCACTCGCCAACCCACTCACTCGCCAACCCACTCACTCGCCAACCCACTCACTCGCCAACCCACTCACTCGCCAACCCACTCACTCGCCAACCCACTCACTCGCCAACCCACTCACTCACTCACTCGCCAACCCACTCACTCACTCACTCGCCAACCCACTCACTCACTCACTCGCCAACCCACTCACTCGCCAACCCACTCAATGCTACATCAACTCTCAACGAATGCTGAGACTGTCCGCTAGAATTAAATAATCCATAAAACGACCATTTCCATCCACGGTTGTCGTGTTGCTAAGGACGCTTTATGAATAAATTACACGGTCGGTGAGCAGCCGATTAAATAACAACCGACTCAATGTCATCGGATAGTTATTCCGATGATACATCCGAGAGTGTTAAGTTGTAAAATGGCCAATTCGGTGTACATAACTGTCATTGTTTCTCTGGTCATATTTTATCCCGTTCTTGCTGATCAGTGTATATTTTCCACGTTCAACGGTGTCAAAGTATCCGCTGCTATTGTGGTGTCATATGTTGTCGAAGATTCCCACAGTTCCTGTCAGTTTATGTGTTATAATAAGCCATCAAAATGTACAGCTGCTAACATAGTAGTGTACGACAACTCAAGTTATCTCTGTGAGTTTTTTTATCTTCAGCCAGGACAAAGTAACAATCTGGTAAAGGAACCAAATCCAGAAGGAAAATTTATATCGCGAAATGAAGGTAGGAAATAATTTTTCCCCAAAAGGAATATACTTGTGACGTTCTGTTTGTATCGAATGGATCTTAATTCTTTATTTGTTCATGTTTCTATTTTAATATGTATATTTTGATCGGTGTTTTATGAATTTTTCTATAATTTGCCTCAGAACCTATGATAACCTACATGTTATGACGTAATTATAATTAATTCCTGTATTATAGGTAATAGCGGATTTACACTTTAGTTTTCTCTCCATTCTGAGCCCTTTTTAATAATATTTTTTTCTACAGCAAACATGAAGCGTAAAATATTTCAAAACTTTTATATATAATATTCATATTTAACCGCCATTAGAGAATGTAGATAAGTAGATTGGTCGTTTAATAACAAAGTCCTTATGACATGTTAATTTGGTTTGACAAAGGCAATAGATATTTACAATTGATAAATATATACATTAGATAATATCTAACATTATTAAGTTCAGTCCAAGGTTTGTGTTGATAACAGACATGGGGTCAATTCAATTCCGGAATTGGAGTTGGAATTGATTATTTAAAAAAAAAATGGAATTGGAATTGGAATTTTGAATTGGAATTTTGAATTGGAATTGAAGTATCCTACAAAAAAATTAAATCCACAAATTAATTTACCATTTTTACAACGTTAACACTTACATGTGCTGTTACCAATATAGTGGAAACATATTGATCCAGAACTTTTATATATAATATTCATATTTAACCGCCATTAGAGAATGTAGATAAGTAGATTGGTCGTTTAATAACAAAGTCCTTATGACATGTTAATTTGGTTTGACAAAGGCAATAGATATTTACAATTGATAAATATATACATTAGATAATATCTAACATTATTAAG
This sequence comes from Paralvinella palmiformis, assembly GCA_025642065.1. NCBI lineage: Eukaryota > Metazoa > Annelida > Polychaeta > Terebellida > Alvinellidae > Paralvinella > Paralvinella palmiformis. The sequence continues at coordinate 29,285 of JAODUP010000650.1, read as the reverse complement.
TTCAGTCCAAGGTTTGTGTTGATAACAGACATGGGGTCAATTCAATTCCGGAATTGGAGTTGGAATTGATTATTTAAAAAAAAAATGGAATTGGAATTGGAATTTTGAATTGGAATTTTGAATTGGAATTGAAGTATCCTACAAAAAAATTAAATCCACAAATTAATTTACCATTTTTACAACGTTAACACTTACATGTGCTGTTACCAATATAGTGGAAACATATTGATCCAGAACTTTGGTTCCTTTTATATATATATATATATATATATATATATATATATATATAAAGATATGCACACTGACTGTGGTAGTCTGTACTTGAGCATTTTACCAAATAAAATTGTCTGGATACCATTGGCTCCACCCACAACACGGTGACATCACCACATAGCATGCCTGTAATCTATATAGAGATATTGCTATTTAGGAATTTACCCCCATTCAATGTCTAGAACAGGCAAAATAAATTTAAATCCACAAATTAATTTACCATTTAATTTTTTAATTCAGAAATATTTCTTCCATGATAATCCTACTTGGAATATAAACTACTCGGAGTAGGTATTCCAAGTAAGTATTCGGAGTACCCACTCATGGTAAAAAGTATTAGGCAAAAAAAGAGTCGGAAAGAAAACTGAATTGGAATTGAAACTTTTTGAATTAATTTGGAATTGAAATATTTGATGTGGAAATGGAATTGGAATTGACAAAACGGAATTTGACCCAATGTCTTGTTGATATGATATTTTTATCTGAGATATTAAATGATAAACAATATTTCGGTATTAGAAATATCTTTGTTAAAGAGAACAGAGATATGACGAGGTCATGGTCCAGTGACAGTCGAGATAAATTATACATATCCTGAAGCTACTAATGAATAGATAAAAAATGATAAACCTCACTGTCTCAGTAGCCTGTTATAGTTATTTTGAGATCTTTTTATAGATAATAACTCTAGTTTATTAAATATTTATCTGTGTGATGAATGAAAACCTTTTGATCTATTGTCTTCATCTGTCATAGATCGAGATCCGTTATCTGTTCGGGAGACTAAATTGGATCTTTAAATCAATACGGAAAATGTCCGGCTAAATAAACTAACTGGCGCAAATAATAATAATAATAATAATAAACTTATTGTCAGTTGAAATAACTTAACACTCCCCTTACTGCCTTTTTATTTATTTATTTAGGCTCAAGCACACACACACTATATATATATATATATATATATATATATATACTTGATCACAATCACTACTCATTGATTGTTCCTATGAGATAAGACAATTCTCAATACTAGACAATAAACCAGAATATTGATTAGATCATTTGATATATGTTCTTCATTCATATTGGGTGGTCGATATTACTCAAAAATTCTATAAATTAATGATGCAGCACACCTGTACGGGAATACACTCTCAGTCGAATTAACTAACTGTGGGTTAGACTTACGTCAAATCTTTTATTCCGCCTTGTGGATAATTATTTGTTTATTATTTTATTATTCAATCCAGTGAACTTTAGAAGAAATATAATTAATATTTTTATGATCTTAGATCAAGCAGAATAAGTTTATTTAAATTAGAAGAAATAAATATTATTTAAAATGTGTGATGGCGACCTGACAATCAAGAATGTGTGATATGCAATTTTAAGATTTGTATTCGTAATATAATCTAAACGTCACACTGAGTCCTTATAAATCATTCTCCAAAATGGCGGATAGGAGGAAAGACGAGAAACTGATTTTTAATTGTTTTTTTGTCACTTTAGTTATCATATATGTGATAGAAATAAGAAGAATGGCTACTCTGTCCGATGTCTGTCGATGACACATCAATTTTGTTTTCAATTTCATGATTAATGTATTAATTCTTTCATCAGCGGATAAAAAGCTCCAAATAAGGTGATTGTCAGTATTATGATGGGATACCTGTAGTATAAAAAGCCATATTTATTATTAATTGTACGATTGTCATCATTATTATACTAGCGTTTGAATGTTTTGATGTATGTATGGATGGATATATAGATGGAGGGATGATTTGAATATAATGATTGGATATATTGGTAAAAATGAGATAATTAACTGTACTTGATGTAAAATAGAATATTAACATATATCGAAGTAATATCGAGTTCCAGGCGCAAAATGTGCAACATACATGTTATCAGCTTCGCTTAAATCGAAGTTACGGTTATATCGAAGTCAATTAGCCGTTTTCTTTGGACAAAATAACCGTTGATTTCATGTGCTTGTAAAGTTTTGACATGGCATGCATTATGTCAATATCAGCGAATGCAGCCCATTTGGAAGATGGCTGATGCACTTTAATTGTATAGTTGGCTTAGCTCAGAACATAGGTATGGCTTAAAGACGACAAAACGAATGGTTTGTGTCTGGTATATTAGGGTCAATTCTGGAGGCATCATACATCGTTTCATACATCTATTCGTACATCGTTTCTAATAGTAAAATATAAATGCTGCTGTTTTACGGCCACTTTTATGCATACGGTAGGCTAAATGGGCCGAGCGACCTCCAAAGGTAATGAGGCAAAGTGAAAGATGAAATGCCCTTTTGACATAGCCTGGCCGGGATTTTAACCCAGGTGCTATAGATCTGTGGCCAACTGCGCTACCAATTCGGCCTTGGAGGCGCCCGTTTCTAATAATGGCTGGTGTTATGTTTGCATAATATCAGAGAGGTGAGAGACAAGAGATGTGTTCTGGTTACTGGATCCAGTTTTTGTTGAGGATGAGCGAGTGACTGTATCCATTGATTACCCTCGGTTCTTCTGAAATCTTCGACAGGGAGCCGGGGAACGACTTGTTGAGGAAAAACATCCATTAAATAAAGGTTTGAGTCAGATTTAAACACTGAGCCAAACCTCCGGAGCAACTCTCTATCCATTGTTCTAAGGGAACACCAACTTTCTTCTTAGAGTAATATGATTACTAATGATTTGTTATTATATTCTGTTATTTATTTAGTTACTTTCCAGTAATTAGACCAAACACACGTCAGAAGACGTTCGACGGAGACATGGATACACATTGGAAGTCAACGAACAATGATGTTTATAAATCAATCACGTTAAGGTTCAGTGCTGTACACGAGGTGACTAACATAAAGTTGTGTTCTAAAATAGCGGGTCTACTTCGACACGGACAGCCCAATACAGGTAAGCTTATGTTAAGTGTCCTGTTATGAAAGGGGTAATCATGTTAATAAATATACCATAACAATTATCCACAGAATTAGTCTACTTTGAGCCTTAGAAAACATCAACATCCGAATATTATAGATTTCATTTCCATTTCTAGATGAAGCGGCCTTGCTACCAGAGTCCTGTAGATTTTAATATCTTCTACTGACTCATTAATACATATGCAACCAGAAATGTTCATTTAATTAGATCGATAATCCAAATAAAGTTTCGGTGTTTTGAAGTTTATATATATATATATATATATATATATATATAGAGAGAGAGAGAGAGAGACCCATCGTTACAAAATGTGTCGGATGAGGGTAACATTTAGTTTCCGTAAATGCCACTTTTGTAAATTTCTTTTATCGATTCCCAGCTTGATATAATCTAAATATAACTATTTCATATATTTTAAAGAAATTTTTGTAGAGCTGTCCTAATGGTTCCACTCGATTTATTTTAAACAAAGCAGAAAATGCAAGTAATTGCGTCCGTTATATTTCAAAACAATTGGGACTTTCCCTAACAAATTGGATATCACCGCGTAGGATTAGGCGTCAGCATTTCAAATATGGTCTTATTTGTGCTAATATGCGCGTTCTCTAGTCTCGAGAACGCTGGAAACAGACCCACCCACTACCCTATCTATATAAACAAAATAGGGTCACGTGGTAGCAACAACCCTAGAAGGCCCGTTGTGGGTCATTTGAATATTTTTTATGAATGAACAAACGTACGCATGCGCATCGTGTACTTCATACGGGTCACCGCTGACCTAGTTAGCGAGCAAGACGAAGCGAAAAGTAAGGTTTAACATCGCAAAATTACTTAATTCGGATGAAATGGACTGGGCATAGCTAGACAGTTTGATTGAGAAGAACATTTTGGAAGACGAGGATGAAAACTTATTATGTGACAGACTTTCGTTGGAACGTATACGATAGATGGACGGGAGGTGTCTGTTGTCAATGGAAGTGTTGACCGGACCACAGACTGATAGAAACGATGTGGGATTGCATAAAATGTTATTTAATCCGCTATTTTCTTCTTCTAATTAAATATTTATACATATTATCTTAAGTTCTTCCAACCCACCAAATGTCAGTAAGATCGATCTTTTATAAAATGCAACAAATATTTTGCATCAACTTTGAAAGCTATTTTCTCACTTTGAAGGTTTCTACCCCAGCCATGTTTGTCAAACAATAACTTCAGATATAATCGAGACATCTTCTTATGTTATATACCATATGAAATGAGAGAATTTGCTCTTTCTAGTTATACTAATGACTTAATTTTTAAAATTGCCGACACCCGACTCATTTTGTTAAGATGGGTCATACATACATATATATATATATATATATATATATATATATTATATATATATATATATATATATATATATATATATATATAACACAGTTATATTGAAGTGAGTTAACTAATAAAATTATAAAATATCAGTTGTAAGTTGAGGAATTTCTACACAAACAGGTTATGATTGAGTCGTGATATTTATCTTGCTGTTGAACAGATATTTGATATTTTGACATCGTTTTATGATGTCGTTGATGTTCTATTTGTGTACATTAATTATGCTTATTGTCGTAAAGTTTTAATGTTAATTTAAATTAACGCTAAATTTAAACTAAATCTACGCTTTAACTAAATTACACATTTATTTGTGTACGATCATGTACTAACTGTCAAATATAGCGTTTACTCTTATTCTAATATTAATATGTGTAATGCTATGATTCGACAACATTTATTAATGTTTATTAAATATTATATTAATGTAGGTTATCTGTTTGTGGTGGCTTTGCGTCGTTAGCTTAGATTTTAGTGTTATTGTTTATACCTGAATGAATTGACAAAATTTTATACCAAGAATATAGGAATATATTTCGTAAAGAAAATCACTTCTGTGATGTCACAATATAATTATTGACACACAAGCATCATTTGAGTACTATAATCCGAAACAAATAGTAAATATTTAGGTTTTACAACAGAAAAACTAAATAAATTCAATTGTTTATAAACATGTTACTCATTTTGTCATAATAATGAATGTGATTTATATAGTTGTATTTCAATGAAAAATAAAACAAGATAGATTGTGTGAAATTGTATTTTGTCATTGTTTGATATGCAGCGTGCAATTTCATCTATTACAACAACTAAGAAAAGAATAAACATCGTAATAAAAAGGAAATCTGTATTAAGTTTGTGTTGAATAAATTCATGTGCCTCCAGGAACACAGATGATTTACTCACAAGATGACGTCATATATGAGAAAGTCAATCCCTCGCAGAAAGTATTTTTTATTCTCTCTCTCTCTCTCTCTCTCTCTCTCTCTCTTATTCTAGTGGCCTATTTATTTCAAGATGTCTCATATTCATACAGATTAAAGTAATTATTTTTAATTAAAAATAATTGGACAGTTTTTAATTATCAGAATAATACGACGGTACTCATTATAGTTTCATTAAATACTGATAAATCTGATTAGCAATGTAACAACAAAAAGATAAAATCATTTATTAATTGCAAAGAGATAGAATTATTATTATTATTAAACATTATATTATATTATATTATATATCATTGAAGATGATGATTGATGTTTTACGGCCACTTTTGTGCACAAGGTAGGCTAAATGGGCCGAGCGACCTCCAAAGGTAATGAGGCGAAGCGAAAGACGAAACAACCTTCAGATATGCCCACGCCGGGATTCGAACACGGGTGGTAGTGATCTGTGTATATATCATTGAAGCATGTCATATTGTTTTATATAATATTATAACACATCATACATTCTCATATTGTATTCTATCATCATATCACCTATCATATTCTAACATTTGATATCAATTCCTGTCCTGATAATGCCCACATTTAACCTCCCCCCCCCCCCCAGTTAATCAGACACCGACAATGCTTACGCAAAACGAATAGCCATATACAAAAATCCTCCTCCTCCCAGATATTATCGTCACACACTGACCGTGAAATGTTTCTGGTAATCTGTGAATTGATTGACAAGCTGTCAGGATCATTAGGTGACGATAGATTAAATGAGGTTAACAAAGGATCAAAAGCCACGTGTAATTAACCACACCCTAGGATGTCAGCGGAAAACCCACCCCCCTCCACTCTGATACCACCCCACCACAACACCAACTTTCAGCCAGGTCCCTAAGTTTATTTGTTTGTTTGTTTTGTTGTTCGGGGAGAATCCCCAGGATGTCGCTTAATCAGCATATCCTATATATTGGAGTGGTTGAGCTCCTGTGGCCTAGCGGTTAAGCACCCGGCACTTGGTGCCAACGGTCGCAGGTTCGAACCCCGCAAGAGGTCGAAACTTTTCCAGGGATTAATTTCTCGGCTCACTACATCGTGGGTGCTGACCACGTTAAATGGCGCTGCCATCTCCACTGAATTATTTAAAATAAAGGGGGACGTTAAAAACCCCCTGAGGACGTAAAACACTCTGGCAGTGACCACCCTCAGGGTATTTCGGCTCCATCTTTCCGTACTGCTCCCCTGTGAGTGGTGGGGGAGGAGGTTTCTCAACCTAAGTTGGTATTAAAGTGAGTTTATATATCTTTAAAAACTATAACTGATTATGAGCTTGTGGAAGCATATAACAAAGGTATCCCAGGTATCGTTAATCACCTCTTATTAAAAAAGTATTACGTTTAGATTAGAAACTTTTTTATACTTGGATAAACTTAGACCTGCCTAGAAAGGCAGGTACTCGGAGGAAAGCAGAGAGAACGTGGCACCAAACCCCCTTGACGGTGCACTTTGGAATAAACAGGGATCGCTGTAAAAATGGAATTCACTACTATTCAAGGAGAAGAAGATTAAAAGAAACCCTTCAAATTTATTAGGAACCTGATGGAAATGCAAATCTTCTTTATGTTACTTCTGCTGAAGTTCAGCAATTTCTTCATGAGAAAAATAACAATAGTCAGGAATAATACCTGTAATACCCCAATGGATGCGAATATTATGCTTAATTGGAAAATGCTCGAAATATTTCGACCTTCTTCCAAAGTGTGGATCAACTTATGCCACTGATAACAGCCATTATCAATAGGTCAATAGCGAGTTAGTGATGCAACAATGTTTGAAATGAGCCATCATAAATATGCTGATTAAGAGAGCTGGGTTGGGTAAGAATTTAATATGTGTTTACTTGTAATCTGTCAACATGTCATGATGTCTAATAAGAATTCACGAATGTCAAGTTGGCTATTATACCATTTTGAAACTGTTAATGGCTTCGTCAGGCAACCAATCAAAATAATACCATAATGGTGAGGCTGTCTAAGAATGTTTGCATTGAACTGTTATATTTGGGTTACTGGCAGATATGCTTCATCTGACCATCTTTGAAAGTGGTGCATGGTTGGATAAGAATCAGTAAACCTGGGAGTAACAGTAGCATGTATGAACATGTCACATCAATATGCCGAGCTACCATTTTAAGAACATCTACTGTTTAAAAGCATTTTTGACACAAGAAGCACTTGTAACTGTAGTTCATGCCTTTGTTACATCTCGTATAGGCTATTATAACACCCTGTTATATGGCGTATCTGGTTATAACATCAATCAGCTTCAGTGAATTCAGAACAGTCCAGCTCGCATAATGACAAATACTCGCAAAAATTATCATATCATCCCAATTCTTCAAAAACTACATTAGCTACCTGTTAGACAGCGTATGCATTTTAAGATTCTGTTAATAACTTATAAATCTATTAATGATATGGCGCCAGAATACCTGTCTGAACTGGTGTCCATTAGTAAGTCATTCCCAAAACTCAGGTCATCCAGTCAGATACTATTGCAGGTGCTAGTCTCTCGGCTCAAGTCATATGGTGATTGTGAGTTTAGTATTGAAGCCCCCACGTTATGGAATAGGTTGTTGGCAGATATTAGAAATTCGTCGCCTTTTGTAAATTTTAAATCAGTTCTAAAAACATCTGTTCAAGGTCGCTTCACATATAAATATTAATTATCTTTTAAAAATCTTATAGGGTTTTTGCAGACATATTATTTGGGGTATTATTATAATAAATATTATTTGTACAGCGCCTTTGAATGGCCCCTGCTAGTAAGGGCGCTTTATTAAATATACATTATTATTATTAGTATATTAACAGTATGCTTTGTTTATGGTGGGAATTACAAGAAATTACAGGTGTCGGTGTGTTTTGAAGACGTAATTTGAGTCAATATTCGTGGATTTATTCCGAAATTTCGGACTTTATATTACATATAAAATGACGATATTCCCTAATTTTAGAACCAGGAATTTTCCAAATTAAGATGTCACCATTTTGTCCAGATTATCAAATTATCCAAATTAATACGTCTCGATCATTTGCCAGTTTACAGTAATGAGAAATGTTCAAAAATATTGGTCATAACACTCCAATTCTTTATAACCTATATCGGGTGACTTTTAGAGAGCGTATTCCTTTCTCAATTTTATTCGCAATTTATAAATCTATGAATATCAAGGTATCTGAATATATCTGTAAACTGGTATCCAATAATAAATTTCCTCGAAACCCCGACTCATTCTGTGAGGTATTACTACAGGTACTAATGTCTTTACCCTGTCATATGGCAATTGTGGGTTTAATGTAGCAGAGTCGATTTTATCGAACAGATGATACGCGAAAATTAGAAGTGCATCTTTCACAAGTATCTTGAAAGTAACTTGTTTATAACGGCGCTTTATTAAACCTGTAAGAATTGTTTATATGATTTTACATATTTAGGTCAATTTTTGGTATCATTTTGTAAACACGCTGGGTTGGGATGTCAGTTCCGAGCAGATAACTTGTGTGTTTTTGATCACTATTTAATAATAAAATTTGTTTTAAATCTACAATTTTATGTATTGGTAAATTTGACCCTCTAGATGTCATGACACTACAGACACTATAAGAAACACTATTATCAAATTTTCGCCAGAACAAAATCAAAGTATTTAGCCACAATGCATAATACTAACGACATTATTGCTTATTATTTGCATAATTAGAAAAGTAAATGACTAATATTCATATATTTGCATTATTTTAATTCAGGTCTTCCCTCTAGATGTGACGGATGATAAAAAAAGAGCACTTTCCTTTGGAGAACCGGCACGAGGTAAGTAGAGAAGATGTGTTTTAATCTGCATCAGTCAATGGTTTTAGATGATGATAATTGATGTTTTACGGCCACCTTTGTACACATTGTAGGCTAAATGGGCCGAGCGACCTCCAAAGGTAATGAAGCCGAGATTCGAACTCAGGTGACTTTAGAGAATCTACCAGTCGGTATTCAGTTGGAAGTCGGTTAGGATCATTTGTGTGGATTACAATCGCTGGAAGTTAGCTGCACGTGATATCAAGATCCATACACAGTGAGGATTATATTAGGCTTCGACTGTTATTGGATTAGTAGGTAATACATTAAGATGTCCGTCTATATTGATAGCTTTGAATCATCTCGAATCTCAGGTATAACGGCTTGGGGAGATTGATTTATGAGATGTCTCACCTGATATCAAGGATATGCCTGTTAAAGAAATAGTTCAGATTCTTTATGAATTTTCAGGACTAATAGAATTATGTTCACAAATATAATAAACGATGTAAAAATTCAAACCACATATTAAATAATCCAGTTCAAAGTGCCAAAAATCGATTATAAGTCGTCGTGCGCGCCGCCATTTTGAAGCTAAACAGAGACCGAAAGCCCATGAATCCTGACGTCGCTTGAAACAAGCAGTTTGACCGGAAATCTGTATAACTTGTTTAACATAATATAAATAAGTGTTAGACAAGAATAATTCTGAAACAAAGACGTACAAATCTTGTTAAAGCAATATAATGATGATTAATGATGATGATTGATGTTTTAAGGCCACTTTTGTGCACAAGATAGGTTAAATGGGCCGAGCGACCTCCAAAGGTAGTGAGACGAAGTGAAAGACGAAACAACCTTCAGATGCGCCCAAGCCGGGATTCGAACACGGGTGGTAGTGATAATAATAATAATAATAATAATAATAATAATGTATATTTAATAAAGCGCCCTTACTAGCAGGAGCCATTCAAAGGCGCTGTACAAATAATATGTAATTTAATAATACCCCAAATAATGTCTGTAAAAACCCTGTAATGATTTAAAAGATAATAATTATTTATCTGTGAAAGCGACCTTAAATAGATGTGTTTTTAGAAGAGACTTAAAATTTCCAAGAGACGACGAATTTCTAATATTTGCCGGCAACTTATTCCACAAATTGGGGGCTGCAACACTAAACGCACAATCACCATATGACTTGAGCCGAGACACTGGCACCTGCAATAGTATCTGAGTGGATGACCTGAGTTTTCGGGATGACTTTCTAATGGAAACCAGTTCACACAGGTATTCTGGCGCCATATCATTAATAGATTTATAAGTTATTAACAGAATCTTAAAATGGATACGCTGTCTAACAGGTAGCCAATGTAGTTTTTGAAGAATTGGGGTAATATGATCATATTTTCTAGTATTTGTTACAATGCGAGCTGCACTATTCTGAATTCGCTGAAGGCGATTAATGTTATAATCAGATATGCCATATAACAGGGAGTTACAATAGTCTATACGAGATGTAACAAAGGCATGAACTACAGTTAAAAGTGATTCTTGTGTCAAGAATGCTTTTAAACAGTGGATGTTCTTAAGATGGTAGTAGGCAGCTCGGTGATCTGTGGTCCAACACGCTACCGGTAGACCACGGAGGCGCCCCGTTAAAGCGATATAATCCAATCCAGAAGGAACATGACAAAATGAAGATGATTCTTATGGTATTGCAGAAAGTGGAACCACCAAAGAAAGCTCGAGGAGAACGGAGAACACTAATTGGTATCTATGTGAACTCTATATATCAATGGACTCCGAGAAGAAATCTCCTTAGCTGAATCAGATGTGAAATGTGTATCCTAACATCCTGATTGTTCTGCTATCTGGTTAAACAATGGCGTTTTACAAATGGTATCTGTAGTAATGGGCTGAATGGCAGATTTGTGGTACAACATAATTCGACACGAGTCATCATAGACAAAGAGGAATATCACTTCTGTTAATTAAATATATTTTTGTTATTGGCAAATGTGCGTGAAAATCATTTAGTACTTTGCAACATGGCTGAGACTTTAACGTGTACACCTGAGAATCCTTGTATCAGGTACATTAGAGCAATTGATTGTCCTGCTTCTCGCCTTCCAATCTGGCATGCGATGAATGGCGGCCCTCCAGTAATTTGGATTATTTCTATGATATCAGTTATAGTTCATGATTATTATTGATATCTGAGGTTAAACTGTTCATTTGAAGATCGAAAAGTCCTTCAAAGGTGGGAATATTTAAGTGTATTGTTTATGAGTATTATGCCCCGCTAATTGTTTTCCGTCAGGATTCGTCTTGGCTTCCAGACAACAAGTGTGTAGTTTGAACAAAAGCTTGACAGTCTAGATAGAGAAACGATCCCGATTTGTTATACAGTTAATTAGAGAACCGTATCATGTTTGACATCACGGCCTCATCACGGCCTCATTAGTATAAACAAGTCCAGTAAACTGGATTTAGTTCTTGGTGGTGTCCTTTAGGAGGTCCATATGTAACGGACAGTTTACTGAGGAGATATGGAAATCATGTATCAAGTTGGCTTATTGTCCGAGCATAGAAAAGTATTGAGGTTTATGAGGTGGGATCATGATGATATGTTCAAAGAACGAGTGATATCTAGGACGAATTTACATTGATATGGAGGAGTAAACAATGCAGTTTTGTCACTTAAGTACTGAATTGTGTGGCTTATGACAACTGGAATGAGTTCCCATTGGTTGTAGCGACTTCCGGAATGGACAAAATTTACGACATAAATGATAATCTGCTTTCAGCTATAGATGACGAGTTCCATTAGCGACAGATGATCCGTATATCTTAATTAACGACCAAAGGTAGGTTTAGAAATACGAAGTAATGAAGTACAAACCTTAAGCTTAGGTGACAAATCTATAGTTACTTCTTTAAAAGTTGTAATTATTCCCAGACATTAATTAATAACAATAGTGGTATCTATAAACATTAATAACATGATACATCGTGAATTCAACATATTCTTGGCTCGGAAAATAGTTCAGAACAAAATGTATGATAATGAGTGGTGGATCACATCAAAAACAGGATAAAACGCGTGGAAACATTTGTATCCAATACGATTCCTATGATCCAGAAAGCATTGTCAAGTTTAAAGTGGACGAGATTTAGGTGACTGAATACATTATGTTGGCCCTCGAAAGTGGTTGAGGAGATTGGAATCCTGGATCGAGATGTTAGTAGAAGTAAACTCAGAACCGAGATCCTGTGCTATTGTAGCTCAGGAAATACCTGACCATCCAATCGAATCAATATTGAATGGATACTGAAATTTATTTAAACTATGAAATGCTTTTGTTTGGTTCCGTTGTTTCAAGGTGTACTGTCATGAAAGCTGATTGGAAGGCAAATTAATTAAGGAGTTTAATGACACACATGGAGCGATTACTGAAATGTTCCTATGGTTTAATTAAATGTATTGAAAGATTACAGTAGCTTGATAACTAAATGTGAAATCTTCAGATATAGTTTTTGGTCCGATGTGTACCTAACTCAACCCAGTCTGATTTCAAGATGGTATTACGAAGGGTCGGAGCCAATCGATCGTGCTCCTATGAGATGAAATATCTGAATATAGTACCTAATGGAAACAACAACAACAACAATAATAATAATAATAATAATAATAATGAACAACGCACAATCACCATATGACTTGAGCCGAGACACAGGTACCTGCAATAATATCTGATTAGATGACCTGAGTTTTTGGGATGACTTTCTAATGGACACCAGTTCACACAGGTATTATGATGCCGTGTAACAGGGATTACAATAATCTATATGAGATGCAAACGCCTGGACCACAGCTAGAAGTGCTTCTGTCTCAAGAAGGTTTTCAAAGTACTTAAGATGGTAGGAGGCAGCTCGGCATACCGATGTGACATGCTCATACATGTTAATACATTTTTTACTGACCCATTAGGGGTATTCGAAGATGCTCCCATCTGAAATGTTTGTATTTTTAGAGATTAAACAGAACGTGGAACACCATCATGGAATTGATTCTGTGACATTATCATATGTTATACCAACACAGGAATAATGTGAACTGTGACTTTGATAAGGGAATAATACTGCACAATTATAAATCGAGCTGTTGTAGGTCGGAATTTAGGAAACCACCTTCACTATAAAAACCTTTCTATGTAAATCGAGTTCGAAGCTTCATTAAGAAGAACGGAGACTGGCCCAGTGATTGAACATTATTATATCTGATCTACGGCGTTTCATTAGCACCTGAAAAAAGACGGCTGCCAAAAACAGTGACATGGGAGTCGAATTTTCAAAAGGAGAAGTTCGTGAGTTAGTTGAAGGATGGAACCAACAAGAACTGCAACCTACTCCCAGTACTAGTCACATGGGAGAATCAATGCATCCTATTCTTCTTACGTTTATCACTTAAACAGTGAAGATCCCGTTTTGCTTTAGCTTTTGATGAAATTATCTCCAGAGAACAGCGTCTACTTGGCAGAGTTTGGGATATATTTCCTGATGAGCTAATTCATGTGAGATCAAGTACGGTTTAGCCAATTAATGTCAAATACGAATTGATTCCATCCAAAATTTCGTTTGGTTTATGGGTTAGTAGATGATCAGTTGACGATGTTCATGTCCAATCTATTTGGTCTACCTTGTGTATTATACAAATTGTTGTCACTATTATTGGCATAAGTAAATGGAATTTGTCATTGAATAGGTGGAGGTGGAGTTGCATAGATGCTAGCTGTAATATTTCAGATTTATAAGTTGTAAACAGTGATTCGAATTTGAAATGGGCAACAAATTGGAGAGCTTCACATCTATTATGGAATTAACTTTCTTATTCTATTGCTGATTACGTCTGTTAAATGTTTGTATTGTGATATAATAGGAAATGGAATATTCTAAAACATCAAATGAAACTCAATTAGTACAATAGATTATTACAAATATTCCAAAATACTCGTAAGATTTGAAGAAAAAAAATTATTAGCACACTTATTATACTAATGACAAAAATATAATGCCAGATACTTTTAAAATAAATTTCTATATAACTGACTTTGAACAAATGTTTTTTAAGTTACCAAAATTCATATCCAATTTGTTTTGATCGGATGATTTTAATACAATGTGTTAACAATGAACTTGTATTACCTGTAATAAGATCTTTAAATTACTCACTGAATAAATATTTGATCGATGTGTAACGAAATTAGGTAAGATCATTTTCATATAAAGAGTCAAGAATTGTTTCGTAATTATAGACCCGTAACATCAATCTCCACAACGTTTATAACATTTGAAGAAAATATTTAACAATATATTATAGAAGTTTTTATTCTCCAATATGTGTTTTGTAGAAATCCTTAAGGAATTATACACCAGACGTAATACTTTCGACAATGTAACTGAACTCATGGAAAACAAAAAAGAGGTATATCATTAGTATGTTCAGATCGTTTCAAGTTGTTTAGTACAAATGATATTAAATCACCGCTTAGAAAATTAGAAATGATATTGATTGTCGAAAGCAGTATGTTAAATATAAATTTCAAAATATTCTATCGAAGTAATTCCTTGCGACCTTTCTACAAATATCTACTCATGGTTCATTATTTTCTATAACATATAATAATAATCTTCCAAATTACTTAATTCGTTCTGCTTCTTTTCGTTCACTTGTTGACCTTAATTAAAGCATCTAAAGAAATGTCAGTCAGGTATAAAGTTAAAATGATGCAGACTTGATGAGGACCAAGTTTCTGGAGCAAATGCTGCTTTGATTAAGGGATGATACATATAGATGGTTCCAGGATAAAAACTACAGTAGATAAATATACCAAGGTATATACTTTTTGGAAACAACATTTCTGACAGAAGTATTACTGTGGTGTAGTTATAACCAAACTTTTTAAATATAATTAAAAAAACAAAAGCCTTTTTTACGAAATTCGAGATTATTATTAAATTCCTGTCAACATTCACAAGCAAATACAATACATATGTGTTTAGTTATGATAAAGAATATATACTCTGTAAATTAAATAATTTGCGACAAATTAGTAAAATAATTTACATTGCAATGCATGTATCATGAATACGAAATCCGGTTTCAGGTAAATTAAGGATATATATAAATACTATATATTTGTCTACATGATGACATCAGAATGATCACTGTGTTTAAATTTTTCAAGTTTAAAGATATAATTAAAAATATATTTAATTTAAAGTTAAATGTTTTTGAACTTCGAGATTATTATAAAATCCTGACCAAACTTCACTGGCAAATAGAACAATATGTGTTTAGTTATGATAAAGAGTATAATGATGGTCTAAACCATATCAAAAATAGCATCTAGTGCCTGTAAGTGTCAATCACTCGAAACAAACATCTTCCCGTCACCATTTGAAAACTCATCTTTTCAGACTCTCTTATCCTTCCCAAGTTTCCTTTCCATCTGATAATTGTTGATGAACTTTGCATCGCACCTGGACTATGAGTTTGCCCAACCCCTCCACTAGGTGCGCCACTGAGCTCAATTCTTTTCGAGGATATTGGCGCTATAGAAGTGTTGTCATTATTATTATTATATTTTATCATGTTATTTCCTTCATATCTTCATTTTGTTTATTATAATATTGACCGTAAATATTTTGTTGATGTCTCGTAGACATATTCCTCAGAATAAGAGTTTTATTTCATTCCATTGAATTATTATTATTTTTTAAATATACCTGATAATTTCATTTAAAAATTATCACGCGATTTTAATTAAATTGCTTCGTCGTGCGCATCGCACTACTTCTTGTGGAAAACCAGGAATGTTTGCATTTAGAAATATTAAAATAGTCAGCTGTGTCATCTTTCAGAAACAAATTTCATACATTAATAATTTTACTGAATCATACTTTTAAGGTGGACTTTGAACATTGAAATACAAACGTGTATATAAATACTTTTGTGATAATAATTGCTCCTTTTGATAATAATACTGATTTATACAGTTATTAATAAAGATATACAAGTTAGAGTTTGATTTGGTTAGATTAGATGTATATTTTTGGTGTATGTGTGTGTATATATATATATATATATATATATATATATATATATATATATATATATATATATATATATATATATATATATTTCCGCTGTCAGTCTTCTCAATCTCTCTATCTCTCTATCTATCTATCCATCTTTATTTATCTCTCTCACATTCGACTTTTCGCTCAATGTAAAATGATCGTCATTGTGCCATTGACGTGACGTATATCAATTGAGAGTGTGTTTATTAGAAAGGAATGATTGTATTATACATCCTTTGTTGATTAATTGTAAAGGTGTTCGATCGCGGTAACAACAAATATTCAAATAAAACTGAACAATTGCCCAAAAACGTATTGTAGTGTGTTATTGTGGATTAGCTTGGGCTATAATGACGTTATATATATACATAAACAGGATTTATGCCTGTCACGTGTTTTAAACATGTCCATAAAGAGTTATTTGCATACGTTATGACACGATGACCAGCCGACTGACTCTGATAGATGTATTTCTAGGACATTATGAAGCACAACACTTAATAATTATATAATAAGATAATCAAATATCTGTATCTGTTAGCATGATTCGCCAATCGAATATAAACATCAACAACAGTAACAATACTACTACTACTACAAATACTAATACTATTACTGCTCTTCCTCCTCCTACTACTACTACTAGTACAACAACAACAACTACTACAACTACTACTACTCGAACATGCTATATATTCTAAATTCTAAATTTATTTAGAATTAGTCTCCATGGGTAAGCTATATATTACAGACCATAATATGTATCTCTCATTTAAAGTTGTCAGCCACGTTAAAAACCGCCATTTCGGCCATTATTATTGTATTATAATACTATTACTAATAATGATAATAATAACTTACTGATTATCAACATCCTATCATTATATTTGAAATAATAATAATAATAATAATAATAATAATAAAGCTTGCTAAGTTTTTGTTGTAGTAAATTTGTAATAAATAAGTTTATATTTGTTTTATACCATTGTTTTTTTTCTGGGACACAGCTGTTTATTTGAAAGAGCTACGAACAGCTGTGTGTGTACCTACTGCACTATGGACATGGATAATCGCTAATGACCAAACTGTGTCAGTCAGTCAACCAACCATAACCAGCCATCCTAGTGGTAGAGTAATCAAACAGCAAATCAACCAGTGAGTGAGTGAATGATTGATTGATTGAGTGAGTGAGTGAGTGAGCAGGTTAAACTTAATTGATGTTGCATGAATTAAAGTATGAATTAAATATGTTAAAGCGACGCCAACAAATGGGCAATATCACACGGAAGATGGGGTATGCTGTTATTGGGCCAGTCAGTCAGTCAGTCAGTCAGTCGGTCAGTCAGTCAGTCAGTCAGTCAGTCGGTCAGTCGGTCGGTCGGTCGGTCGGTCTACTACCCTAGACACGAGCAACAAGAAGATAATGGCGGGGGGAGGAATTAAAAAAAAATTATCAATAGAGAAGGACAGATAGTGAGACCATCAGACAGACAAAGAGGAAGATATTCAGATAGATAATTAGTTTGTAATCTATAAATCATTTTATTATCAACCGAAAACACTCTAAGGATTTGTTAGAGTACTTCAGCAGGATTGTGTTTTAATATAATATGTTGCTATAAACACGAAGTGCTAATAGAAATGAATTGTAGAAACACATCTACGTCGATACTGTAAGATACATGTATTTGTTAATGAATTAATGTCAGTTATTTATCATATCATCAGAAATCATTTTTATTTTTTTCCATTTTTAATTTTAAAGATCGCAGAGTTTATGTGGACTTGCTTTTGGATGTTAACGACACACACACACACACACACACACACACACACACACACACACACACACACACACACACACACACACACACAAACAGACAGACACATACATACAACACACACACACACACACATACACAGACAGACACACACACACACACACACACACATACATACACATACATACAGACAGACAGACAGACAGACATACAGACAGGGAGAGAGAGAGAGAGAGAGAGAGAGAGAGAGGCGGTATGAAAGAAAGAGATGGACAAAAAGAAATATGGACAGAGAGGGAGAGAGAGGGAGATAGGGGGAGAGAGAGAGACGGGGAGAGAGAGATGGGGGGAAGGAAAAGAGAGGGAAAATAAATATATATATATATATATATATATATATATATATATATATATATAGATAGATAGATAGAGGGGGTGGATGGCTAGAGGGGGTGGCAGAAGGAAGAGAGCGCGGGAAGAGAAAAGAGGACAGAGACAAAAGGGAGAACGAATGGAGAAAAGGAAAAAGAAGGCGAGAAAGAGAAATAGATAATGCTATAGATAGAGCAAGAAAAAAGAGGACAAAGAGAGGGATGCGGCTTATAAAAAGCTCCTAACCCTGACTAATATATTTCCGAATACATTACTGTATCCATTACTTTTGTCTTACATTACTCCTATAATTGTGAGCACATTACATAACTTATAGTGAGTAGATGCTAGGTATTGTTGATGTTTACGATAAAAGCTGTCAATCAACTGTTATTATTTGGTAATATATAATACAATCTCTCTCTCTTTCACTTTGGGTGTGTGTGTGTGTGTGTGTGTGTGTGAGGGGGGGGGGTGAGTGAGTGAGTGTGTCTGTGAGTGTGTTTTTTGAGTGTGGACATACGCCATTGAATGATTTATATTACCTATAAGGAGAAATAGATAGTTCATTACTGACATTACCAATGCCATGTTTCTAAACATAAAACAGATAAAGTGAGAAAGAAACATTAATATTAATATAATAAAAAGTTTCCTTTTACGACGATATGAAGGAAAGGATCAAACACGACGACCTTTTCTGGGCCCTCACTTCACCAGAAACACGAACTCCACTAGTGACTGATATATATATATATATATATATATATATATATATATATATATATATATACACTCACAAACGTACAGAAGGCATTTAAACTCATTAACGGCTTGGTGAATGTTTCTCGGAAAAGTAATTCGATTTATGAAGGAAAGAAGAATAAGGTGCACGAAGTAGTTATATGAAGTAGAGAACAACTTACAATGTTTTTACTCAGTAAGGTAATGTCAAGGTCGAGTTGTGATCCATTGTCTATGGTACAGATGTGGGACTATTTTAAATAATAATTATTAGATTACTTCGCTTCGGAAAGAAGAAATAGGAACTATTTACGATCTGGTATGACTGGTACTAATTTGAAACCGAGTTCGAAAAGTCATCAAATATTGATCAATTATACACATTAATGTGTAGTTCGTAACATGTACGATATATTGTATTTTGTTTGTGTTGTATATAAAATGAATTCTTTCTCGACTGAGCAGCTCGGTAAGTCGTAGTTTGAGTTAACCGAATGATGAAGACGTGAATTGCGTTTTACTGTAATATGTAATACGATGGATGATCCAGATATCTGGATCAGCAGGATTATAGCCATCTTCAATGAGCCGTCGGATTGCTCGGGAGTGTTGACTGTACCAACATCTTACAAGTGTTGGATGTCCGCCATAGGCTGTTGAGTTGTTATTGAGTTGCTGAGTTATTTACCCTCCCCCCTGGTCGCACCTGGGATATACGGCCGAAAGACCAATCCACGAGGAAACAAATCCCTTCAAACACCGGTATGAGTCGCCGGATTCGAAACCACAACGTATTGGTTTGTGGCGCAACGCTCTTATGATTGCGCCATCAGACTGATCTACATGTCTTTTGAACAATGATTGGTGACGACTTCTATTAACGACCTTATGTTATGGTTTGGTAAAAAGGATATTACTTTCTTTGTACATTATCTTCATGCCATATACCTGTACAATCCCACAACAACATCAACTCCCCGAGAAACATATTATTTCTAACAACCTATAAAGACGACGTATTCCATACCAATTTGTGTGGATCACCAGCTAACTATCCACGTAGATGTATACCTCAATTGACCCGTAAGTACACGAAAGATCATCTAGGATGCCAGTAGATTCGAACCGGGAAACTCTGCTTATGGTTCAGAATACTAATGTTTAGCTACGATGACCTTCTGCTTAATTAAGTTACGTAATTAACAATGAATAAATATAAATAACCAATTCCCACATCGTCTATACACTGACTTAGCCGCCGTCTAATAAAACGATCGCTCCCCAATAATAGGCTTACTGTATACCATAACTATCAACACTCCAAGGGTTATTATCCGATAACTAATAAAAAATAATAGTCAAGGTCGGCTAAACATCGTTTGGCTAATTTTATCCCAAAATAATAAATATAATCAAATAATTATATCTATTTACTTTCTTCTTACCATTAAACAGCCGAATGATTGTTTCAGCTTCATGGCGGCTTTCGTTCTAAACCCATTTCTCTGTGTATCCAGTTTCCGGTTTTGGCAAACCGTGAAATAGGCAAAGACACGTGTTCGGATATTACGGAATGTTTTGAGGATTATTTTGGCTTTTCGAATAATCGCTTTAGGTTCCGCATAAAGCCAAAAAAGAAATATAAATGTATTATTGAAGTAAGACGGGGGGGGGGGATAATTATATAAATAGACAGAGGGATGGATAAAATAATAATAGATAGATAGATATGTAGATAGATAGGTTTATAGATTAAGATAGAGATTAGAGAGAAAACAAGCTATTGTTCTAAGATACAGAGATCAGAACGATGGAGGGGGATATAAGTGTATTCAAGATAATTAATTAAGTTAGTTAAAATATATAATATATATATATATATATATATATATATATATATATATATATATATATATAAGAGAGAGAGAGAGAGAGGGAGAAGAAAGAGAGAGAGAGATGACAGAGAGAGGGGGAAGATAATTTTTTTTAGATAGGTAGGTAGATAGGTAGATAGACAGATAGATAGATAATAGATAGATAGATAGATATATAGATAGATAGATAGATAGATAGATAGAGAGGGGGGGGCGCAGACACACACACACAGACATTTAATTCAAGTAGTTTTCCTGATGTGATAATACAACCCAAACCTCTCAAAGCTTGAACGCCAAAATCAAAAACACCATCATATGTCTTACTTTATTTATTACACAACAACAATAATAACAAAAACAACAATAACAACAACAACAACAACACCTATGGCAACAACGAAAACATAAAGACAAACAGCGTACAACGTGAACCACACAAGGAACAAAACAACAATAATAAAATATAGAAATATAAGAAATTAAAATATTAATACCAAAAAAATGAATACCAAAGAAAACGGCAACACAAAAACAATAACATGAATAAATCATAGAAATAAAACACTAACATGAATAAATTATAGAAAATAAAACACTAACATGAATAAATAATAGAAAATAAAACACTAACATGAATAAATTATAGAAAATAAAACACTAACATGAATAAAATATAGAAAATAAAACATTAACATGAATAAATCACAGAAAATAAAACACTAACATGAATAAATTATAGAAAATAAAACAATAACATGAATAAATTATAGAAAATAAAACAATAACATGAATAAATTATAGAAAATAAAACACTAACATGAATAAATTATAGAAAATAAAACACTAACATGAATAAATTATAGAAAATAAAAAATAACATGAATAAATCACAGAAAATAAAACGAAAACATGAATAAATTATAGAAAATAAAAAACTAACATGAATAAATTATAGAAAATAAAACACTTACATGAATAAATTATAGAAAATAAAACACTAACATGAATAAATTATAGAAAATAAAACAATAACATGAATAAATTATAGAAAATAAAACAATAACATGAATAAATTATAGAAAATAAAACACTAACATGAATAAATTATAGAAAATAAAACACTAACATGAATAAATTATAGAAAATAAAACACTAACATGAATAAATTATAGAAAATAAAACACTAACATGAATAAATCACAGAAAATAAAACACTAACATGAATAAATTATAGAAAATAAAACACTAACATGAAAAAATTTAAGAAAATAAAACAAAACATGAATAAATTATAGAAAATAAAACACTAACATGAATAAATTATAGAAAATAAAACACTAACATGAATAAATTATAGAAAATAAAACACTAACATGAAAAAATTTAAGAAAATAAAACAAAACATGAATAAATTATAGAAAATAAAACACTAACATGAATAAATTATAGAAAATAAAACACTAACATGAATAAATTATAGAAAATAAAACACTAACATGAATAAATTATAGAAAATAAAACACTAACATGAAAAAATTTACAGAAAATAAAACAAAACATGAATAAATTATAGAAAATAAAACACTAACATGAATAAATTATAGAAAATAAAACACTAACATGAATAAATTATAGAAAATAAAACACTAACATGAATAAATTATAGAAAATAAAACACTAACATGAATAAATTATAGAAAATAAAACACTAACATGAATAAATCAAGAAAATAAAACAAAACATGAATAAATTATAGAAAATAAAACACTAACATGAATAAATTATAGAAAATAAAACACTAACATGAATAAATTATAGAAAATAAAACACTAACATGAATAAATCACAGAAAATAAAACGAAAACATGAATAAATTATAGAAAATAAAACACTAACATGAATAAATTATAGAAAATAAAACACTAACATGAATAAATTATAGAAAATAAAACACTAACATGAATAAATTACAGAAAATAAAACGAAAACATGAATAAATTATAGAAATAAAACCCTAACATGCATCAATAATAGAAAATAAAACACTAAAATGAATATATTATAGAAAATAAAACACTAACATGAATAAATTATAGAAAATAAAACACTAACCTGAATAAATCACAGAAAATAAAACAAACATGAATAAATTATAGAAAATAAAACACTAACATGAATAAATTATAGAAAATAAAACACTAACATGAATAAATTATAGAAAATAAAACACTAACATGAATAAATTATAGAAAATAAAACACTAACATGAATAAATTATAGAAAATAAAACACTAACATGAATAAATCACAGAAAATAAAACACTAACATGAATAAATTATAGAAAATAAAACACTAACATGAATAAATTATAGAAAATAAAACACTAACATGAATAAATCACAGAAAATAAAACGAAAACATGAATAAATTATAGAAAATAAAACACTAACATGAATAAATTATAGAAAATAAAACACTAACATGAATAAATTATAGAAAATAAAACACTAACATGAATAAATTATAGAAAATAAAACACTAACATGAATAAATTATAGAAAATAAAACACTAACATGAATAAATTACAGAAAATAAAACGAAAACATGAATAAATTATAGAAATAAAACCCTAACATGCATCAATAATAGAAAATAAAGCAACAACATGAATACATCACAGAAAATCAAACAAAGCCATAAATAAAATAGAACATTTAGCAACATCTGAATGGCATAAAACCGGAAAACAAAAACATTATGATTTCAAGTTACTAGGATTGTAATAATAGGCTTAGGTTATATGAGGTCATTCGTCATATTTATAGGTCATTCGGTGACCTAGATAGTTTAGAATTGGAAAATAGACAGATCGGTTTGGGATCTAGTTTCTGAAAACTGAATAAAAACATATGACGCTGAAAGATTCTGTTTATAAAGGTATACTAGGTGTATGATGAGATACCTTCCCCCCCCCAAAGTATCATGAATTAGAATATAGACAGAAATTCTAACAAGTTTATGATACAAATTCAGACATTAATTATGATCTAAAAAATGATAATTAATAATGAGTAACGAATGAGTAACATCATATTTAGTCCACTTTCTTTAGCCATTGATTTCTATAGATGTCTGTATAGTTGTGCCATTACCAATAGTTAATTACTTCATGTTCTAGAATGCGGACAACTCTCACTCACTCACTCACTCACTCACTCACTCACTCACTCACTCACTCACTCACTCACTCACTCACTCACTCACTCACTCACTCACTCACTCACTCACTCACTCACTCACTCACTCACTCACTCACTCACTCACTCACTCACTCACTCACTCACTCACTCACTCACTCACTCACTCACTCACTCACTCACTCACTCACTCACTCACTCACTCACTCACTCACTCACTCACTCACTCACTCACTCACCACTCACTCCACTCACTAACACTCTACACCACCACTCACCACCACCACCACCACTCACTCACTCACTCACTCACTCACTCACCACCACCACCACTCACCACCACTCACTCACTCACTCAATTTACTCCCTCACTCACTCACTCACCACACCACTCACTACTGCACTCACTCACCTCACTCACTCACTCACTCACTCACTCACTCACTCACTCACTCACTCACTCACTCACTCACTCACTCACTCACTCACTCACTCACTCACTCACTCACTCACTCACTCACTCACTCACTCACTCACTCACTCACTCACTCACAAAGGTACTTTGGCATAAAGCGTATTGAATTAGCTACTAACAGAGTGATCTCGTTTACCAAAAAAACACGAATATTTTCATTTGGTATTTATATTCGTGGATCTAATATTCGCGGTGATGTCGTAAGTTGGCGTGAGAGTGTCAACGACGGTGTCCATGCAAATGAAGGTGCGCGCGCAAACCGGAAATATTAAAACTATTCGAAAGTTAGTACGTTTGCAGTATCTTAGACCGAATTTTTACAACTGCGTTATCGTCAACGGATTGTTCTGGGAATAGTTCTATGAATATGCGGATTAAAGATAGGATTACAATAGACCAGGATTGTGGAAAGATCATTGTAGTTGAATATGGTGAATGTGTTTTCGATAATTGAATGTTGCAAGTTTTCTAAATTGGATGTTCAAATTGGATGTTGTAAGCGGATTGTTTGTGATAGATACGATAGACAAGTTAATTGTTATCTGTACTGATGATGATAACAGTAAAACGAAAAGATGTATATATTATTTAGTTTGTATTATCATAAATTCCTGGATTGTTTTGTTAAAACGTCCATTAATAGCATTTGAAACATCAAATCTCTCTCTCTTCTCTCTCTCTCGGGCTCTCTCTCTTTGACTCGTGGTACCTTACACTACAATACTCCAATCTACCGGCTAGATCGATATCACATCGCTTAGAGGTCATCTAAGTACAATTCTCTGGAGGGGAGTTATTCTTAAACATCAAACGTCGACATTATGTTTGCTATTATTAAAATAAGGCCATTTCTGTTTTATTAATTGCTAAATTGGTAATATTTTAATTCTATAATTCTGGAAACGTAGAGAAAAAATTGAATAATGAATGAATGAGATGCCAGCAAGACAATTATAATATCCCACTTTTAATGCCAAAAAAGTTTATTATTACCAAAAGTTCTGTACTCAGTGACCTTAGCCACCGAGTTACTGCGATACAACCACAAATCATCCGATATTCGGTTATAGCGACCTAGACACTTAACCAAACGACCGTCGACCGGGACCTTACTGTAGGGCGATAAAATAGGGAACTAGTAACACGACAAACCGGTATGGTAATAAAAACTGAGATGTGACAAACTGAGATGTGACAAACTGGAATAAATAAATGAGAAATTTTAGCACGCCAGCAGACGATTAGAAAACGCGGGAAAAGAAATGGAAAATTATTGAAATGGAGAGAAATTTGGGAGATTGTTGTTGTAATTTTTTCAAATATGAAATGATTAACGCTGATTATGTTATAATTATTGTGTGAAGCTGATTATGTGATTGATTGATTAGTGAAAAAATGTCTGGATCACCTACAGCCGTGGAGATTGGCAGTAGAACACAGTCTCTGTGTGTGTGTCTCTCTCTCTCTGTGTGTAGGTATGCGTGTCTGTGTGTAGGTGTGTGTTTTAGCTGTGTATAACAACGCACAGGCACAGAGAATCTCGAACTCTGAATTTAAACTCTGGACGTTTCTTCGGGGGACTGTGTCGACTTTTCTTGCTGAGACATGTGTAATGTCTCATCAGTCCCTACTACTACTACTACTAATAATAATAATGCATATTTAATAAGGCGCTCTTAGTAACACGCTACACATAAACGTGACCTCATTCATATACATGAGCGTAAGGACTCACCGACGCAAGCGAACACACATATATTGGCAAACGAGAGCGCGCACACACAATTTTGTTTATTATATTACCAGCCAATAACAGTTGATTGACATCTCTAATCATAAACATCAACAAGAACTGGTAACTCATCACTACAAGTTATAACATGTACTGACAATTATAGAAGTTATGTTCTAGAAATATAATGGATTGAGTAATGTATCATGTAATATTAATGAAATTATTAGTGTATTTGTACTATCTATCAATCAATCTATCTATCTATCCATCTCTCTTTCTGCCATTATATATATATATATATATATATATATATATATATATGTTATTTTTAGCATACATATGTCTGAATGAATGTACGAGTGTTAATAAAGTTATTCTTGATTTTTACAATTGTAATCAAGATCTAACAGAATTGTTTAATATAAAAGTAAGTTTCATAATTCCAAACATTACGGACGTCAACTGAACTATGGATGTCACATCTGACAGCAATAAACTATAGATTAGACTTATCATATGTCGTGATATGTTCTTCTATATAACATAGAGTAATATATTCACACAAGTGGAGTTTTTAACTCATCCACTTTCACCATCAAAACATCAAGATAAATAGTTTATTTTCTTGCTGATTAATGTTTATTTACGATGGATGTCTTTTTCATTTCTACGCATTTTTTTATGTTTGTATGTAAATTTATGAGAACTGGGTGGGGGGGGGGGGTATTACGTCATCTTCGGTAATCTCACACCTGAAAGCCATTAGTGTACACTTGATATATACAACAAAAATTGTTTATGTGTCATTGATACGGCCTGAAAATTTAAGATGTTCATATATATATATATATATATATATATATATATATGTGCGCGAGCACGCACGCACGCACCGCAAACACACAAGCACACACAACCACCCGAGTAATATATCTCTGGTATGGTTAGCGCGCCTCGGTTAAACAAAATTCACTCATTCACTCACAATATATGCGCCTCATCACGACTTTCCTCATTCATTTGACGTTATGTATTAGATGAGAACCTTAACGGGTTATAATTCGTATAGTAGATATGATAGTGAGTGAATCAGTAAGTGAGTGAGGCAGTTGTTTAGTTATTATCGGTACTGTCTCACCGTGGTAACCTTTTATCAATGCATCAGAACAGCGACAATGGGATTCGAGTCCACCATTTTGAGATTTACGACAAAGTGCACTATCAACATTGCTAAGAGAGCAACCTCAGTTATAGTAGATAATGATGACATATTGTTATATTATTTTATGTACAAGAGACATATAGGATGGAGATAGGCTTGGGTTATTATACTTACCCCAATCTCTCTGTTTCAGTGTGTATGTCTTTGTTTGTTTGTGTGTTTGTTTGCTTGTGTGTGTGTGTGTTTTAGCTGTGTATAATAAGGCACAGGCACAGAGAATCTCGAACCGTGAATTCAAACTCTGGACGTTTCTTCAGGGGACTAAATCCAGAGTGGCGACTTTTCTTGCTGAGACATGTGTAATGTCTCACCAGTCCCTAAGCCGCCAAGAAAAATCAAAATGCGAATCACCTACAGCCGTGGAGTTTGGGTGTAGAACACCCAAGTCAGATCACCTACAGCCGTGGAGTTTGGGAGTAGAACACCCAAGTCAGATCACGGCAGTAGTGAGAATGTTTAGATTAATGGTTTTGTTGTTCGGGGAGAATCCCCAGGCTGTCGCTTAATCAGCACAGCCTCTATGTTGGAGTGATTAAGAAACCTCCTCCCCCACCACTCACAGGGGAGCAGTACGGAAAGATGGAGCCGAAATACCATGAGGGTGGTCACTGCCAGAGTGTTTTACGTCCTCAGGGGTTTTTTAACGTCCCCCTTTATTTTAAATAATTCAGTGGAGACGGCAGCGCCATTTAACGTGGTCAGCACCCATGATGTAGTGAGCCGAGAAATTAATCCCTGGAAAAGTTTCGACCTCTTGCGGGGTTCGAACCTGCGACCGTTGGCACCAAGTGCCGGGTGCTTAACCACTAGGCCACCGGAGCTCACTTTTAGATTAATTATCTAAGCAGCCCTATTTATAGCTATTTTTCAATTGCTGTATCTTTCTTCAAAGCAATACTATATAAACCATATAACCCAATTGTCACTGTCTTCAAAGATCTTTTTTTTACAACGGGCAGGCGTCATGAAGCGACTACTATTAAAACTGTTTAGCTTAATTGCTATTAAAAGACTGACATCTGCGATCATTTTCAAACCTGACCAACGTCTGCTATTGTAGTTCTTAAATGTTATTTATGACAAGCAGATTAGAGCTAATCTTGAATCTCATAGTACAAACTGGACATAACTGGACCTAGGAAAGATAATTCTATTCCCACATACAACCAAGGTGAATTTTATAAGTTGTTATATAAAACACACCAACCGCGCGAGCTGTGTCCAATGCCACCGCTCGAGATGCGATGCAGTGTTTCTATTCCTGAGTCAGGAGTACATACTTTAAGAGCGTACTGTGTCTGCTACAGTCATTTAAATGCTGGATAACCAGGTCAAACACTTA